>CAWVNO010001091.1:2082556-2608556 GCA_963930645.1 Salticus scenicus
GTAAAATTTTAGATGTAGACGTATATTATTGGTAAAATGTCTTATAGAAAAAAAACCAAAGTAACATTCAAAATGAGATAAAGAATACTAAAATTTAAAAATTTAAAAAAATACATTTTAATTAAAAAACATAAAAACACAAGACAGACGCTTCGGCTAAACACTAGCTCTCCTCAGTATCTTATAGAAGTTGAGTTAAATATTTCATTCCACATAAAAGCAAGAGAGCTTGGTTGGTTGATTGATTGATTGAATATTGATAACCCATATATATCAGATTTGTCTTGTAGTGCGCTTGTAAATCTTCGTTAGATAAAGACAGATAGCACATGACAGAATTACAATACGAAGAATTGGAAAAACACCCAGGGCCAGCACGGGAATCGAACCTGCTCTCCTACGCTCGTAGGCGATTAGCAGTGTGGAGACAGAAAACTTGGTGATACGGGAGTAAAAAGAAGAAAACAATATATAAAATTTGACAAGCACTTTGAAAAATACTGTGGCAAAACTTAATGAGAACAAATAATTTACAAAAATGTTTGAAAGCTATATTACGTACTTTACCTAAAGAAGAATTTGAATATTTGCTTTTTTATTTTCTAATTTTAAAAGTATTAGTATGAATTAATCAATAAACAGAGCGAATTAATCAATAACCGCCACCCGACTATAGGATTGTTTGTTTTATTTTCCTAAATAAATAGATGTAAGAAAATTCTAAAATAATATTTTATTCTATTATTTTAGACTTTATTATTCAATTTTCAAATAAAAATGTTACTTTAAGAATTCTTTTTTTTTTTTTTTCTTTTTCCCCAGAGAATTATGTTATATTTATTAAATCATTGGGTATTTACATGAGACCTAGGTGCCTAAACAAAGTAGCAACATTCCTGGAAATAACGGCAGCTTATACAGCAGAATGTGCTGGCTAAAAGGGATGTCAGCACATTCTGCTGTAAAATCTACCATTATTTTTTTTACAGTGTGGGTTGCTTCAAATTACAGTGAACTCTCCTTAAAACGGACAGTCAAGGGCCAGGAATTTTTGTCCATATTAACGAGAGTCCACTATAACAGGAGTTCATAAACTGAAGTTCCATTTTAGCCCCTACAAGTACAGTAACACGTAATTTTGAATATTTGTCGCTTGTGCACTTTTCTCCTCTAAAGTGTAAACTTTGAAGAGGCTGAGCTTTACAAAAACAAGTCCTGTTTCATCGATGTTAAATATGTTTTCAGCTTTGATAGTTCGTAGTCTTTGATAACGCATGACAAATTCTCTTTCCGTTCTTTTATATTTTCTTCTGATACATTTCCGATAACGAAATCTTTTGCTGTGTCAATAGAAGTGGAGAAAGGTGCAAATTGTTGACTTGAACTGTCACTGTCAATCGATACTGTTTACCTCCCACGGTGTAATAGCGCAGAGTGAAAGAGATTAACCCTTTTATTATTGCACCTTTTCATGTTAAAAAAAAAAAAAAAAAAAAACTTTGAAAAGATTTTGAGAACTGACTGTTTTTCGAAGAAAGTAAGCTTTGAGGCAAAAAAAAAAAAATGTCCGTCTTAACGAATAAATTGTACGTATAAAGCAATGTTTATTACATGCAATTCCTATAGGCCTTAGCCAGGGATTTTGTTTTTGTACGTAATAACGAGAAATCCATCTTAAGCGGGGCCGTCTTAACGAGAGTTCACTGTATCAGATTTCTGGTTAAATTCTTTCCCTACGATTATTTCTAGGCTGGTCACTTGATTTTACCTCTGATCGCTTTTTGCAGAACCGATTTTCGCATGGAACCAATTAAACAGTAGCTACAATAAATAAATAAAAAATATGAAGTGATTCCACTCGACTTTCCGAACATTGAGTAAATAACGGTTTTGTAGATAAAGTAAAGAAAGAGGAGTTGTTAAACAAACTAAAGAGAGAAAACCATAATACAGTGTTTGAGTATTTATCTCCATATATTACACAATGATTTATTTAACGCTACTGATCTTTGAGCCCATAGATCATAATGATAAAGAATTTTCGTTGTGTCCCTGTAAAAAACCTATAAATGCTAGATTCACCAAAATGCTTATAGTTAGTGCAACAGTGATTTATAATATTCATATAAATTTTCAGCTCAATTGAATAAGGCGTTTAGATGCTATCGCACTTTTAACTAGAATGTTGTGGCCACCACATGACTTTCTTCTATATTTTCCTATACAAATTCACTCAGTAAAAATAATTTATTAAAATTATTATTTAAAAAAAATATCTTCCATGATAATGCAGATGATTTCCATATTAGAGAAGTATTATAACACTAAATATTAAAAAAAAATAATAATAATTTTATTGTCAATATTACATTAAAAAAAATCGATAACTTCATTTTAAATTATCGCAGATCTATGGTTCAACCATTCGTTTTAAAGGTACTGGCAAGCTCTTTTGAAAGATACCCATCATGAAAATTTACTCCCCTCGAGGGGGAATTCCCCCTCCCCAGGGGGGGGGGAGGCGAGGCTACAACACATACAAAAAAAAATTTCCCAGTTGACTATCTCTGTTATAAGTAATTCTGGTAAATTTCATAAAGATTATTAAAAAATAATTTTCTTTATGCACATTTATACAAAATTTTGTACTATACCACCATGTTAAAAATTTAGAAAAAGCGGGATGGCAACGCAACCTGTAAGACAATTTTTACTAAAAGTTGACAGGCACTAATTTATGTCAAGGTGCAACTACATACCAATTTGTATGAAATTCTGTGAAGTAGTTCCTGAGATACAGTTGCCACAAAAGTTTGTCACACCCACGCAGAGACTGACAGACAAACAGACAGACATTTTCTAAAAATGGTCAAATGGTGTTCTACATCTCTCAAAACGTGTAAATCCATCAAAAACCCGAGGTCTAAAATTTTTACGAATCCAATACTTTCTTCTATTGAATATAGAAGAAAGTAAAAATTTTGTCCCACAGGCCATAATGATAAAGAATTTTTCTTTGTGTCCCTGTAAAAAAAACTGTAAGTGCTAAATTCACCAAAATCTACACAGTTCGTGCAACTGTGACCTATAACATGTGTACAAATTTTTTGTTCAGATTAAATAAGCGTTTAGACGCTATCGCACTTTTAAAAATTTGGCCCCATAGGCCATAATGATAAAGAATTCTTCTTTGTGCCCCTGTAAAAAAACTGTAAGTGCCAGATTCTCCAAACTCTATACAGATTGAGTAACTGTGACCTATAATATGTGTGTAAATTTTTTGCTCAATTAAAGAAGGCGTTTAGATGCTATCGCACTTTTCAGATTTTGGTCCCATAGACCATAATGACAAAGAATTTTTCTTTGTATCCCTGTAAAAAAACTATAAGTGCTAGATTCACCAAAATCTATAGGGTTCGTACTATGGTGACTTACAATATACGCACCAACTTTCAGCTTATTCGAACAAAGCGTTTAGACGCTAGCGTGTTCACTCACAGACATACACACATACACACATACATACATACATCATCGTGAAAATAGTGAAAACGGACTCAGGGGACCTCAAAACGTATAGAAACATCAAAATCTCGAATTCGGATTTTTGACATGATTATAATACTTTCCTCACTATAGTGTTCGGAAAATAATAAAAAAGAATAATAAAAAAAGAATAATAATTTTTCTGCTTAGAAAGAGTTAAAAAAAAAGTTAATATAAAAAAAAAAAAAAAATCTGGAGTGACTCCACTCGACTTTCCGAACATTGAAGTTTTGTAGATAAAATAAAGAAAGAGGTGTTGCTAAACAAACAAAAAAGAGAAAACCATAACAGAGTGTTTGAGTATTTTTCTCCATATATCACAGGAGGTTTTATTTAACGCTACTGAACTTTGAGCCCTTAGATCATAAGGATAAAGAATTTTTCGTTGTGCCCCTGTAAAAATCTATAAATTGTAGATTCACCAAAATGCTTATAGTTAGTGCAACAGTGATTTATAATATTCATACAAATTTTCAGCTCAATTGAATAAGGCGTTTAGATGCTATCGCTGGTCTCATAGGCCATAAAGATAAAGAATTTTTCTTTGTGTCCCTGTAAAAAAACTGTAAGTGCTAGATTCACCAAAATCTATACAGTTGGTTCAAATGTGTACAAATACTATAATATGTGTACAAATTCTTTGCTGAGATTAAAAAGGCGTTTAGACGCTATCACACTTTTAAAAATTTGGCAAAGAATTTCTCTTTGTGGCCCTGTAAAAAAACTATAAGTGCTAGATTCTCCAAAATCTATACAGATTGAGTATCTGTGACCTATATGTGTATAAAGTTTTTGCTCAATTGAATAAGGCGTTTAGATGCTATCGCACTTTTAAGATTTTGGTCCCTTGGCCATAATGATAAAGAATTTTTCTTTGTGTCACTGTAAAAAAACTATAAGTGCTAGATTCACCAAAATCTATAGGGTTCGTACTATGGTGACTTACAATATACGTACCAACTTTCAGCTTATTCGAACAAAGCGTTTAGACGCTAGCGTGTTCACTCACAGACATACACACATACATACACACATACATACACACACACATACATACATCATCGTAAAAATAGTGAAAACGGACTCGTTGGACCTCGAAACGTATAGAAACATCAAAATCTCGAATTCGGATTTTTGACATGATTACAATACTTTCCTCACTATAGTGTTCGGAAAGTTAAAAAAAAAAAAAAAAAAAAAAAAAAAAAAAAGAAGAAGAAGAAGAAATTCGATTTTCTAAATGATTCTGACAAAAATTAAAAATTGGCTATAAATATGTAATTATGAGAAGTTCAAAAAATATCTGATTGAAAATTGGAGATTTTATAGAAAAATAATATTTAGTTATACTTAATACCAGACATGCGTTTACTTTTCATAATTTGTAAGCTAACACTCGTCCTATTGAAAATTACCGATTTTATAGACAACTACAACAACAGTAACAACAATAATAATAATAACAATAACATTCAATTAATTCAAGGTTGGGAGTTTTTATAAAAGCTAGCTTTAAACTGCAGTCGGTAACAAAAGTGTCCGAACACTAGCAAAAATTCCTATGTAAAAAAAGTACACTTCATACTGTTTTGTTAAATAAATCCTTATCGAATCATATTCTTACACTGAATAAGAACAGGATTCGACAAGGATTTATTTAACAGAACCGTATGAAGTGTACTTTTTTTACATAGGAATTTTTGCTAGTGTTCGGACACTTTTGTTACCGACTGTACTTGTTAAAACTATATTCTTCAATTATACGCGTCCCAAAAAGTTTATGAGCAACTGTTATTGTTTGTTGTTTGAATAAAAAAAAATTTAATTTGCCCAAATAATCGTTTTCTGATTTATTATTTCTATCTGAATAAAAAATAAATAAATAAAATCTTTCAAAAATTGCTTTCAAACTATGGCAAAAGTTAGAAGATTATGTTGTAGCACTTTTCCAGTAGAAGTATCAACAAATTGTGAAGCACTGTGAAAGTCTTGATTATGACATTTCAAAGAAAGAAACCTTTAATATATTGAATTGCTAAAGTAAACAGCGGTCTAGCCTGAACGCTTAAACAATGACAAAGCTTACCAAAACGCCGTTTTGATCAAGAAAACGAAGTTTCTGAATATGACAGAAAATCCACCCACTCAGAAAGGTATTATACTGAACCGCTTAGGAATCGTGAAACTTTAAAAGATATTGAAATATAGAATTTCTATAAACAGAGATTGAGGTTGAATGGGTTTTAACGTCATACAAAGCTACGCAGCGGGCAACTGGCGACGGTCTGAGACGCACCCCTAAGTAGTCCGGAGACATGCCATCACAATTTTGATTAACATTGGAAAGACACAAACAAAAGGAGCTCCCCTCCGTGCAGGACCAAAATTGTGATGACATGTCTCCAGAACATCATTAGAGGTACGCCTCAGACCGTCGCCAATTCCATGGTGACTAGATTAGAGTACCTTTATAAATTAAAAGCGTTAACAATTTTTATAATACCCTAATTATGAATATAATTTTAAATTCTTCGTAAATAAGGACCAAAATGCTAATAATTATGATGAATAATTTTCCTGAAACAATTTTTAAAATTTTGAAAAACGGCTTACAAAAACGGACTGTCCTCAGAAAATGAGGAAATCAGGTCAGTAATTACTCATAGCGCAGTACCAATGTTACGTGAAACTCAACTTACCTACAAACAAAGGAACACATGGTTTATAATTTTCTATGTACAGTCGGCTGCAAAATTATTCGAGCACTAGCAATAATCCTTGCCAAAAAAAAGTACACTTAATACAGCTTTGTTAAATAAATCCTTGTCGAGTCATGTTCTTAATCAGTCTAAGAACATGATTCGACAAGGATTTAATTAGCAAAACAGTCTTAAGTGTACTTTTTAAATATAGGAATTATTGGCTAGTGCTCGAATAATTTTGCAGCCGACTGTAATAAGGCAATTCATGAAGTATTGCGAAATTTAATATTATTTTCAAAACATGCAATTAGAATGTAATTAGTTTCTTACGACTGGTTGGTTAGTTTGCTAGATTGCGGCATGCAAGCAATTCAGGTTGGTTGGTTGGTTGGGTTTTTTACGTCGCACTAGTGCTGAGAAATGGCAATTGGCGACGGTCTGGGACTCACCCCTAAAGGTGGTCCGAAGACATGTCATCACAATTTTGATCTTCCACGGAAGGGATGGCTCTCCCGTTTCAGTGACCCCCAGACCGAACAATTCAGAGATATAAACAAATTTAACAAAATAAATTTTGTAAAGAATTTTATACTTGTTAAATCCATCTATATTTCATCCTAGTTAAAGATGTGTAATTAGAGTCTCTTTATATAATCCATCTGTATTTCATCCTAGTTTAAGATGTGTAATTAGAATCACTTTATATACCAAAAATTAAGGCATACACGCATTAAATATTGATTCGTTAAGAGGTTAAGATTGAAATTGAGTGCGTTTAAAGCTCACAATAGATACACATTTAACAAAATTACTATTTATGCCGAATTAGTATTTCCACACTCACCTAATTTGTCCAAATTATAGTAATATAATTTATGAGAGTAAACTACATATATGTTATTAAACTTGGTTAGTGGCAGGATTTTACTCAAAAGCAAACTTGTAAAGTTTTCCACAATCACCAAAATAGTGTTAATTTACCAAAATAAAATTAATTTAATCAATTATCACCAAGCTCTATAACCAAGACCGTAGCAATGGTGGAATTTTGGTTGAAGTTATGCATCATTTTTAACACTCAGTCATATGCACTAAAGCTTAAACGCTTCCGAAATTTTTTTCTGTCTACGTCCTTGCCTTTAATGCAACTTATTAATGCTTGACAAAAATGTCTTATTTTATAGACAACTATGCGTTGTCTGCATTATTATAGAGAAATCTAGTTCCTCCAAGGCATGTCGAATTCTTATAATAACAGGATTGTTATGAATCGGACACAAACTAATATTGCGCCATAACTATTTACGATAAACTGTTTCATGAATATAGCATTACTGTTTTCAACATCAAAGCTTATTTATCGCGATCAAAAACTGTCGAAACTGTGAATAGACTTAAAGCCATAAATAACAACAGAGCAAAACAGGCTTATGATTTAATGTTGAAAGAGGTTAAGATTGAGTGGGTTTTACATCGCAATAATGCTACACTAAAAACAATTGGCGGTGGTCTGGTATTTATCCCTAAGGGTGGTCTGAAAATATTCCATCACAATTTCGGACCTCAACGGAGGGAATGGCAGCCTTCGCTCCAGTAACATACAGACGTACAGTCGGTAATAAAAGTCTCCGAACACTAGCAAAAATTCCTATGTAAAAAAAAGTACACTTAATACAGTTTTGTTAAATAAATCCTTGTCGAGTCATGTTCTTAGTCAGTCTAAGAACATGATTCGACAAGGATTTATTTAACAAAACTGTATTAACTCTACTTTTTTTATGTAGGAATTTATTTTTGCTAGTGTTCGGAGACTTTTGTTACCGACTGTACCAGTGCGACATTAAACATTGCCAACCAACCAACCAACCCTCTTCGGTAACCCATTTCGTTCACGATGGTACAGTCGGCTGCAAAATTATTCGAGCACTAGCAATAATCCTTGCCAAAAAAAAGTACACTTAATACAGCTTTGTTAAATAAATCCTTGTCGAGTCATGTTCTTAATCAGCCTAAGAACATGATTCGACAAGGATTTACTTAGCAAAACAGTCTTAAGTGTACTTTTTAAATATAGGAATTATTGGCTAGTGCTCGAATAATTTTGCAGCCGACTGTACAGCGATTAGAATATACAGTGTGGCAGGCCCTTACGATCGATTGCTTAAAATATTGCTAAAAGAATTAAGCTTTCCAGATGGCGTTGCGATCGAATTTGTTTGCTCAAATCGAAGAGCTGATTGGCTTTTCCCAGTTTCGTCTGCTCAATCACATGATCTAAGCACACACTTGGTTTTGATTTCGTGACACTAGCTTCGATTACAATGACATCTGGTGAGAGACTTAGGGGTACATACAAATGAAACACTTCCGTTTGCAAAGCCGTTTGCAGCCGTTTGCAAACGTTCCAAAACGCCGTTTGCAAACGTTGCAACGTTTCCTACAGTCGGCAGCAAAAGTATCCGAGCACTAGCAAAAATTCCTATATAAAAATAGTACACTTACCACTGTTTTGTTAAATAAATCCTTGTCGAATCGTGTTCTTAGACTGAATAAGAAAAGGATTCGGCAAGGATTTATTTAACAAAACTGCATTCAGTGTATTTTTTTTTTACATAGGAATTTTGGCTAGTGCTCGTATACTTTTGCTACCGACTTTATTTGCAAAAGACTTGCAGAATTTACGTCATCGAAGTTGCAAGCGTTCCGTTTGTATGTAACCCTTTTGGAACGCTTCCAAACGGCTTTGCAAACGGAAGTGTTTCATTTGTATGTACCCCCAATTTTATTTGCCGCTTTCCCCACTGCTTATTCTAGACACTAACGACAGATTTTACGTGCACCAGCCACCAATAATGTACACATAGAAGTCTTCAGCCGACTCGAGTATCAAACCAGAAATTCTTCGATTACGAACTCGAAGCTCTGCCAAGTGGGCTACCACGGCCGTTTCATGGCTGTTGAAATATATTTATTGGACAATAATTGTTTCTATTGCTTATTATTTAAAAATGATTGACTTTTTATTTTCGGTAGTAAAGCAATCTGTATATTTGAAAATAAAACCAATAAGAGGAATAATAAACAATAAAAATGTTATATATTTTTTATCTCTCCCATTGTTTTTCTTTGCTTCCTTTAGCAGCCTTAAAATATTCTGATTTAACCTATGAATGAATGAATAATGATAAAAATATTCCAGCGACAGCACGTAATTTCTTCAAATTGTAGCAGACACGTCATCGGCCATTAATGTGGGAAGTAAGAAATGTGACATCTTAATGGAATTCGAGATCATTTCGTGCAAAGTGAATATTTGAATATCGAATTTTCAATTTTCGTTCGAAGTGTCAAACGATGAAAATACTTTCGATATTTGTCATCGTTTCAGAATAATTTCAGTTTTTCACGCTATCTTCAAATTTTGAAATACTTGATCATGGAAACTTATATGTTCAAATATATTAATATTAAATTAAATATTTTCTGATTTTTTGTCAACTGCAGACGATAATAAATAAAATAAATATAAATTTATGAGAAATCGAAGGTTTGTGTTTGAAACAGAGAGGCGAAAGGAGCTTACTAGAAACATGTCATTTCGTAGCGTAAAAAGCGAGGAAACCGATTTTTTAATCAGTCTGACATCACCAAGAAGAAAAGTTTTCGTAAGTAAGAAAAACCTAACAATTTTTCATGAAATTATTAATTAGAAAAAAATATGGATATCGCTATTTATTGTTGTTAAAGAAAAAATAACTTATCATAATTTAAAACAATCTTCAGAAATTTTAATAAAATTTTATCTCTGCTTATTTAAAAAAAAAAAAAAAAAAAATTAGCAGATTATGAAATTTTTTGTTTAACTTTCACATTCACTTGCTACCTTAAGTTTTATAATCCAAACTTTTTTCTTATGCATTTCTTGATTTTCGATATATTATGTATCGCTTCAATACAGTTGAACCTTGTTAAGTGAATCTCAAGGGGAATAAAAAATTTGTTTATGTTATCAGTAGTTCATGCTATCAGAAACTAATCTTCATTTTGACGGGTATTGTTCATGTTAAAAATAATTCACGTTAAGATACGTTAACGAGGTTCGACTGCATATATTTTTCTGTAATTCAGATTAAGCGTGTTAACGTTAAAGTAGTTCGACTGTTTATCTTTTTCTTTAATGACATATTAACATCCCCCTCTAACTTTTGCCCCACTAGGGGACGAGCGTTACTGTGCTCAAAGCTGGTAGATCCCAGGTCGCGCTCATCCAAACTGGCCGTTCGGAGTTTTCTTCGAAACTTGCATAAATACGTGCTAGGACCCCTTAGAAAGACCTCCACGGAGGGCGTTCCATCTATAGGCCTAGGACCCTAGAGCAGTCAGTCGGCTTTAAGCCACACAACCCAATCCTTTTGGCTTTTTAAAAGTTAATTATTGCACTTTTAGCTTTCGTAAATTTGACCAGTTTATTTTATTTTATTTTATTTTATTTTATTTTTTTTTTTTAAGAGATTTACTTAGTTTAAATTCCTGATACAATATTTTTTCTTAATCAGGCAATTTCATTAACTTCACATTAAGAAAATATTGGAAATCAAGTTTAGAATTAAATAAGAATTTTTATATTCCTCAAAATTTCTTGTGCGTCTCTACAAATTAAAAAAATTTTTCCGATTTTATGTAAATATTAGTACAGTTTCATATTAACATAGTGTATACTTAACCATAATGTTATTTTTAAGATTTTAAAATAAATAATTCAGCAAAAAAATTTCTGAAAAACTTATCTTTTGTAAAAAGACGTTTTAAGTTGCTCTAAGATGACACAATTTTGTAATGTTTTTAATGTTATGATATAAAGTGATATTGCCGATAAATTTTCAAATAAGCGATCCTAGTTACGCACACATTGAAATAAAATAGTTACTTTTGACTTCAGAGTTTATAATTAAAAGTTTTAATTTGTGATTTAAAAGAAATATTTTTTAACTTGATTTTTTTAACACCTATCTTTTCTAAAACTTCATCGCTTTGAAGTGTCCCCTTGCATATTACTATGCAAAGTTAATTCAAAGTAGAATTGAATCGTATAATCCTGTTTTTAAAAATATTGAAAAACCATATAAAGTTCACAATGCATACATTTTTCATTTTACTTTTGTCACTGAAGTTTGAATATCTTTTATATTTAATTACTTTTATATATAACAATGCACATCATTTTTTTTTTTTTTTTTTGTTATTCTTCATTAGTTGTTAAACTTTAATAATAGTTTTTAAGGTTGAAATTATATCTTTCCCTGAAGCTGAACTATGCATCTTCGGATGCTATGAAGAGAGCTGTTATCTTTATGATTGTTTTTAAATATTTTTTAAAACTGTTTCTATAAATTTTTTAAAACTTTTTGTAAATATTTTAAAATTATTTTTAACTTTAACTCTTTAATATAAAGCCAAACTGGTTTTTTTTTTTTTTTTTTTGTATATAATGTGCTATTAGAGACCTTTGCTTCTTAAACATAACATGCCTAATAGTACGTAATTTTAAGTCCCCCCCCCTCCCCTTGTTCCGGACTTTTTATGAATTATAATTATGAATTTTGTTCGTTACGGAAGTTCTCATACAATTACATATTATCCTTTAACCCTTTCAGTCGCAGTGTTCCCGCTGATGGAACACCTAATTTTAATTCTCAAGTGCAAAAACTCATCCCGGAAATTTTTTAGCAAAAATTTACATTTATAACATAGCAGAAAAGGCCCTTTTTTAACGTGAAAATTTCAAATTTCTTGTATTTTAATTATGTTCGTAAATTCCGGTGGCAGTGTTATTTAAATGATCCGATTTACCTTGCACTGCAAAGGGTTAAATTACTCCGGAATAAATTGAAATGTTGGGATCTATGCAACTTTTACGAGTTTTTGTTGTCGATAATGTTTACTTATAAAGTGATTTATTTATTAAATTAAATATTATTTGAATTTAATAAGGTTTACTTACAGATGTTTCAAACCGAAAATTTGTCGAAAAGGAACAATGTTAATTTTTTTATTTTTTAAATATTTATGATCAGCTATGTGTCTAAAAGCCATTTTTAAAATTAGTTTAGTAATTTTTAAAATAAATTAAGTAAGTGAACGTTAAAGGGTTAAAATATGCTCTATGAATAAAAAATAATACATTTTTATGGCAATACAACGGTGTAAGAAGCGGTAGAATGTAAAACAAAAATTATTAATTTCGACGTCCTTATCCTCTTAAACCTTTTTACTTCTCCAGGAATTACTTTTAGTAAATAAAAACATACATACAAGTTTGCATTGAAAATATTTTATAATTAAAATGTTTGTGTTTTTGCATGAAAGCATAGATATATACAATAAATAATTATAACTTTTTATAAACCATGTTTTTAAATTTTCTGTTAAACCATAGCTATAGAACTACATTAGCACTTTATCAATGTGCATAACATTTTTAAGTGATAATGATGTCAATATTTGTGAGATGCGTAATTGAATTTTTTACAATTTTTTAACGTTCACGTTTAATTAAATGTGTAAGGTGCGGAAATCAAAAATGAAGCTAATTTAGGGTAACATTATTTATTATTTACATTTTAAGTTACACACTAAATATACAACACATAAATTGAATTATTTACAGGGGTAAGTTAAAGGGGTAAGTTGAAATTGTAGAAATAAGGAGTCCGACAACCTACAATATCTGTTACTTTGTGGTCGTGGGCCATTTCGGCTAACAGCGACCACACGTTGTATGCACTTCCTTCTCTGGAAACCTGGGGGGTCTCTGAATGTTCTCTTCTTGGGTCTCTCAGACAAACGGGTCGCTAGGGGGCGCTGAGGTTACGTAGCATAGGCGCGCTACAAATGCATTTATTTTTATGTCGAAAGAAAATAAACTCGTAATTTGTCGAAAGAAAATAAACTCGTATTTTTTTTTTTTTTTTTTTTTTTTTGCAACAATTAAATTATAGCTAATATTTTAATGGCTATTTTAAAGCTATTAGGAGGTTATTACTTTCATATTTTAATTATTTAAAAGAAAACTAATCAAAAATTCGAAAATCGGGCTTCGAAGTATTGTGTTGTCACCAGATTCTGAGCTATTCTGAAAGTTTCAAATGTCAGGCTAGTAGGGAAGTTAGTTTAAAATTGATTGTAAGATTTGTACCGGACAAACGAACAAAAATCGAAGCAATAAAAACATGGTAAAATCATAGATATAGTAATAAGACATAGATTGATCAGCAAGAGGGAAAAAGTGAGGCTTTTTTTTTTTTCGGGAAAAGTCACTCTAATGGCTGCCTTTCCCCGAGTAAATTACACACAGGAATACACACGGATAATTTAGTAAATAAAATTTATGAATAATTTATTTACTAAAGGTGAATGAAAAACTCCAGATACAGTTTCAAATTCATTTTTCTTTTTATTCTTTTTTTCAATACTCTCTAATGGCTGATTTTATGACTTTTTTTCGGTATCAAATTTTTTTGCTCGATAACATGGGGATGATAGATGGTTATCATCCCCATGGGGTCTATGGTTATAATTCGAAAAAAAAAAAAAAAAAACTAATAGTCCTCCATCCTAAACTAAATTCTGCTTTTGCCAGAATTTCATAAAAACCATTTTATTTATTTATTTATTTATTTATTTATTGAAAGAAAAAATATGCATAAGTAAAATATGCATAAAAGGTGTGAATTTGTATTTGTCAATGATTATATTTTTGGACTATTTAAAGAAAAAACAACTTTTTTTAGACTATGACTATCGTGCTAGATATTTTTTAGACAGATGACTTCAAAAAACGGCTTTAAACTAGTATATTGTGGTCATCACAAAACTTTCTTAAATATTTTTCTATACGAATTCCCACAGTGTAAACTATTTATTAAAATTATTATTTGTCTAAATTATTTTCCATGGCGATTTCAGACGATTTTCATCTGGAAAAATGTAACATTTAATGTCGAAAGCCGGACAGTTTTGTGCCCTAAAAGCGACGAAGTTTTAAGAAATGTATTTTTTGTTGATGTTTTTATTTATTTTAACTATACGTTTTTTAAATTATTGCAGAACTACGGTTCAACTACGGTTGGAAATACGTTTCAAAGATATTCACGGATTCATTTGAAAGACTCATATAGGAAATTTGTACCACGAGGAATATCCCCCCCCCCCTCCCCTTCTGGGAGGAAAAGATGATACTACGTGTACAAAAATTATATTGTTAATTCACTATTAGTATTCCAAATATACATACATTTGCTTATTTCTCAATAATTAGTTAAAAATAATTTTCGATGTCACATTTATGTGAAATTTTGTCCTATGTTGCAATATTTTATATTTTTAAATATTATATATATATATAAATATAGGGAAACGGCTACAGACCATGATGACATTAACAATATTTATTAAGAAATAAAAAGGGACAATGCATAACACTAAACATTTTACGAGCGGAGACACCGTCTGTGTCTCACACAACCGCTCGACGTCGACTAACCAAGTAACCAGTGCACGTCAGGTGCGCGCGCATACAGTGAAAGGATGAAACAAACAGTGACGCAGTAACACGTGATAACTGCGTACACAGTGACATCACACAGCGGAGATGATAGCCGAGAAATACAATTTCCCACATATATATTTTTTAATTAAACATTATGAAAAAACATACGGGAGCTCCTCACGTTGGGCGATATATCCCGTAAGCTAATCATTACCAACTATAAGGTCCAGCCAAATATGAACTTATATTGAATCCCGTCCGTTGCTTCTATAGATACAGCATCAACAAAATTTTGCTAACGAACACAGACAAACATAGTGAAACCTGTTGGCGATATATCCCAAAAGCTAATCAGCACTAACTCATGTCAAGTTCCAACTAAATATAAATTCCTATAACTAAATATAAATCTATATCCATTAATTCCTGAGATAGAGCGTCTACAATATCTTGCTAACACACACAGAGACAAACATTTTCTAAAAATTTTCGAATAGTGTTCAGAATATTTCAAAACATGTAAATCGATCGAAAACCATAAGTCGAAATTGTTTATGAATTCATGAATATAGAATAACTATTACTGGAGATTACAAAGTAACGATTACTGGAGATTATAAAATACACAGTTTTAGATTTTATAGATTCCGAATTTTCAGAACTATGAATTGGACTGATTTAATGAGAATTTTCTAATGCATGCGAGTTAAATTTAATCATGCGTATAATATGTAATCAGGATTTAACATCTGTAAATTTATTAACAACATCGGAAGAATGGTTTATAACAGAATGAGGGGATTTCTTCGAACTTCAGTTTTAACCAACTAACTCGATATTTAACTTCAAATTAAATGAACAGAAATTAAGTCCTTATAGCCTCAAGGAATGTAAATAAAATTATATGTTGGGATGTTAAGAAATCAAATTAAAGGACTAATATTTGACTTGCAAGAGATGGAGATTATTTATCTTAAATGCAACAACGATGCATACTGATTCAGTTGTTTTTCATTCATTTTTTTTTTAATCAGTGCTATATTTTTTATTCAATTCTACCCTTTTGACCAAATCACGCATCGGAAAAGTGAAGAGAATAATGAATTTTAACGGCCCTCTTCACTTACCGTCGCCGGAAGCCCGAGCCAATGCTATTCTATGGGAAAATTTTCTTTACAAATAACTTTTTAACTAATACATATTTTTAAATTCTGTTTTCACATTCAGAAAATCCCCAACTCTTAAATGGACGGACCTTTTTTAAAAATGTATTTTTTAAATTTTTAATATTTTATTTTGTACTTGCAAAATGAAAAAAAAAATCACATATTGAAAATTCGTATTTTGCAGCTTCAAAATATAATATAAAAAAATAAAAAAATATTTTTTTGAAAAAGGTCCGTCCATTTAACATCTGGGAATTTTCAGAATGTGAAAACAGAATTTAAAAATATGTATTAGTTAATAAGTTATTTCTAAAGAAAAATTTCCCATAGAATAACATTAGTTTCGGCTTCCGGCGGCGGTGAGTGAAGAGGGCCCTTAATGCTGATATAATAATGAAGTGAATGAGATAATTAATAATTAGTTTGATAATTTCATAATATTTTTATTTTACTTTAAAAAATAGTATGTTGTGGACATCACAAGACTTCCTTCTTTATAATCTTATACAAATTCACGCAGAACAAATTATTTATTAAAGTTATTTTCTATAATCAATGCAGACGACTTTTATCTCGGAGAAGCACGACACAACACTAAATGCTAAAACGCGAATTTTTTTTTTTTTTTTTTTTTCGTTAAAATTGGGGGGGGGGGGGGGAAATCGATAAATTTGTTTTTAATTATCGTAGATTTATGTTTCAAGCATTCTTTTTAAAGGTACTGACGAGTTCTTTCGAAAGATACCCATATCGAAAATTCACACCTCCCTCGGGGATACTTTCCCCTGAAAGGAGGGAGCGATGCTTTTACATGCACGCACTTTTTACTAGTTTATTACTACTATTATCAGCCATTCATATTAAGTTCACAATCATTCGTTAACAATAACTCTCATTATGTGCATTTACACGGAATTTTATCCTATACTGCCGTGTTAAAAATTTAGAAAAAAATAGTTTGCAGCGCCACCTGTTGAGCTTTTGATCCCCAAATGTAATCAGCATCGGTTTAGGTCAGGGTCCCTATTAAATACCAAGTTTGGTTAAATTTCGTTCATTGGTTCGTGAGATACGGCGTTCAGAATATTTTTGATACATACACATAGATATTTTTTTAACCCTTTGTATACCACCTGGACTTTAAAGTCCCATCAAAAAAACTCCTCAATATAGCCTAAATTTACTATAGGATTTCATTGGGATTTCAAAGTCATAATAGTTTTAGCTAAATTTAATATGAGATGTTTCTCATGCATAAAGAAATACAATAAAAAAGTTTCAAACTATTTTTCCAAAAATAAAGTAATTTAGGATATAAAGGGTTTTAAGTAAATTAACTGTTTGAAATATTTTTTAATTTTATTTTTTAATGTTTATAATTAGTATTTTAATTAATTGCAATATGTATCTTTCAAAATTTTGATATTTTTATTTATTGAAAAGTTATGATTTTTAATGGCATCAGATATTAAACATAAATAAATATCTCTCAGTTGATTTGTTAGTTATATTAATTCCTACTCTTCTATTACTCCTATTAAAATATATATATGCACATATTTATATATATTACCTTTGAAATAAATTTGACTAAATATATGATTTATTGTTTTATGGATAGAAGAAATTGGGAATTAAAGAGTTAACACTGTCAAATCGTATTCAGGACATCTCAACGTCGTAAAACCGGAGTTTGGAAATTTTCACGGAATCAACACTTTCTTGTTATATATGTAGAAGAAATTAAAAAATTGTTTACCTCATTTACATCGTTAAAAACTCCGCGAGTTTTTTGCAATTGATAATGTTTATTCAGCGATTTTTGTTCTATTATTATTATTACGTTTTATGGCGTTTATTATTATCATTTACTTATTACTAGCACCAATCCTCCGATTCATTTATATATCATTTTCACGTAAGAAATGCTTAAGATTGCCTTTCCATGAAATATATCAACATTATTAATGTTATTGTTTTTATAGTAAGAAATATATGAACTAATTATTGTTTAGTTTAATAATTTGAATATTATTTTATTTGAAATATATGTATATAATTTTTATATAAGATAGGATAACTATTATGAAAATAATTATTATAATTTTAACAAAAAACGTTTGAGTGTTAATGACATTGAAAAAAAAAAAAAAAAAACTATTAATTTGATTATAATAATAGTTTTTATTATTATTATTATTATTCTATATCGTAGAATATTACAAATTTCAGTGCATAAATATGGATGCATAACAATTGAATATACATATATATATATTTTTCTTTATACGTGTCTATTATTGTAAAAATTATTTAGAAATCAATGATCAGCCTATTTATCGACACAAACATTTGTAGTCTGAGGATAAAGATATGACCTCAAAATTTAAAATTAATCTACCCCTGAATGAAAAAATTTCAAATATTAGCCTGATTTGGGATTACAACGATCATAAGTTGAATGGCTTCTTGTAAGCAAAACTTTTTCCTCTCTCATCCTTTTTTTTTTTTTTTCTTTTCCGTTTGTATTCCATTCTGCTGAAATCAGCCGATTATAAAAAAGGAGACAGAAAAAAGACATCAGTAAATCTTAATCCACCGGTGAAAGAACAGGATGTTGAATGGTGTTTTTTACCTTGTAGATAATTACAAAAAACGGCGAAAAAGTGCGACCCGCAAAATCATTTCGAATTCGTTTAAAGTTAATTCGGTGACAACGAAAAGCGAAGTTAATGGGCTACATGGGTTTCGAAAGCTTTTTTTTTTCTTTTCTTTTTAAGCGTAGTTTTTTTTTCTCTCTTTAAATATAATAGTATTTTTTTTTTTTTCAACATTTTGAGCATATAAATAATCTGGTGTGTCACTCACACGACTTTCTCTTACCCTGAAATTTAATACTATAAATACAGGTTGGAGATTAAGACGTAAGATAACGATGTTATGCAAACCTTTGTTAAGCAATTCGAATTAGACTTAGGAAGAGTTTTGCATGATAATTAGTTCTGTGTGAGCTCAACCCCCCCCCCCTCCGTTTCATTAATGCACCTACATTTATATAGAATTTAATTCGGTTAAAAAAAAATATTCTCTTTTTGAAAAATAATTTATTAAAATTATTATTTAAACAAATTATCTTTTATGATAATACAGACGATTTCCATATTAGAGAAGTAGTATAACACTAAATATCCAAAAAAAAAAAAAAACTTTATTCTCAATATTACATTATATATAATATTCTCAATATTACAAAAAAAAAAAAAAAAATTACATTAAAAAAATCGATAACTTTATTTTAAATTATCGCAGATCGATGGTTCAACCATTCCTTTTAAAGGTATTGGCGAGCTCTTTTGAAAGATACCCATCGTGAAAATCTACTCCCCTCGAGGGAGGACTCGCCCCCCCAGGGGGGGAGGCGTGGCTCCTTACATACACAAAAAAATTTTCCCAGTCAACTATCTCTATTACAAAAAATATATATTCGTTTCATTTGGTATAGCGCAGTCTATAGATGTTAAACTCTACTTATCTGCAATTTCCCCCATAGACGTAATGTATTTGAATACTTTTCAGTGTCCCTGTACACGAACCATTTGCTTCATCTCAACGAAAAGCTTACTGTAGCATCCCTATATGATACACATTTAGAATACCGAGTTTGGAATTTCTTTTACTATTTGTTCTTGAGATATGCTGATAACAGACACACAGACCATTCGCTAAAAACGTGATTTTCGTATTCAGGGGACCTCAGAACATGTAAATATAACAAAAACTCACGCTCGAAAGTTGACCCTAAAATAATACTTTCTCGACCCTATGGGTAAAAGAAAGTAAAAAAGAAACATGAACAATATTTTATAAAATTTTCATTTAACCCTTTGAAGGGCGGTGATGCCATTACATAATCACTTAATTTGAATTCCCAACTGCATAATCTAACAAAGGAAAATTTTCATAAAATTTTCCCTTATATAACTTAGAGAAAAACTTCATTTATTTCTTCTTTTCTAACATTGTTCATAAATTCTGATCGTTTTTGATTTTCAATGAGTAAAATTAGTCTGCCCCTCAAAGAGTTAAAAAATTTGGAAAATGCAGCCGGCGTGGCTACTGGTTTCTGTAGAAATTTTTAAAAGCAGTGAACGCGATTGCTCAGAAACTAGTGCACCGATCTTATTAAAAATTTGCACATTTCAAAATAGAATTGATTTTTTTAAATTTTTGGCAGAGTTGTACGTGAACAACTTTACCCCACGGGATAATCTTGTAAAATTAGTTGTGATTGGAAGAAAAAACAGAAAAAAAAATAATTTGAAGATATCATGAAGTTTTAGTAAATAAAATAAATAAATAATAATAATAATAAATTTTAGAATCCTTTTGAGAAATTTGAAATTTGCAACCGAATTAGCTCGAACTTTTCTCGCCAAAGTTTTTACTTATGCAATTGCGATAGCCACTTTAAATCATCAACGAAATTATAATAAAAATTTAAAAGCCGCCAAGACGCTCGTAAGCTAATGCTCTATCAAAGAATTAATTAATAAATTAATTTTAATTACAATAAAAAAGTTTTTGTATAGGACTCCTTTGGCGAAATTTGGAACCGAAGTAACTCGGACGTTTCTCGCATAGGTCTTTACTAACGCAATTGTGATATCCGCATTTTAATTTATTAAAAACAATTTACAACAAAAAAGTTACTTTCTCAATGGCATCCTTAAACTACCAACTCAAATTCAAACTTAATAATCTTTTTTTTTTCATTTTATTTTGCACGCGCGCTTTTTATTTCCTAATTCAAAATTGTTTAAAAAAAAAACTTTTTCCAATAGTGTTTGTTTCGATACCGATTATTATTAATTTTCTTTTCTTTTTCTTTCAAAAAAAAAAAAAAAAAAAAAAAAAGATGAAATTCTGGCGAAAGCAAAATTTAGTTTAGTACGGAAGACTATTAGTTTTTTTTTTTTTTTTTTTCAAATTATAACATCGCTTTCAAATTATTAAATTATATTTTCGATTTCGATAAATGTCCAACTATCGTAAAACTGGTAAAGTAGAAATCCGTAAATTGAGACTAATAGTCCTCCGTACTAACGAAAAAAAAAAAAAAAAATCCTTCATTCAAGTATTAGTCAATTCTATTTTGAAGAAAGTATGCAAAATTTTTATAAAATCGGTGCATGAGTCTTTGTGAAATCTTATCCACCGTTTTTCTGAAAGATTTTTGAGAAACCAAGCCCCACCGGCTAAAATTTTCCAAAAGTTTTTAAAGAACATTTTATAAAATATTATTTAAATGTTGCTCTTTGATATGGCCAAATTTTTGAATAAAAATTTATATATATATATATATATATATATATATATATATATATATAAGGAATAATAAATTATAAGAATAAGACTTCAAAAGAATACTATCATATCTTGAATGACTTCAAAAGTTATGATTAATTTGTAGTGTTATAGGTTGTTTGGTGAAGGAAATTATTTTATACTTTTAGACGCTATTTACAGTTTCATTGCATACCATTTTTTTTTTTTTTTTTTTTTTTTTTTAGTTGTTTGAATAGTAGTTGTTTTTTAGAATCGGTTCTATTTTTTTACAAAAAGGTTTTATTAACTTCGATTTAGTTTCGTTTGCCCAGTACAAATCTTGCAGTCGTTTTTTAACTAACTTCCCTACTAGCTAGACATTTAAAACTTTCAGAATAGCTCAGAACCCGATGACAACACAATACTCTGAAGCCCAGTTTTCGAATTTTTTATTAGCTTTCTTTTAATTAATTAAAATATGAAAATAATAACATCCTAATAGCTTTAAAAATAGCCATTAAACTATTAGCTATAATATAATTGTTGCCAAAAAAAAAAAAAGAGTTTATTTTCTTTCGACATAAAAATAAATAAATTTAATGAAACGTGAACGTTAAAAAATTGTAAAAAGTTAAAGTATGCATCTCACAAAAATGGACGTCATTATCACTTTAAAAATTTTACACGCATTGATAAAGTGCTAATGTAGTTCTACAGCTATGATTCAACAAAAAGTTAAAAACGTGGTATATAAAAAGTTTTTTTTATCTTATAATTATTTTTTTTCTTTTAACTTTTTAAAGGTTTAAATCAAATTTACCCCTATAAAAACAATTTTCTTCGTATTTATTTTTAATTCAATTATAGTTTCATGTGTATTGTACGATAAATTTTATGCTCTTAGAATTAATAAAATTGCTTGTGTAATTTTTTTGACTACTCTTGCAATATAACAGGTATCTCTTATTGTTTTGACAAATAATAAAAATTTAATATAATAAAATTCTTTCTCTCTCTCTTACAGGGCGAAATCGGTTTCGCTACTTTGCCAGAACAGGTTCACAGAAAATCTGTGAAGAAAGGTTTCGATTTTACACTCATTGTCGTCGGTAAGTTTCTGATTAAGCATTAAATTTGAGATGTAGAAGGAAATGAAATAAATACTACCCCCCCCCCCTCCTCAATTTTGTACATCACTCACTATGCAACTGCACTATACACATAATAGAAGCGATGAAATAGTAAACAATAACATTTTCATGCAAAAGGTTTGGGAGTATTGTATTCGGTCAAAAAAATTCGATATCGAGTTTTCACCTGATTTACATGTTTTTAACCCTTTATTTATCGCGGTACTTTAAATTGCCATTAATTTTTCTCATTAAACACCGCTATATGAATCCTACTGAATTTTTTTTTAATTTTCGTATATTTTGGGTTTTAATGTCCATTTCTAATCATATGTAGTTTAAATAATAATAATAATAATAAAATATTTAGCTAGAAGATATGTTTCCAAAATGGGAGACTTGACTAGAGTAGAACACATGTTGAAAAACTACAAAACCCTTTTAACCCTTTATAAGGCCGTGGGAATTATACTTCCCACCAACTTTATTAATTTTTAAATGTCGAATCCTATACTTCCTAAGTGATCTGGCAATTGTAAATGCCTTCATTCTCTTGATAGTAAGTAGAAGAGATTTGGGACCTAGAGACAATTAAATTTTCTACTTCGGCTAGCACGACAACTCATTTCTGGATTTTCAAGTCGTAAAGGCAAAGGACGGCCTGTAAGTTTCTTGAGCAGCAAGAAAACTGTTTTCTGATGACGTACGATTGACTAAAGTTGGTGACATATTACAAAAAATTTACAAAAAATATATAATGCAATGCAAAATAAATACATAATATATGGTGTCTTACCTTTGAATAGCTCCCAGTGGGTGGTGGAAAATATACTTACCACAAAAAAAAAAAAAAAAGAAAAAAAAAAAGAAAAATCTTAAAAATCAAATTAATTTTAGGTAATAAGCTAAATGAATTTCCTTTTATAAATTAATCTCAATCCCAAAAATATTTTAACATAACATTACTAGAAAAAAATGGCCCTATAAAGGGTTAAGTTAGTTTTCTTGATACCTGTTTGTTATAATTTAAGAAAAGAACTGTTTTATTTCATACCCATCGTTTTTAAATGCACTCGAATGAGTTATTTTTGCTGTTTTTTTTTTTTTTTTTCTTTGATGTTTTGCAGAAAAACAAAGTTACATTACAAACTTTTTGAAAAAATTACCAACGAAGCTAAGCGCTTCAATATTTAATGCAATGTGTATATATATCTTAATTACTTACAGAGAAAAAAATTCTTTATAAATTGTTCCTGCAGCGGGCGCTTTGACGCTTAATGGGTTAAAAAGCTTATAAAATTGAATTTATAGAAGAAATGTCATGTCAACGATATTTATAAGAATTGAACGTGTATACTTCCCTTTGATCTCACCGTCACCACATGGCACTAGACGATACATGTAGCCGTGTTTGTTTCCGGATTTTAAAATGCTCTTGCTGTTTCTGTTTGGAATTTTTTCAACATCTTCACGTATGTTTTAATTCCTATATTACTCCAAGAATCTCCCACCAATATTAGTAAAAAACATAAGGAACATAAAAAGTAAATACATTTTTTACACTTCTTATCCTTTATCGATTTCTATGTACCAGTGATGAACAAAAGTACCACCTCACAAAATCATTCTTAACCCATTAACGTCCGAATTAATTTTGCTAGATATATTTTGGTGAATATTTCGAATCTAAACTAATGTAGACTACTAAGAGTAAAATATATTAAATTCAAACAACTCTTCTGTTAGTTTTAAAATTAAAGTCTATCCTCATTTGAGGACGTTTGGTATTCCAGTTAAAAAACTTCCAGATACACCCCGCGACAAAAAGATAGGTACAAAGGGTTTTTTCTTTGATTTTTCATAAAATAACATTATCTAAATTGTGCTTATCATTGATTATTATCATAAAATAACACTATTCCCGGACTCATTTTTGTTTTAAGACTCATTTAGAAAAGTTTAAAAGACTAAAAGTTTAAAGACTAAAATTTTTATAATTTAAGACTACACACCGCGACAAAAAGATAGGAACAAAGGTTTTTTTTTTTTTTTTTTTAATATGATTCAAATATTTAATATGTTTTTGATATAATATTTTGTTATGATAATAAATGATCAGCACAATTTAGATAATGTTATTTTATGAAATATTAAAAAAAAAAAAAAAAAAAAAAAAAACTTTGTTCCTATCTTTTTGTCGCGGAGAATTAGAAAAATTTTAGTCCTAAATTTTTTCTAAATCAGTCTTAAAACAAAAATGAGTCCGGGAATAGTGTTTATTTTAGGATAATAATAAATGATAAGCACAATTTAGATAATGTTATTTTATGAAAAATCAAAGAAAAAACCCTTTGTACCTATTTTTTTGTCGCGGGGTGTAGGAAAACTTCGAGATAACAGATTAGTTTCCTATTACATGTTGATAAAGATCTCGAAATTAAAATATCACATAGATATTAGTATTATTCAACTTCACTTAAGTTGGTATATCTCTGCAAAAAGCAAATATATATGCGGTGAATAAAAAATTATAAAATAACTACCCAAATTATGAAATAATAATTGATATCGGGTACATAAAATTCTGTAGAATCATTTATAGAAATGCCATAAACTGTCTCTGAAAAGCCGAAATCATTTCAAGATACCACAAAAGATATACGCGCTATTTTATTAGCTGTCCTCAAATGAGGACGCTGGGCGTTAACGGTTAATTACTAGGATGAGGTAATATCCATAATTTTTACAGCCGATATCTTTAATTAATATTCTTAAGTAACTAAAAATTCATGTTTAAAATACAATTTCCGTCTGCTTCATAATGCGTTAGTCAAAGGGTTAAGTCCAAAAAAATTTATTTTCGGCAATTTATCAGTGTGTGTGTGTGTGGGGGGGGGGTTCTTCTCACTATCATATCTCCGAAACTAATAAAGATAGAAAGGTGAAACTTCGGAGTTTTAAGAGAAATCTGGTGTACAGATGAATTTTCTAACTTTTGGCGAAAATTGGATAACCGGAAGTGGAACAAGAAGTCCGTATCTCAAAAACGGCTTTAACCTTTTTTTTTTTTTTTTTTCAAATTTGCTTTATAAAATACCCTTTTAGACTTTTTTTTTAATGTATTAGTTGGTTAGTTCAGAAAAATTCATAGAAATCCTGTGTAAGTAGTTCAATTTTAGGACTCGCAAGTTGCGTACCTTTAAAAATAGCTCTAGGGATTTTCTCCGAACTCGTCATTTGAACTCCCTGTCTTTTCGTCTGCAGTTGTTAGTTTCCGGTGAGCAGGCCAGTTTGCCAAATTTTAGTAAAAATCGGCAGTAAGACCGAAAGTCAGAATCTCAAAAACGACTCTAACGATTTCCTTCAAATTTGTTACATTACAGTGTCCTTTCATGTGTATTACTTGGTTATTGCAGGAAACGTCTCGATAAGATATGTCAGTTTTAGATCTGGAATTAGTGTTTCAAAAGTCTCAAATCTTTTTTTAAAAATATTAATGTGTATTGATTATAATCATCCACCCTTATACAACCAATGCATATCTTCAGTTAAAATGGCAAACAATAATTATTTCAATATGGCTCTCGTAATTATTAAGGATAAAGTACATTACAAATTTCCTTTCTAATAAAAGAAAACACATCACTGTTGTTCGAGAAAGGCTTAATTTCATAGATTTTATGCTTTCCGGAATATACATTATGTAAGGAAAATATTGTAATCATGAAAAATTTCGATTATGAGATTTTGCTGCATCTATATGCTGTTATGCCTCCTGAGTTCATTTTTGATATTTTTACGGTGATGTACGTAATGTATGGGAGTGAACACTGTAACATCTAAACACTTTGATCGATTGTGTTGAAAGTTGGCAGTATGTTATAGGTCACCGTAGCACAAACAATAGCCTCCTTAACTAGATGCCTATCGCGTGGTTCTTAAGCTTGTCAACAGTTCAAGCGGTAGACAGCGCCACCTGGTACAGATTGTGCGGCTTTTTTATTTAACTGTCATCAAAAATTTTTTAAAGTGGGATTTGAAATACAAAAAAAGGCGAATAGAATCGAAGAAACGTCGATTATATATATCACATATAACTTCTTAAAATTATTGGTGATATTTGAATAAAAAAAGTCGCGCAATCTGTACCAGGTGGCGCTGTCTAAAGTTTGACCTGTTGCCGAGTTTAAGAGCCACGCAACAGGCATCTAGTTAAGGAGGCTATGCACAAACAATATAGATTTCAATGGGTCTAGCATAGAGTTAAGTTTCTTTATAGGGACACAAAAGAAAATTTCTTTATCATTCTGGCCTATGCACTCGTAAATTAATAAAATATAAGAAAAGAATCATAGAAATTTTTTGTTGATTTCTCCCACGCGCTTTATATTTAAACTTTGCTGATTTCTTCTTTTCAATGCAAACTGGGGGAGACACCTCCTTTCCCTCTTCAAAGCGGTTGAAAATCAAATTTTCTTCATGTCTTTAAAATTGTTGATAAAAATGAAAACATCTTTGTTTTTTTTTTACAGTTATGCTTCTTTGTACAATAACATTTCTTTAAAATATTAATGTAATATTTTTTTTATAATTTAAAATTTCTCTGTCTGAATTATGTAATCAGGCACTGATTTGTCTCTTCTAGAAAAATTCCGATTGAATCAAAACAGCTCGAATTCATAAACAAACCGTTATTTGGAAAGAAATGGGAAAAATGAGTTCGTTTCCTTCTATATATAGATACACTTACACTATTATCTTCAGTTATTTCCCAATGGAAATTGCAAGAGGGACATTTTCAATTGCTTCTTAAAAAACAATTTTTTTCTTCTATTTTATCTATAATCTACTTTTACACGAATTATTTTCTAGTGTGTTATTTAAATCTAATAAAGTTAATAATTAAAAAATGCATTTACTTAAGTATTCTTATAGATTATACGTACTCCTTATATTTCCCCCCATTTTTAACACGCTTTTATTAGCTTCACCTGTATGCATGTTTGTATGTTTGTAACCGCTCTAGGAGCAAACAAAAAATCTATATTGTAAAATAATATTATAGTTTTAAAAAATTAAAAAACACGCTTTTATAAAAATGTGAACTGAAAAGCAGAAAATACCCATCTTATTAGTATTAAAATGCAGGGTAAGAGAAAATCGTGTGAGTGACACACCATAATATTTACATACATTTAAGGATGACAATTTATAAGGATGAAATGGAAGTATTTTTACTAGAGCCTCAATTTAATTTCTTGATGTCAGTCACAGAATATATATATATATATATATATTTTTCTGTGCAAGCGTTACTTTTTAACACGCTTTTATTAGCTTCACCTGTGTGTATGTTTGTAACCACTCTAGAAGCAAACAAAAAATATGTATTATAAATAATATTATACTTTTAAAAAATTAAACACGCTTTTATAGAAATATGAACTAAAAAGCACAAAATATCTATCTTAGTATTAAAATGCAGGGTAAGAGAAAATCGTGTGAGTGATACACCATAATATTTACATACATTTAAGGATGACAATTTATAAGGATGACATGGAAGTATTTTTACTAGAGCCTCAATTTAATTTCTTGATGTCAGTCACAGAATATATATATATATATATATATATATATATATTATTTATTTATTTTTTTTCTGTGCAAGCGTTACTTTTTAACACGCCTTTATTAGCTTCACCTGTATGTATGTTTGTAACCGCTCTAGAAGCAAACAAAAAATCTGTATTGTAAATAATATCATACTTTTAAAAAATTAAATACGCTTTTATAGAAATATGAACTAAAAAGCACAAAATATCTATCTTAGTATTAAAATGCAGGGTAAGAGAAAATCGTGTGAGTGACACACCATAATATTTACATACATTTAAATCTTTAATTAAAATAATTTAGAATGAAACAAAAACCATTTTTAAAAAATCTCCCCTGACTGGGCTCGAACGCTGGACCTTTAGGTTCGTAGCGCGGAGCTTTACCTCACAGCCATAACGTTCACGTAGGGAAAGTTTTTTTTTTTAAATATAGATTTTTTTGTTTGCTCCCAGAGCGGTTACAAACATACATTATACATACATACAAACATACATACAAACATACATACAGGTGAAGCTAATAAAAGCGTCTTAAAAAGATTTTCCCTACGTGAACGCAGTGGCTGTGAGGTAAAGCTCCGCGCTACGAACCTAAAGGTCTAACGTTAGAGTCCAGTAAGGGGAGATTTTTTAAAAATGGTTTTTGTTTAATTCTAAATTATTTTATTAAAGATTTAAAAGTATGTAAATATTATGGTGTGTCACTCACACGACTTTCTCCTAACTTGCATTTTAATACTATAAAGGTAGATATTTTGTGTTTTTTATTTCACGTTTCAATAAAAGTGTGTTCTTTATATATTTTTTTTTAAACTATAATTTTATTATTTTATTATTCAATTTTATAATTAACATTTGTTCTTTTTTTACCAGGCGAAACCGGGCTTGGAAAATCCACTCTCATTAACAGTCTATTTCTCACAGACCTTTACAAAGACAGAAAAATTCTTAGCGTAGAAGGTAATGGATCTATATCTCTGTGTAAATGTTTTTTAATAATTCAAAATAGTTTTTTTTTTTTTTTTTTTTAATTATTATTACATTTGTAAATAAGGAAAACTTTCTAGTTTATTGTAAAACTTCGAAAATGAATGCGATTACGGTAACTATAAATTTGGACAGAAATAATTGAGAAAGCTATTCATAAATATTTTGAAAAATTTTCTCTCTGAATAATTCTATATCCTCGTTAATTTTCCCGTAAAAGCACCGACTGATTCCAGTTTTCTAAGAAAATAAATTTTAAAGAAACAATATTTCATTGCATAAGAATTTGAAAATTGTAGATAATAACTTGTCCTTTGTGCGCTTCGTGCCTATAAAATCATTATTATTACTTACTACAGATGCTTTGGATCTTAGAAACCATTAATTCGGCGTTTTTTCATGAATAATTGGTACTGAAATTTGTATTCAGTTATGATAATCGGAAATTGAAATTACTGTTTATTTACAATGCGTAGCCGAGAGGTTTAGTATAACCACGTTTCCTACGCCTAGCAGTGAGGACGAGTCCAAAATCTTAAAGGGGTGCCAAGTTGACCGACAAGTTAGTATTTACTATATCTGGTAACATTTATAATTTAATACAGAGTACTGTTAGTCCCGTCCTTTTTTTACACCAGTGTATTTTAACCCATTGCACGCGGCATATTTTCCTATTTTGAACAGTAAGACACGCCTTTTGGCGTTCCTTTAAAACGTCACACGTATAGTTTCCAACTTACTACCATTTTAGCCCGAAAAATTGTAATAATTTGTTTTATTTTACTTCATCATTAAATAAAATAAATCTTTCTGTTAAAATTTTCCGGTAGCCGAAAGGTAGCCCAGGGGTGGCCAACCCGCGGCCCGCGGGCCGCATGCGGCCCACCGCGTAGTTTCTTGCGGCCCGCGAGGAGACTAACGATATTTAAAGTTTGACAACTTTGGTTAACGAATCAAAAATTAATAAATACGTTCTGACTTTTTGAAGTGAAAATACCTTTCAACGATTATGGTAGATAAGGAACTGTTGTAATGGAATGTTATTAGATCCATTATTCATTCTTTTTATTATAGTTTTAATATATAGTCGTAGTTTTTTTTTACAATTCTATTGTTAATTTATGAATGAAAATAATTTAAATTAATGTATTCTTCTCCGAATTTTCACCCTGCCCTTCTCCGAAAAAAGTATATACATTCATGAAATATATACTCACAAACATATATACACATATGCATATGTACAGTCATAAAATAATAATAATAATAATAGTAATAATTTCCTCCCCGACTAATTTCGCCGTAAATCATCGTAGAAACTAGCAGCTGATGCCTAACGATTGGTAATTTTTAATCCAAAAAGCTTGTCGAAATTGCGGGTAGCCTTAAAAAAAAAAAAAGAAGTTGATGCCAGTTTTAATATGTATACATCCCTTAAGCAAAATCTAACTAAACCGTCTAAACTAGGCCTTATTACTAATCGATTGGCACCAGTCGCAAGTCTCTATAATAATTTACGGCGGAATTAGCCTGTAAAGCAGGGGGGGGGGGGGATATTTTTATGACTGTATATACAGTGTGGCCCGAATGAATAAAATATATTTCTAATGCGGCCCACCAAGTGTTTTGGGTTGGACAGGCCTGAGGTAGCCTATAGTTACGCGTTTTAGAAAAATAACATTTCATTTGCAGCGGAACACCTTAAGGCGTGGCTCGATTTTTCAGTGTCCCCTCAGAAGGGACATGCGAGCGATAAGGGTTAAAAGAATTTTTCTTCGTATTTCATAATAATTGCATATTGGAGAAAATTTCTCTAAAATCATACTGGTGTGAAAAAAAAGGCGAGGCTAACAGCACTCCCGAATAAATTATAAACGTTACCAGGTATGTATTTACTAAACATCCAGTCATTCGGTGTCCTTGTTGCTTATTTTCTCTCGACGAAAAGGTTATCTCCCTTATTTTAAGAGTGGGCTCGTTGAGTTTTTACTTGCACACAGGCTTCCATGGCGGCAAGAAATGCTAAAGATTACTACTCGCAAAGTTCGTATAGACTAAACGTGACCGGTTTGAACCCAAATCAAGCTCATCGGTTTAGCCTTTCGGAGTTTGCAGTGGTCATCTCCGAAACTCGGGTTAAATTGGGCTAGTATTTCTGAAAGACCTCCTCTCCCTTCTACTTTACCAAGGCCTGGGAAACTCTTAATGTCAACTGCCCTCAACCCACTTATCACTACATCTGCATTATTAATTTACAATACATTTTCGGCGAGTTTAGGTGCTCACAAAATATTTCCTGTTAATTATTTTTATTAAACATTTTTTTAATGTTCAAGTAAGTAATTGATTTAACCAGTGTCTTAGAATCATATGGTTAAGTCATTAAAAAACATTGTAAACCAATTTAAAAACTAGTATGTTGTGGCCACCACGAGACTTTCTTCTATATTTTCCTATACAAATTCACTCAGTAACAATATTAAAAAAAAAAAAAAAAAAAAATCCAAGTTTTTTTTTTTTTTTTTTTTTTTTTCCCGTTAAAAGTAAAAAAAAAAAAAAAATCGATAACTTTGTTTTAAATTACCACATATTTATAGTTCAACCATTCGTTTTAAAGGTATTGACGTGACCTTTCGAAAGATACCCATCTTGAAAATTTACCCCACCCCAGAGGGTACTCCCACATGCACATTTTTTTTCCTAATTAACTACTACTATTAGCAATAATTCATATTAATTTTACAATCACAGGTTAAGAATAACTCGCATTATGTACATTTATACGAAATTTTGTCCTATACTACCATGTTAAAAATTTAGAAGAAATACGATCACAGCGCCTCCTGTTGTGCGATTGATCCCCAAATCTAATCAGCACCAGTTTATGTCAGGAGCCAACTAAATACCAAGTTTTGATAATTTCGTTTAAAAAAAAAAATAAGATTTTTTTTTCTAAGTTTTTTTTTCGTAAAAAGTAAAAAAAAATCGATAACTTTGTTTTAAATTATCACAGATTTATAGTTCAACCATTCGTTTTAAAGGTACTGACGAGACCTTTCGAAAGATACCCATCTTGAAAATTTTTGCCCTATATCACCATGTTAAAAATTTACAAAAAAACGGGATGGCAACGCAACCTGTATGACGATTTTTACCAAAAGTTGATAGGCACTAATTCATGTCAAGGTACAACTACATACCAATTTGTATGAAATTATGTCCAGTAGTTCCTGAGGTACAGTTGCCACAAAATTTTGTCACACACACACAGACAGACAGACATTTTCTAAAAATGGTCAAATCGTGTTTTACAGCTCTCAAACATGTAAATCCATCAAAAACCCGAAATCGAAAATTTTTACGAATCCAATACTTTCTTCTATTGAAGATAGAAGAAAGTAATAATCTGGTGTGTCATTCACACGACTTTCTCTTACCCTGAAATTTAATACTATAAATACAGGTTGGATATTAAGAGGTAAGATAACGATGTTATGTAAACCTATGTTAAACAATTCAAATTAGGCTTCGGAAGAGTTTCATATGATAATCAATTCTGTGTGAGGGGGGCTACCGCTCCCCTCAACCCCCCGTTTCATTAATACACCTAGATTTATACAAAATTTAATTCGGTTACTAAAAAATAATTCTGTTTTTAGATTTTTTTTCCAAGGTTTTTTTTTTTTTTTTTTTTTCGTTAAAAGTGAAAAAAATCGATAACTTTGTTTTAAATTATCGCAGATCGATGGTTCAACCATTCGTTTTAAAGGTATTGGCGAGCTGTTTTAAAAGATAGATACCCATCATGAAAATTTACTCCCCTCGAGGGGGGACTACCCCCCCCCAGGGGGGAGGCGAGGCTCCTACATACACAAAATTTTTGTCCCAGTTGACTATCTCTATTATAAAATATATATATTCGTTTCATTTGGTTTAGTGCAGTCTATAGACGTTAAACTATACTTACCTGCAATTTCTCCCATAGACGTAATGTATTAGAATTTTCTTGATTGTCCCTGTACACGAACCATTTGCTTGATCATAATGAAAAGCTTACTGTAGCATCTGTATATGGTACACATTTAGAAAACCAAGTTTGGAAGGTCTGCTACTATTTGTTCTTGAGATATGCTGATAACAAACATACATACACACAGACAGACACACACACAGACCATTTGCTAAAATCATGATTTTCGTATTCAGGGGACCTCAAAACGTGTAAATATAACAAAATCTCGCGTTCGAAAATTTGACCCAAAAACAATAATTTCTCTACCTTATGGGTAAGAGAAAGTAAAAATCAGTTATACCTGATATTTATTACTAATTTTCCAGATTGTTGTTAATGCTATATGATAGGCCAACTGACAAATTTTTTATAAGAACATAGTAAGGTTTCACGAAGATATAAATTAATGATGATAAAGTTTTACCCTGCTGTTGGCCGGGAATAATGGCATCTGATGACTTTCGGCTTGTATTTACCCAATAATAGCTTCGAAAAATGATATTTTTTCATTAACTAAAAAAATTTAACTAAACATTTTGAATTAAGCTTTGTGTGCTTTAATTTGTGCCCAAACCGAAGATATAAAGATGCAAAGTTTATCAGTTTAAGACCTGAAACATTTTCAAATGGAATTAATTTTTATTTTATTGGTAGTCTTTGACTATTGAGCTTCAGGAATCACGTATAATCGCTCTTTTACGGCGTTCATAATAAAGATACTCAGGAAGCAAAATGTACGTTAGAATCTAACCTACACAGTTGTGTAGACTATGTCTTAGAAAGTTATAGAAAGCGATTGAACACTGTTTACAATTTCATTATTGGGGAAAATATTGAATTTACACCGTGTTCTAACAGTTTCTTTCACAAATCATCAAATTTTTAACCTTTATTTTCTAAAATCATTTTTGTTAAATTATCGTACTGATAAAAGGCTTAAAAATCTTAAAATGTCAAGTCCAAATACTATTTTTTGTATTTTGATGCGATAAAATTAAGTGTATTAGTACGAAGTATAGATAAGCAAAATGGAAAGTATAGTTTGTGATTTGAGATTTTAGTTAATGTTTGAAGAACGAACTTATTTATTTTTTAAATTAAAAAAATCATAAATAATCGATAACATATTGCAACCTTCATTTAAAATATAGTTTTTGCTTTATTCTGATGTATTAGACGTTTCAAAATATAAATTTTTGAAAAAAAAAAAAAAAAAAACACGGAGGTATTTTAGTTTTTTTTTTTTTTTTTTTTTTTTTTTTTTTTTTTGGGGGGGGGGGGGGGAATCTTCATACGAAACTGATATAACAGGAGATGCCACTTTAAATTTAGATCGCGCTCATCATCATAGCCGTTTGAAATTTCTCCTAAGTTTTAATTGAAACTCATGTAAACACGAAGTAGTATCCTTTAGAAAGATCATTCACCGAGGGCATTCTAATCCAGTCTATGTCTAGGACCCTAGCATAAGCAATCGACCCTTAATTCACACATTACACTGTAAAATTCGGTAGCGATGGCCATTCCGAATAAAGTTCGACTGCAAAATTCAAACGAGTACAGTAAAGCATCGTTTATACGTCTTTCAAGGGACTGACGTAAAAGGACGTACAAATAAAAAGAAGTATAATCGAAAATTTAATAACAAACACTTTGATTACTACAAATTTAATGACACTTAAGGGCCCACTTCACTCACCGCCGCCGGAAGCCGAAGCTAAAGTTATTCTATGGGAAATTTTTCTTTACAAATAACTTATTAACTAATATACATATTTTTAAATTCTGTTTTCACATTCAGAAAATTCCCAACTGTTCAATGGACGGACCTTTTTTAAAAATGTATTTTTTTAATTTTTAATATTTTATTTTGGAGCTACAAAATACCAATTTTCGATATGTGAATTTTTTTCATTTTGCAATTTCGTAATAAAATATTAAAAAAATACATTTTTAAAAAAGGTCCGTCCATTTAACAGTTGGAAATTTTCTGAATGTGGAAACAGAATTTAAAAATATGTATTAGTTAATAAGGTATTTGTAAAGAAAATTTCCCCATAGAATAACATTGGCTCGGGCTTCCGGCGACGGTGAGTGAAGAAGGCCGGTCATATAAATTTTGCTAATTAATAAAGTTTCCGAAGTTAGTGAATGTATATTATACTTTTTTTTGAGATAATAATAATAATAAAGATTTATTATAAAAAGGGAGAAAAATCATAATGCATGACTGGGTACTAATCACATATGTCATATATATATATATTGAGTATTATATTACATTTCTTAAGAACTATATGAACACATTTTGAATATTAATTATATATATTATGTATCTTTAATAATAAGCATGCGATTTATGTCCATACAGATAGTTATTTAATAACATTAAAAAATATTAATATTCGTCTGATTTGCTGCTTGTCTATGAGTATTAAAAATTCTGCTGTGAATTCAATTGTTTCTTTGATCAGTATTATTCGATCTTTCCTGTGTTCCTCCATTTAAGATGATTTCTAGGAAAAAATTATAGTCTTATTTAGAATGGAAAATGACAGGTCGAGAAATTTTGCGAATTTTAGTAAAGTGGAAAAGACGTATAACCGATATGAGCGGCGTATAAACGAGGATGGATAGGAATGAATCGGGACTTCACTAAAAGGACGTATAAATGTAAAAGACGTATAAACGAGAGACGTATAAACAGTGCTTTACTGTATTACATACGCAAAAGGTATATTATTATTAGAGTAAAAGTCTTCTAATCTTCATATATAAACACCAGCAACTTGCGAATATGCAGCTTTTTAATTGTATACGATACGATTATATCTAACCAGCTTTCAGTGTAAAAAAAAAAACTAACTAGGAGCCCCGAAAGTGACAAGTGTTCGTCCCAGATTGTGAAAGTTCTTAAAATGAAAAAGTGAAGTTTGAAAAAAAGTGAATTTTTAACAGTTTATGAAAGTTTTTAATCGAAACAATTTAAAAACACTATACCTTAAACGAACATTTTTCAAAAGAGCCGGAGAGAAGAAGTTTTTATTGGTGAAGTTCTTTCGAGACAGGAATTTTGATTTACAAAAAAAAAAAAAAAAAAAAAAAAAAAGAAAGAAAGAACACTTAATTAACAAGATTGCACTTCCAAATCCAACATTCTTCTTCTCTCTCTCTCTCTTTTTTTTTTTTTTTTTTTTCAATAAACAATTATTCCAGCTTATTATCTCATGTTATTAAAGATTAATGAAATATACACCCCGCGAGAAAAAGATAAGTACAAAGGGTTTTTTCTTCGATTTTTCATAAAATAACATTATCTAAATTGTGCTTATCATTTATTACTATCATAAAATAACACTATTCCCGGACTAATTTTTGTTTTAAGACTAATTTAGAAAAGTTTTAAGATTAAAATTTTTCTAATTTAAGACTACACACCGCGACAAAAAGAAACAAAGGATTTTTTTTTTTTTTTTTTTAAATTTTAAATATGAATATTTTGAGTATGATTCAAATATTTAATATGTTTTTGATATGATAATATTTTGTTATGATAATAAATGATCAACACAATTTGGATAATGTTATTTTATGAAAAATTTAAAAAAATCCTTTGTTCCTATCTTTTTTGTCGCGAAGTGTAGTCTTAAATTAGAAAAATTTTAGTCTTAAAACTTTTCTAAATGAGTCTTAAAACAAAAATTAGTCCGTGAATAGTGTTATTTTATGATAATAATAAATGATAAGCACAATTTAGATAATGTTATTTTATGAAAAATCAAAGAAAAAAACCCTTTGTACCTACCTTTTTGTCGCGGGGTGTATCTCACAAAGGAGAAAATTGTCTGAAATTATTCGAAAAATGTTTTCTGAAGAAATCATCGATACTGAAAAAAGCTTTTAATAAATATCTACAAATGTCTGTATAATGTTTATCATACATGTTTATTTTTTCTTTCCACTATAGTAAGGCAGCAGGGCCAAATGCTAATTGGGCCCTAGAAGGTTCTATGAAGTTATTTAAAGCAAGATATATTTTTTAACTTTCCTTACTACTTTTATGTGTTCATTTATTGACAAAGATTCTCAATATGTTTATTTTCTGAAATAGTTTGATTTCATTTCCAGAGAGGGTGGACCGGACTGTTGAAATAGAAAAGACGACGATGGACATCGAGGAAAAAGGCGTCAAGTTAAGACTGACGATTGTAGACACACCTGGTTTCGGGGATGCCATTAACTGTGAAGAAAAGTACGCATTTACTTTTCTTTTAACCCTTTGTATCCCACCGGGACTTAAGTCCCATAAACAAAAAATTACTCAATATAACCTAAATTTACTACAGGATTTCATTGGGACTTCAAGGTCCCTATAGTTTAAGTTTTGCTTATAGTTAAGCTATAGTTTAAGCTAAATTTAATATGAGATGTTTCTCATGCATAAAGAAATACAATAAAAAAGTTTCAAACTAATTTTTTCAAAAATAAGGTAATTTGGGATATAAAGAGTTTTAAGTAAATTGACTGCTTGAAATATTTTTTATTTTATTTTTTAATGTTTATAATTTGTATTTTAATTAATTGCAATATGTATTTCTTTCAAAATTTTGATATTTTTATTTATTGAAAAGTTATGGATTTTAAATGGCATCAGTGGTTATATTAAACATAAATAAACACCTCTCAGTTGCTTTGTTAGCTATATTAATTCGTACTCTGCTAAACTCGTATTAAAAAATATTTATTTATTAATATATATTACCTTTTAAATAAATTATGACTAAATATACGATTTATTGTTTTATGGAGTGAAAAAATTGGGAATGAAAGGGTTAAATACTGTGCAACACTGTTTGTCAGCCGATATACCAAGACATAATTGTGTATCATAAGATTGCTTCAGATGTGTTGTGAATAATGTTGAATTAATTTAAGATTTTAATAAACTTTGCTTCCCCCCCCCCCCATTTTTTAATCAAAGATAAATTGAAAATGGTCGTAGATAGGCATTTAAGAATTGTGTTTTGATTACTTTTTTTTCCCTCAAAATTTCTTTATAAAGATAAATAAAAGGTAGGTTGCATTTGTTTTAGTATATTAATTTAATCGTTATACACATATTTCATATGTGAATGTTTTTCATTTTAAGTAAAATGTAATCAAGTTTAGTAGTATAATATACATTCATTTATACCGTTGTTGTGAATTTTCTGCATTGTTTGAGTATGTATATTTGGATTTGAAATACATTTAAATACTATTATATATATTTTAAAATTCATGAAAGTTTTTCGAATTCTCCACTGCTAAAAATAAAGTTCGTTTTACATAGGGTAGGTGCTCAAGTGATTGACATGCTCCAGTAATTGACATCTATCCCGAAATAATTAATGAATTAGAAAAATAATAAAATCATATACTTTACATGTAAGAATTTTAACATTTTATGTCAAACACTGGAGCATAGGATGCTAATAACTGGTAAAATGAATAACTAGCAGTATCAAACACTGGAACATAGGGGCCAATTACTGAGAAAATGAAAAATTGGTAGTGTCAATTACTGGAACATTGAGTGGGTGTCAATTAAAAATTCATTAAAAAAAATAATTGTTATCAAATGTATATATTTTAACATATATGTGGTTCTGAATGTCTTTCATCCCATATGTACTAACTTAAGATGTTTAAAAATATTTTCTGATGACTAGAACATTAAAAACATCAGAGATTGCTCTAAAAGTGTCAATCACTGGTGCACTTACCCTACTACTACACACACACACACACACACACACACACACACACACACACACACACACAAGAAAAAAAAAAGCGTCGATTTATGCTAATTTAACTGCAACTAACATGTTTAGAAATTTGATACTTAGTTTAACCCTTCTTTAGTTGTGCTAGCTACTAAAATCATAACTTAGTACTAGATTCTAAAAATTTTGATTGCAGCTAAATTAGCATAAATTGGTATCTTTTTTCTTGATGAAACACTGAACTTTGTTTCTAACTGGAAACATGATTTTTTTTAGGCTGAATTACTGAAGAAAAATAATTATATTTTATATATTATAAGTAATTGTAATGTCATATAATAACTTTCTGATGGTTTACTCATTACTATAGTGGAAGATACACTAGTTTTAAACACCCTCCTCTGTCCGAAATTAGCGATAATTTCCCTTATGCATTTACACGCCCATTTAGTAGCATGAATGGTATGCATGTAGGTTATACGTATAGTAAAATTATATGTAAAAATTGATAAATGAAGTCATTAATTAAATCACCTGTTTGAAAAAGAAAATAAGTCCAAAATTAGGATTTTCAGAAAAACGAGAAAAATATTTTAACTTCTAGTGTACTTATTTTTAAAAGATAAAATTTGTACAAAAGTATTGTTTTTTTTACGCTTTTACTTTTTTTTTTTTTTTTTTTTTTAAGACAGGACTATTAGTCTCAATCTGCGGATTTTTACGATACCCAGTTTTACGATATTTGGACATTTATCGAAATCTAAAATTTATCGAAAATATAATTGAATAATTTGAAAGCAATGTTATAATTTGAAAAAAAAAAAAAAAAAAAAAAACTAATATTTCGCCGTTCTAAACTAAATTCTGCTTTTGCCAGAATTTCATCAAAATCTTTTTTTTTTTTTTTTTTTTTTTTTTTTAAGAAAAGTAATAATAATCAGTATCGAAACAAACACTATCGAAGAAGTTTTTTTAAATAATTTTGAATTAGGAAATAAAAAGCGCACGTGCAAAATGGGGAAAAAAAAAAAAAAAAAAAAAAAAAAAAAAAAGAAAAGAAACAAGATAATTAAGTTTGAATTTGAGTTGGTAATTTAAGGATGCCATTGATACAGTAACTTTTTTGTTGTAAATTGTTTTTAATAAATTAAAATGCTGATATCATAATTGCGCTAGTAAAGACCTTTGCGAGAAATGTCCGAGTTACTTCGGTGCCAAATTTCAAATTTCGCCAAAGGGGTCCTATACTAAAGCTTTTTTTTTTTTTTTTTTTTTTTTTTTTTCTCTCTCTTTTTTTTTTTTTTTTTTTTTGTCATGTGAATCAACTTAAAGCGAATTGAAAATAAATAAAATAAAAATTCGATTTTTGTCACTTGTTCCTTTCTCCAAACTGATGATTCAGTTTAAAATTTTGTAATAAGAAATAAAACTTTAATTCAATTAGTTACATACATAAACAAAAAGTATTAAATTAAATATTGTTATTTATTTTTTTAATTTAATTTGTTATTAATTTATTTTTACGTATGAGTATTGCATAATATATTAACAACTTAATATAATTCTTTTTTTTTTTAATTATTATTTCTTCGTATTTACAATATAGTTGGAAAACTATCGAAAGGTATATAGACGACCAATTTAATCAATTTTTCAAAGACGAAAGTGGGTTGAACAGAAAGAATATCGTCGACAACCGCGTCCATTGCTGTCTATACTTTATCTCACCCTATGGTCACGGGTAAGTGCTGATTGTTTGTACCAATTCCGCCTTTATTCTTGTTTAGTGCTATTAACTCTTTTATTTGTGGCAACGTTTAATTAACAAAACTAAATTACTTTAACAAATTCAGTCTAATTCATTTATATGAATACAGTTGAAAAAGATATATAACCAGACTTGACGTTGAATATAAATATTTAGAAAACGTTGAAAATGCCTATGTAAAAAATGTTAAAAACAAACTGTAGTTTTGGCAACTTTAAATGTACCATCATCAGTGCAAAATGACAAAGTTAGACTAGTGCTCATATAATAAAAAAGTCATTAATTGCGATTTTGCACTACCCCCTCTCTCTGATTGTTCTAAATAATGACTACAATCCACATATACTTGATTTTCATCTCCATTTATGTAACATTTTATTTCCCAATTTCCTGTTGGCCAACACCTTCCAGTTACTTAAATTTCTATTGGCTGCTATTCCGACTCTAAAATTCTCTTCTTATCAAGTATAAGAGCACTAATCCAGTTTTGTCATTCTGCACTGATGACGGTACACTTAATGCTACCAAAGCGGCAGTTTGCTTTTAACATTTTTCTTTTTTCTTTCTTTTTTTTTTTTTTTTTTTTTTTACATTGACGTTTTCAACGTTATGTAAATATTTATATTACAGTTAAAAAACAATAATTTTTTCATAATTCACCATTTTAACTGCAGGTTAAATTCAGGTTTTAACGCTTTTTTTAAAAAAGACAAACAAAAAATCAGCTAATGAAGAAGAAAAGGGTTTATTTTTATGTGATTGTAAAACAGTATTAATTTTTATTTAAAAAAAAAAAAAAATACAGTTACAGGATATATATATATATATATATATATATATATATATATATATGTTGATTCTGATGGGATATGTTATTCGGTTGTCCGTTGACTTGTAGAGTTGTTGGATGATCACGTGATACATTGCTTGTCATATACTTTTCAACTGACGAGTTAAACCGGCGCAATATAGGGATGATCAGACACGCCTCCGCATTAGAGCCAAAATTTCTGCTAATGAGAAAAGATCTGGCGATCGGTGGAGTGTTCTTGTAATCCAGCTACTTGGAGGTTAAAGTTGTAGGAAGGGAAATTTTGAAGAAGCATAAAGGCAATATGTAGTAATGAAGTTCTCAACATCTGTTCTGCTTGCGACTATACAGTGTAATGTTTGAATGTAAGTCCAGGGTTCCGTGGAAGAAAGTAGTACAACACAAAGAAATGTCAACATATCGCCGTAGTTTAAGGGTGTTACGGATGACCACCAAGCTGATTCAGCAGTCAAACGAAACAGTACTCTATACCATAACACATTATTTGTCAGGGTGTATAGTGTATAGCAAAAAGAAGCCAGTTTCTTAACAAACGCTGTCCTAAACCCCTCTAGATACATCTTCGTTGGTCATCGGGACTCATAACTGAAAAGAATTTTGCGCTAGTACGCAAGAATCCGTTTCAAATAGTCTCTATTCCATTGAAAACGCGTCTAGATATGTGAAACGGTAAAATTCAGTCGCCGAGATGGCCACCTCTCACGGAGATCATTTCACCAACTGTCATTCTTTTATTCGCCAAACAATCTTCATTTTACTCATGAGCATCATGACCATTACACATTGACCATTCTTGACTATTATACACCTCTCAGTTATACCAATGATGCCAGATGGTCGAAAATTATTTCCCCAAACAGGTCTTCAAATTTCCCCAAATCAGGGTTTTTTTTTTCGAAAACATCCCCAACTTGATTTCTACTAAAAAGGGAAATAAAAAAATTTTCAAAAAAAAAAAAAAAATATCAAGCAGATTTAAGTGGATTTAAGCTCAGATTTTTCCCCAAATGAAGGAAATTTTTGAAAAAAATCCCAAATAACAATAAAGCTATTGAAAATCCCTGGTCGCAGGGATAAATCATTACGTTGCCAACAATGACAGAAAGTTGAAGAATTCCCCAGATTTGTCCCCAAAAATTTTACAATTCCCCAAGAAAGTCCCAACAAACATTTGGCCCCCAAAATTGTCCCCAGAAGCCTCAAAAATCCCCAAAATGGGGACAAAATCCCCAATCTGGCATCACTGAACGCTGTATATTTGATAATGACGCATCAGGTGTAACCGTCGCTTCAGTCGTCGCTCTTAATTGACCACATTTTACTTTTTTGACGATCTGTATGGTAATATTTCCCCTATTTTTACCACCTTCGTCGAATAGTAACATCGTTATGACTCAAATGTTGATCGATTTGTCCCCCCCCCCTCCCCTGCTTTCTTTAGTATAATTGCACGTCTTGTCTCAAATGGGGACATCTATTATTCCGTTCGCCAATCAGCCTACGAGGAATTGCTGCTTGCATGCGCAACTTCGTTCCACTGGGATGCGGAATTAGGGACACTTACACTATCTTTATTTTAATGAGTTGATATATATATATATTTTTTTTGGTCAGGGGGAAAATATATATATTCTATATATTAATAGCGATTTTTATTTTAATTCTTCGTAGTATAGATTCAAACAAAACATTTGTTTCCCTTCAGAGTTTTTGTTTATCCACCGAGTAATGATTTGTTCATTATCTTTCTAGCCTCCGACAAATGGACGTTGAATTCATGAAAAGACTACACATGAAAGTTAACATAGTTCCTGTCGTTGCGAAAGCAGATACGCTCACTCCTGCAGAAGTCAGGAGGCTCAAAGACAAGGTAAGGCCTGTATGTTTGTAATTATTACTATTACGCATTACACAAGGATCATCATTATCAAAACGGCTCACCGTACTTATCTAAAAATATCTTTCAGTACGTTAAATTTGAACAGCACAAGAACAGACAGTGTTTTCTTAGAGCTTTCATTTTGGATTATTAGGGTATTTGAAGGTGATTAAGAAAAAATCGAAGAAAGTCTTAGCATGATTACATCGCATTCATTTTCGCAGTCAGTAAGCCGCAAAATCATCTAAATACATGGTCTTCATTATATTAGTACCTGTTCAAAGTAACTAATGGCTCGTGTAAATAACTGAATCAGTTTTCAATTGATTCAAATAAAAGGATACTCATTTAATTATCGTTTAAAATTATCTAATTATTAGTTTCCCATCATACTATAGGTATGGGGAACTTAGGTAATCGTGAAAATGTTTAGTTCCCCATCATACTATATAGGTATGGGGAACTTAGGTAAATCGTGAAAATATTCGACCTCGGTTTTTTGACTTTTTTACACGTTTTCAGGTGTGAGGAATCCGAAAATTACAAAATTTGTATGGTGTCTGTCTGTAGGGTGTGCGTTAGTGTGTTAGTCTGTGTACATGATATCTCACGAACAAATTGTCGCAGAGAGGTCAGATCAGTTTTAAAATATTACTTTCGACACTGGCAAGAACCCTATTCATTTGCAACATTCGAATAAAAAAAATTCGTAAGTTATTAGAAATTTACGATTTTCTTAACATGGGAGAATAGGACAAAAATTCACTTAAACGTGCATTAAATGGAAACTTTTTACTGTAAAAATGTCAGACCAGTTTTATAATATCAGTTTTGATGACGGAATGAACATCGGTAACTATAAATATGCTACTTTGAAAATTTCGCAAGTTATTGGAAATTTACGAATTTCTTAACATGGCAGTATAGGGCAAAATTTAACATAAACGTCAATTTTTAGAGATATTTTCATCATAAAGATCTCAGACTACTTTTGAAATATTATTTAGGACACTGGCATGAATATTAATGACTATGCATTTTCCAATATAAAAATTTCGTAAGTTATTGGAAATTTACGAATTTCTTAACATGGCAGAATAGAGCGAAATTTCACATAAACGTCAATGTTGGGGGATGTTTTCATCGTAAAGATGTCAAACCACTTTCGAAATATTATTTAGGATACTGGCATGAATATCATAGACTATGATTTTTCCAATTTAAAAATTTCGTAAGTTATTTACGATTTACTTAACATGTCAGAATAAGGCAAAATTGAGTATAAACTTCCATTTTGAGGATCATAAATACATTAGACAACTTCAAAATTACATTATGATATTTATTTGAACATGATTGAATACAACTATTCTAATAGGAAAATTTCGTAAATTATTCGTAATTTACGATTTTATCAACATAGCGAAATTGTAAATTTTTCATATAAATATGAATTTTGAGAATTATTGCATTGGAAATAGTAGCATGAAAACTAAACAACGGAATTGACCCTGATAAAATAAATTAATAGATTAGAATAAAATAAATATATCGAAGTGAACGGTGGATAGCCTATTAGGCGGGGATTTCATTCTGTCACTGTGTCAAGCGTTTGGTCAAATTCATTTCTCTTAACATGAATATAATATGTCCTGTACAAGAAATTTATGAGAACATACATATGATGGAGAACTGAGCAGAGTCCACCTATGCCAACTAGTTTTTATACGTTTTCAGGTGTGAGGAATCCGAAAATGACAAAATTTGTATGGTGTCTGTCTGTAGGGTGTCTGTTAGTGTGTTAGTTTGTTAGTCTGTTTACACGATATCTCACGAACAAATGATCGCAGAGAAGTCAGATCAGTTTTAAAATATTACTTTCGATACTGACAAGAACTCTATTAATTTGCAACATTCGAATTAAAAAAAACTTCGTAAGTTATTAGAAATTTACGATTTACATAACATGGGGGAATGAGACAAAAATTCACTTAAACGTGCATTAAATGGAAACATTTTACTGTAAAAATGTTAGAGAATTTTTAAAATATCAGTTTTGATACCGGAATGAACATCAGTAATTATAAATATGCTCTTTTGAAAATTTCGCAAGTTACTGGAAATTTACGAATTTCTTAACATGGCAATATAGAGCAAAATTTCACATAAACGTCAATCTTGAGGGATATTTTCATCGTAAAGATGTCAAACCACTTTCAAAATATTATTTAGGATACTGGCATGGATATCATAGACTATGATTTTTCCAATTTAAAAAATTCGTAAGTTATTTGGAATTTACGATTTACTTAACATGTCAGAATAACGCAAAATTGAGCATAAACTTCCATTTTGAGGATCATAAATACATTAGACAACTTCAAAATTACATTTATGATATTTGTTTGAACATGATTGAATACAAATGTTCTAATAGGAAAATTTCGTAAATTATTCGTAATTTATGATTTTATCAACATCGCGAAATTGTAAATTTTTCATATAAATATGAATTTTGAGGATTATTGCATTGGGAATAGTAGCATGAAAACTAAACAACGGAATTGACCCTGATAAAATAAATTAATAGGTTAGAATAAGATAAATATATCGAAGTGAACGGTGGATAGCCTATTAGGCGGGGATTTCATTCTGTCACTGTATCAAGCTTTGGTCAAATTCATTTCTTTTAACATGATTATAATATGTCTCGCACTAGAAATTTATGGGAACATCAATATGATGGGGAACTGAGCAGACTCCACCTATGCCAACTAGTTTTTTTTTTTTTTTTCTTACGTATTGTTAAAGAAGGATATTGGTTATAAAAATTGAAATTTTCATGCAGAGAAAATAGTCAATTTTTTCTGTTTAAGTACGAGAAGGTATGGTTTGGCGAGAAAAGATTTAAGCTGAGAAATATTTCTTATTAAAGACTATGTAATAATTTTTGCGATTGTAATACTATAATTTTTTATGACGTATTTTCTATTATTATATAGAAAAATATTGTTGCTAATGACAATGCATTAAAATGTATACATTTAATGAAATCTTTTAGTAATTCTGTTGAAACCCTTTTTGTTAGATATTACGGGAAGTTGAAGAACACGAAATCAAAATTTATCAGTTGCCAGAATGTGACAGTGACGAAGATGAAGAATTCAAACAGCAAGATCGAGAATTGAAAGTAAGTATTTTGTAAATATTTATACAACAGTTAAATAAATTGCAAAATCAGAACTCACATATTTATATATATCGATATATAAAGATATTTTAGTAGTTTTGTCCACAATATTTCTTTACTTAAAAATGTGGAAAGATGTTTCTTCATATATGATTAATGAAAGATTTTATTAAAAGAAAAAAAAAAAATTACAAAATTCATTCAAACATTCACTGGTTTATTTTCACTTTTGGTATAACTATTCTGTAACGCACGGTTCTTCTTATAGCTTCTGATAAGGTGCCGCATCTACCCTTTAGAATTCAATGAACAGCTTAGTTGTCCCTTAAGAGGGGACAATACCTAATTCTGAAGACTGCCGTTGCCAATGTTATTCTATGGGAAAATTTGTTAATACAATTACTCATTACCCAATGTATTTTTTTAAATTCCGTTTTCACATTCAGAAAATTCATAACCGTTAAATTAGTACTCATTTTCGAAAAATGAATTATTTTAAATTTTTACATTTTAATTTTGAGGTCGAAAATGCGATTTTTCACAAATTGCATTTTTCTCATTTTTTAGTAGCTAAATAAAATACTAAAAATTTTAAAAATCAGTGTTTGGAAAATAAGTACTAATTTAACGCTTATGAATTTTCTGAATGTGAAAACAGAATTGAAAAATATTCATTAGGGAATGAGTAATTATGGAAACAAGTTTTCCCATAGAATAACATGGCCCACGGGTGTTGGCGAGATTAGGTATTGTCCACTCTTAGAGAACAAAAATACATTTTCCCTGCCCCTCCCTCTCTGCCCTCTCTCTAGTTGTCCTCAAAACTTGCCAAAAAATAGCACTTTGTTTTCCCGTTTATATATACTTCCTTTGAAAAATCATTTACATAATTTATATCACAGTTAGTCATATTTTAGGTATGAATTTTCTAAAAATTTGTATCTTTACCGAAACTTACTTATTTATTTTCAATGAAATATTCATTGTAAATCTGGGTGGCCTAATATTGGAATCGCTGCGACTTCACATTTAGCAGGAGTTGGACTGCTAACAGATTGTTACGATCTCCATCTCCACCCCGACTGTAATAAATACTTTTAAAATCTTTATAAGTCTATATAAAGTACGTAAGATGCATATTGATTTTAAGTCGGAAGGCAGGGACAAATCTTTCCAGGGTAAGCGTAATCACGCCAATGGAGCAATGGCGTTAAGACTCCTATAATATCCTCGCCAAAGGAGCTCTAGGTAGCGTAGTTCGTAGTAATTTAGTTACCTCATGATTTCGTCACGGTTACGTCACTGATCGATGATAAGGCCATCTGGTGCTGGCGGTAGATGAACTACTCAGGCTGAAACTGCGCATGCTCGAATAGAATTTCTTTACTTGCGCGATGCTCCATATTTAAAATTAAAATAGAATTGTGTTTGAACGAATTCACATCTGAACGGAAAAATTCATGTATTTTTAAGATATTCATATTTCGCATGCTTTTCTGTATTTTAAGTAATATATTTTACAATTAATTTTAAAAAAGTACTTTTTGAGTACTTCTTACAATTTATATAGTTATTGAAATCTTAATCTCTTGAATTTTTCATTCATTACGGATCAAGAGAAAATCTCTGGAATTTTGAATTCGGTTGCTTTGATTTGTTATGAGGTTAGAACAAGTTAGTGTATATCATATTTGTTCATTCCCTAAATGTTATTTAATCATTCCTAAATGTTATTTTTGTTATAGATTTGGTTATCTTCTTAGGTTATAGATTTTGGTTATTTCTTCTGCGCCTGATTGATTTTATGGAACATGACACAATGCATTTTTTAATAAAAGAAATAATGATTAAGTCATCTTTTATAAGCGATTCCTTTTACAAATTTTTATTTTTATTTTATTTTTTCCCTTACCAAAATTTTAATTTCGAAAATTGCGTGCATTAACATTTTCTTCTTGAATTACTAATACATGAATTTTTTCCTATTTACAATACAATTTACAACATTAGAAGAACAAATAAAAAAAAAATTATATTTTAGACTAATTCTGGCTCCAAGTGAATACTGTAGATGTGATTATTTACTTGAAATTATTAGCGTACATTTGACTTTAAATTCGAAATACATTAGATGTGAGCTAATAATAAAGTGATTGTTTACTTGAGATTATTAGCTATATCATTAACACATTTTGTATTTAAAATCAAATGTACGCTAATAATTTCAAATAAATAATCACATCTAAAATGTTCATTTAAGGCTAGAATTAATTCTTGTTTTAATTAAAAACATAAGGATAACATTTTTAAAGAAAGCACAATAGGGGGCGGGTTTTTCACAACTTTTATTTGCGTACCGCAACCACTGCACGACGAGAAGCGCTAAGGTCGCGTTTACTTTGCGACATTTTTTAACATTACGTGAACGAGCTTACTCTGTAAAATTTTGGGCAGGGACACAAAGATTATTTTCATTTAAAAATTGATTTTTGCTTTTCAAAAACTCTTTACATAATTGTGAGGAAACAATTATAACACATTGAAAAGGGTTAATATACAGTGAATTCAATAAGGTTATGAAAATAGTAATATATAAATTATTTACTGAAAATTTATAAACAGAAAAAACTATTGCAATATCGGTGTCAATTTTACCAAAATAATATGCACTTTTTTCTTTTTCTTTTTTTTTTTTTTCTTTAAGCGCATCTTGAATTTTTATTTTATTTTATTTTTGTATTCAATAGAAAAAAAAATTATTGGATTCATAAAAATTTTCGACCTTGGGTTTTCGATGTATTTACACCTTTCGAGAGTTCTAGAACACAATTTGACAAATTTTAGAAAATATCTGCGCGTGTAACAAAATTTTGTGGCAATTGTATCTCAGGAACTACTGCAGACAATTTCATAATTGATATGTAGTTGCACCTTGACATATATAGTTCCGATCAACTTTTGGGGAAAATCGTCCAACAAGTGGCGTTACCATCCCGCTTTTTCTAAAATTTTAACATGGCGGTGTAGAACAAAATTTCGTATAAATGTACATAAGGAGAATTATTTTTTAATAATCATTATGAAATTAAAAAGTAACGTACCTAAAGAGAATTATTACTTCCTTAGTATAAGAAAGTATAGTAATCGCGATTTGCGAAATGAATTTGTATTTCGCATAGCTCAAAAAGAAATGATCGTAGAATATTGCAAATTTATATGTGACTGTCATGATGTCTAGTTCTACACCTGCAACTTTGGTTTTAAAAAGAGCTCCTGTTTTAGAGGTATATTAATGACTTTACACGGTTTTTCGTGACGTCTGTACGTACGTATGTGTGTGTGTGTGTGCGTAAGTATGTATCTCGCATAACTCAAAAACGGTTTCACGTAGAACGTTGCAAATTGGTATATAGGTTTGTTATAACATCTACTTCTGCATATCCTTTTTTTTTTACTTTATGTGACTTTCCGTTTTGGAGATATTTAGAGAAACTACATTCGTAATGACCAAATATACAAAGGTTTTGGCCATTATATATATATGGCCTACCATCATAGAGGCTTCAAAAGAAGCTAATAACAGAGCCCGTAGTGATATTGTTATGAAAGTTGAAGACATTTTTGTGTGTAGAAAATTATGCTTAAAAACATAAGCTGGTTCTAGTCAACGAATGCATTTTATTTAATGAATATTCAGTCCGTAGATAGAGCCCGTGATGATATTGTAATAAAAGTAGACATTTTTACGTATAGAAAGTAATTCTTAAGAGGGGACAATACCTAATCTCGCCGGCAGCCTTCGCCCATGTTATTCTATGGGAAAATTTGTTGCGACAATTACACATTACCTAATGAATATTTTTAAATTCTGTTTTCGCAGTCAGAAAATTTATAACCGTTAAATGAGTACTCATTTTTGAAAAATTCATTTTTTTTAATTTTTACATTTTAATTTTGAGTTCAAAAATGCGATTTTTCACAAAATGCATTATTCTCATTTTCTAATCGCAAAATGAAATACTAAAATTTTAAAAAATCAATTTTTGGAAAACAAGTACTAATTTAACGCTTGTGAATTTTCCAAATGTGAAAACAGAGTTGAAAAATATTCATTAGGTAATGAGTAATTATGTAAACAAATTTTCCCATAGAATAACATGGGCGAAGGCTGCCAGCGAGATTAGGTATTGTCCGCTCTTAAAGACATGAAAAGGGAAGGGACGAGAAAAGAGGTTGTGACTTTAATTTTAGACACTAATATATCATCAGTGACTTTACTGATAAATTCTGACAGTATGATTGCAATATTAAACAATATGTAGTTTAAATCGTATTAGTTAGTATAGTGTTATAGTTACATAGTTGCCAACCTTTCTAATTTTTAAATTAGATTTATTACCAGTATTTTTTAAAAGTAATCTGTCATGTATATTTTTGGCGAGTAAATAAACCGATTACAAGTATAAAAAATTTCCAGTATTAAGTTTCTCTTGAAAAATGGGAGACTTGGCACTTGTGTAGTTAGAACAACTATTTTTTCTAATGTTATTTATTTATTTATTTATTTTTAATTGCATAAATTAGATATTGTAGAATGTATTTCGTGTGTGTTATAGATGAAATGTAAATCTAATAAACATAATCTATACTTCTCATTAATATATTAAAACCAAGTAACTTTCAAAATGAGATAAAGAATATTAAACATTTTAAAAGATACATTTTAATTAAACTAAAAACACAAGACAGACGTTTCGGCTAGATACTAGCCCTGCTCAGTGTCATATACATACAAAACACAACATTTAAAATAAAGTCATAAAACATTAAAACAAGATTAGGTATTCGGGGGGGGGGGGGGGGACTTTAGCCTCGTTCAAGGCAGAATGTTGTAATTTAGTATAAGCGCCCTTTAGGAAAATACGGGACTCGTACAAATTTAATTTGAAGCTAAAATTTAGCTGAATTCAGGAATTACGAGTTTCGATCGTAAATCACCTGTTTTAGCTTAAAATGTAAATTTCCGTATTTTCCTAGAGGGCGCTTGTGCTAAATTATAACATTCTGCCTTGAACGAGGCTAAAGCTGTTGCCCCGGAATATCTAATCTTGTTTTAATGTTTTAAGACTTTATTTTAAATGTCGTGTTTTGTTACAGGGCCCGATTAAGCTTTGAAGCTAGGGGAAGCTCAGCATCATTTCGGGGCCCCCTTTCATTTCGGAAAATCTTGTTTTCCTGTTACATATTGTAATATAAAAATGCTATAGACCAAAAAATAGTGTGTGTTTATTATTATTATTATTATTTTTCATAGTTTCTACGCAGAACATTAAAATCATACAACTTTTTAATTAAGAATATTCAGATTTTTGAGGTTAAATAATAGATTTTTCCCGAAATAGTGAGTGTTTTGTCTTGTTTTAGGTAACCTTTCTCAGAAAAAATTCAATCTCAGTGTGAAAATATGAAACAAAAAATTCAAGACCATGTTTTTAATCCTTATGGGGCCCCCTCTTAAATTTTAGAGGGGAAGCTTGTGCTTCCTGAGCCTTTTGGATAATCGGGCCCTGGTTTTGTATATATATGACACTGAGGAGGGCTAGTATCTAGACGAAACGTCTGTCTTGTGTTTTTAGTTTTTTAATTTAAACGTGCCTTTTAAAAAATTTAATATTCTTTATTTCATTTTGAAAGTTACTTCGTTTTGAAATATAAAATATTTATCAAGTAACAACTTACTCTTTCTTAGGAAAGTGTTCCTTTTGCCGTCATCGGTAGCACTCAGGTGGTAGAAATCAATGGAAGGAAAGTAAGAGGCAGACTCTACCCTTGGGGCATCGTTGAAGGTAAGAGAACATTCAAGTTGCATCACCTATTGTTTTGAAAGGGCTCCAGATGTTGTTAACCTGAAAAAGCTTTAAAAATGTTCTAAAGATAACGCACGAAATGATAAAAAGAAGGCTATTTATATATATAAACGTATTTTTTTATGCTTGAAAACGATATTATGTAAAAAACGCAAACGAATAAAAATATGAATGGGGTGAGGTGCTTAAATATGCATATATATATACATGCTCATTTGTAGAACCTTTATCGGTTAATCGTTACTGGTTTTGCTAATATTTTTATTATTAAAATTGTTCTAATGGCAACTTGTTTATTGTTACTCTCTAAGTTTGTAGTCTCATGACATGTGGTTAATTCTTATTTTATTATTATTATTATTTTTTTTTTAATCTTGATTCATTGAAGGTTTGTTTAATAATTTATTCATTCCTCTTTAAATATGGTTATGTCGCACGATAGAAACTTGAACTGCATTTTTGGCTTGAATTAGCTATACAATTTTCCGAAATCTTGTGATTTATTGCTCTTAGTTATCTTTCTCACATGTTTCCTGAAGCATGTTTCCTTGAGCATTTCTTAATCCGATTATCATTTCCAGTTATCTATTTTTCATATTTTTTAATCCAATTCTCATTTCCAGTTATCTTTATTTTCATAAATTTATTGGTTTACGTATGATAACTTTCATGAATTTCGCATAAATTACTCCGTTAGTCTTAGCGCTATGGTCCTATATTTTCTCTTTAGCGTAAGTAATTTAAAATGGATTTATCTGTTAATTGGTACTGTAAATAAATTATAAAAAATAAGTGCTAACATTAAAATTGAATTACAATCACTTTTATATGAATGTTGTTGGTATTATGTATTTATTAATGGGCTCTTCCCACCGTCGTCTGCTCAATCACGTGATAGAGGAAAGCGAATAATCGAATTCTGAGAATCGAATTCAATTAAATATTGTTCTTAAGAACAAAAATGTTAATATTTAATATAAAATAATATGAAAGTAATATTGTGCATTTGTAAACAGTAGAATAGTTTTATTTGTAAATTTAATAATTTTTTAAAATCACTTTATGTGTTTATTTATTTTCAACTGTAAGAATCGATTTTTGTATGTTTTACAAGGAGAGGTCACGACATGGAAAATTCAGATCGGGACGAAACTCCGCAGGATTGTAGTATACTATGAGGGTAACAACATATTAAAGCAGTAGGACCCACTATCCCCAAAATTTCGAGAAAAAAGCATTTAAAGTTTCAGTAATCTTTAAATACAAGTTATTTCGTAAGCGAGCAAGTGCCCCACTGGTGTGATCCTAAAGCGCGGCTCTGCTAGCCAGACGACTTGGGTTCGAGGCTACCTCGAGACTTCTTTTTTTTTTTTTTCTTTAAATTTTTATGTAATCTAAACTTTTTATTTATTTTTACTTTACTTTATAATTCAATTCAAAATTTGAAAATTTTAATAAAACATTATTATTATTATTTTTTTTTTTTAAATATAAAATAAATAAATTTTTCTATTTTTAATATTTATAACTTAAAAATACAATAAATTTCTATAACTTAAAAAATAAATTTTAGTTTTATTTTAACTGTAAAATAAGGTAAAACTAAAGAAACTGTTTTTGATTATCTATCGAAATATATTTTATTTTATTTTAGGTATGCTTGAAACAATAGTACATTTTGTTTTTTAATTTAAAATAATAATAATAATACAGAGAAATGATCATTTTAATTGCATATTTAATTACTATCCAAAATAAATAATTACTTCTCCAATCAATACAGTTTATTGAAAAACTATAGTATAGGATTACGATGCCATTAAAATATTACAAGTAAAGAAATGTTATCTTTAAATGTAGATTTTAAATGTTAATGAACATCGTTTCTTTTTCTATAACGACTTCCTTTTTTTTTTTTTTATCCTTCCTTGCACAAAATAAAATTCCACCTGGCCTTTATTATTAACAAGCTAGAAGCGTTTACGTAATTTATACACATTCAAACAAAATCAGGAAGCTCAAACCAAGATATAAGTAACACCTGCTAACTATTTTACACTTTGTTTACAGCTTGCTTATTTTTTAATTATTTAAATATTTGTCTGTTTTTCTTTATGTTTCTTATTTAGGGTTTTGTAAAACTAAACTTTATATTTTAAGTTATAGAAATTTATCGTATTTTTAAGTTATAAATATTAAAAATAGAAAAAGTTATTTTATACTCAAGAAAATTAAATAATTTATTAAAATTTTCAAATCTTGAATAGAATTGTAAAATAAAGAAAAAAATAAATAAAAAGTTTAGATTACATAAAAAGTTAAAGAAGAAAAAAAAAAAGTTGTCTCGAGGTAGCCTCGAACCCAAGTCGTCTGGCTAGCAGACTCGCTAGCAGATCACACCGCTGGGGCGCTTGCTCGCTTACGAAATAACTTGTATTTAAAGATTACTGAAACTTTAAATGCTTTTTTCTCGAAATTTTGGGGATAGTGGGTCCTACTGCTTTAATATGTTGTTACCCTCATAGTATACTACAATCCTGCGCAATTTCGTCCCGATTTGAATTTTCCATGTCGTGACCTCTCCTTGTTAGTGTAACTGTTACATTAACTGATTTAGCAGTGAATAATAGCTTGTTCTTGTGGAATGTTTATGGATTATAATTTGAAATTTTAATATGTTTTCATTTAATTTAATTGCATAAAGGTGTTACAACAAGTTAATTAACTTAGTTACTGGTCTAAAGGGATTTATGCAGTACGATATTGCACTCTCACTGATTTAAGTACCAAAAATCAGAGTATTTAAGATGTTCTTCATGAACATCAATAACAAATATAAACTAAATGATGATTGTAAATGTATACAGCAAACAAAAGATGATGAATAATGATATAAAATGGATTAAAAATGACGATGTATAAAAAAATAACACAGATTATATACGATTGATCAAAAATAAGAATAGAAAATATGTTATTTCAGCAATCGCTATAGATAAACAAGACTTCGTCTGCTATTTGTTTTTCCTCTATCATGTGACCTCTGACGTCAGGTGGGAAGAGCCCATTGCTAAACTTTATATCGACATTAAGTTCTTCAATATATATATATATATATATATATATATATATATAATACTAAAGCTTTAATATTATTTAAAGTGTTTTCAGAACTTTATAAGGTCTTACAAACATTTTAATTCAAACTTTTAGTAGCTAACTTATTAATTTAAGTTGTATACGTAATGTAAGAAATAGATCGAATTATTCAAAATTCAGCATCATCGAATTTATTTTGAAAAAAAAAAAAAAAAAAAAAAAAAGCAATAGTAATTTTTATAATTTAAATAAATATTATGTAAAACGACTTTTATGTAGAGAATACTTAAACCTGAAACAGTTTATAATATATATTTTTTTAATTTGTCATTAATTTTAAATTTATTATTCATGTTCCACAAAATTCAACACACAAATATTATGTAAAACGACTTTAATGTAGAGAATACTTAAACCTGAAACAGTTTATAATATATATTTTTTTAATTTGTCATTAATTTTAAATTTATCATTCATGTTCCACAAAATTCAACACACAATGATTAAAGCTTTATACTTTTTCTCAATTCGACTCTTAAACTATGTGACATTTTCGAGAAAATGAATTCGGCTTGCCTTTTGTCATATTTAAGGTTTGCTATTCTCCACAATTTAGCGATTAATATTTGTGTAAAATATTATCAAAGGTTAACAAGCGAGAAATACTTTTCTTTTAAATCGAAAATTTTGGGAAAATTTCCTCGTTACGTATTTCGAGTTTTACGCATGGAATTTTAGTACTGAAACAAAATCGCGAATCGCCAAGATCGTGACATGCATTCACATTAGGTAACAGCTCTAGTATAGGACCCACCTTGGCGAAATTCGAAATTTGGTATCAAAGTAGCTCGCACATTTCTCGCCGAGATCTTTTTACTTACGCAATTGCGACAGCCATTTTAATTCATCGCCAAAAAGGTTTTTTTTTTTAAAAAAAAAAAAGAAAGAAAGAAAAGAAAACAGAAGTCGCCAAGGGGGGAAGGGGGGAGGGTTCTATACCAAAGATGTACTAAAATAAATAATAATAATAATAATAATAAAATGTAAACCTATTCTGACGTCACTTTTATCAAATTTTTCGGGACACGGGTTTAATTTTTCAAATTCTTTTATTCATGCATCCATAAAGAAATGTTTCTTTTTATGTTGAACATTAAAGTAAATGGAATTAAAAGATGTAAGCATTTAATTTAATTGACATCAGCTTGAAATTACAATTCAGATAAAAATGGCAGGAAAAAATGCAAAAATCGCAATAATCGATTTAATAGAAAAATCTAAAGGTATCTTGTATGTTGGAAATCTGCACGCATTCCTTTATCTAGATAAAAATTTTCAGAACTGTACACGTCATAGTTTTTTTTTTTTTTTTTTTCTGTACGTCGCACACAGGCAGACAAAGACTTTCCAAAATAATTAAATTTTACATTATTAAATAACTTCAATCTGGTTACAGTCATATTAATATTAAATTTAAAATACTTATATCCCTAGTTTCTGACTGTAGCATGAAGTACCGTATCCATTCATCTATACAAAAGATGTTGCTTTGGCATATTTATAAAAAGCTTTTAATTTCATCTATTTTCGTTTTAAATAGGAATTTTACCAATCGTTTATCTTGTAGATAATTAGAGATAATATACTTGTTAAAAACATGTTTTCCTTCTTTAAATATAAGTTTCATTTTTAAGGTTATCAATACAGGGTACATAAAAAATACGGAAACACTTTTAAAAAATATTTGTATATTTATTTTAATGCCATTGTTTATGACGGATTTCGATAACTATGTCCTTCAATTATGAGTTTCCTCCACATTTGCACAGATGTTAGAGCATATCTAAACGCAGAGCCCTCCAATCGTTGATTGATCGTAGTGGAGTAATCAATCAATGCATGTTAAAATTGTCCTCCTAGTTCCCCTGATGTCACTCTTTGTAACATTATTCTATTGGGTTATGTAAAGACTTATTGAAGTCATGAGGTTTTAGGAAGATCTCTGAAGAGTTAGGTTATGGCAGGAGTTCGATTAACACTTTAACATTTGTCAAGTTTGTTCCACATGGTGTTTGTAAAGAGAATGAATGATATGTAAAAATCTTACATCCTTACTCTTTCAAATTGTGCGCTTTCTTAATTTCTACTGCAAATATTTCCTGTACAATACATTTTATTAATTGTTGCTGTACTTTTTGTACACCCTGTGTTTGTTAAGTTTACCCCCTCTTACTATTTAATGAATGTTTTCATGTTAATAGTTAATTGTCTTTTGACATTTTCTTTTTCCCTTTTGTTAGTTGAAAATCCCAAGCACAGTGATTTCTTAAAATTAAGAACTTTTCTAATAAGGTAAGTAAAAATATACTTTAATAATTTCTTTTCTATTATTATATAAATCTAAATGCGTGAATATTTATATGTATATACTTCACATATACTCCTTGAGAAATGTGGCAGGGAGGTGAAACAAGTATTAAGTGTTTTTAAAGATCAATGTATCCACATAACTAGTTTGTATAAATGTATTCTTCTATGTTCTCCATCATACATTTGTTCTTATAAATTTCTACTATAAAAGGTATACAAATATGTATGTCAAGAACATTGAATTTGGTGGGCACCCGGCAGGGTCGTAGAACGAAAAGTGCTTCTTATTAAACTACCATTCCCTGCTTCGTTACATTTATCTTATTCTATTTTTTTTTTTTTTTTTTTTTGGTTAATTTTAGTTGTAATTCTCTTATTTTAGTTATCATGCAATTCTACATTACTTCCAATGCAATAATCCCTATAATACAAGTATGTATGAGATAATGTTTTATTCTGCCATGCTGTGAAAAACCTTTAATTTCGAACAAATTGTGAAGTTTTTAAATTGGAATGTTGATATTCAATAATGTTTATGACAAGATCAAAAACAATAATTTAAAATTGGTCCGACATGTTTACGATGAAAATAACCGCATACCTGGTAATATTTATAGTTTATTCTTGAGTACTGTTAGCCCCGCCCTATTTTCACACCAGTATGATTATAGAGAAATTTTTTTCTGTATGTAAACGATGAAAAAAAAAAAAATGCTTTTAAAATATACTGGTGTGAAAAAAGGTCGGAACTAACACTACTCCAGAAAAAATTATAAATGTTACCAGGTATGTAATTCTCATGATGCATACTTATGAGAAATTTTGTCATATTCTGATATGTTAAGAAAATCATAACTTAGGTATTTTTCAATTTACTGGTTTGTTCATAAACTCATTTCATTTTTTCCCAACAGAGAACTCAATTGTATTTTTTTTTTTTTTTTTTTTTTTTTGGTTATTATATATTTTGACAGCTGATTTAGCAAGTCTTGTTTGTGAGAAAGTTTGATTTTGCACGATAGTTTTTGTTTGGTGCCCTATCAAATATGAAAAGTCAAAAGCAGCATTTCATATTTTGCTTTTTTACCATTGAAAAGTCAAAAATGTTGTTCAAGCATGAGAAGTATTACCCGATGTGTTTGTGTATGGAGGAGATGTCTTGACAGAATGCCAGTACCAAAACTGGTTTGCAAAATTTCGTTCTGATAATTTTGAAGTTGAAGATGCACCCCGTTTTGAAATGCCAGTTAAAGCTGATGAAGATAAAATAAAGACATCGTTTAATGGAAACCACCGTGGCCGTATTACAATTCCTGAGATCGTGGAGATATTAAATTAATTGAATTCGAAGGTTCACGATCAAGTGAATGACTTGGTTTATTGAAAATGCCTCGCCTTGGTTTAACTTGATATAACTTGACATATGGGTTAGCACGTGAAAGCAATTTGCTCCGTTGCATTGACGTCTATTATTTGCTTCTTAAACGTCAAGAAAATAATCCATTTTTTAAACGAATCATCAGTGTTGATGAAAAATGCGTTGTCTATATAATAATGTTAATCGCGAGATATCTTGGAGTAACAAGGATGAATCGGATCAAAGCATTTCGAAACCCGATGTTCGTTATTAAAAAAAAAAAAAAAAAAAGTGGTGCTGTCCATTTAGTGGGAATCTCTCTTTTTTTTAAGCTTTTATTTGACAATACCATGATCAACAATTCTGAAGTAGACTGTTATCAACTAGACAAATTGAATGTTACACTCAAACAGAAAAGGCCAATCTTTATCAATAGAAAATGTGTAGTGTTTCCTCGAGATAATGCGAGACCGCATACAAATTTGCTTACTCTTGAAAAGTTTTTACAACTTGGATGGGATGTACTTTTGCACTCACCATATTCTCCAGATCTGGCACTTTCGAATTATTACTTGGTCCGGGCTCTACAAAAAGTTTTAGATGACAAAACCTTTACTTCAAACGATTACATAAAAAAAGATTTATATCCTTTTTTTTTTTTTTTTTTTCCACCAAAGATCATAAATTTTATGAACGTGCAGTCATGCTACTGCCAGAAAGATATCAGAGGGTACTAGACCAAAATGGAGAATGCATAATTCAATGAAATTTTTATACACAAGGTCTTTCACTTTTACAAAAAAAAACTAGTATGTTGTGGCCACCACAAGACTTTCTTCTATATTTTCCTATACATATTCAATCAGTAACAATATTAAAAAAAAAAAAAAAAAAAAAAAAAAGATTTTTTTTTTCTTTTTCTTTTTTTTTTTTTGTGAAAATTAATACATATTCAATCACTAACAATAATTAAAAAAAAAAAAAAAAAAAAAAAAAAAAATCGAATTTTTTTTTTTTTTTTTTTTTTTTTTTTTTTTTTTTTGTTAAAAGTAAAAAAAATCGATAACTTTGTTTTAAATTATCACAGATTTATGGTTCAACCATTCGTTTTAAAGGTATTGACGCGATCTTTCGAATGATACCCATCTTCAAAATTTAACCCCCCCCCCCGGGGGGGGAACCGATGCCCCCCCCATGCACAATTTTTTTTCCCTAGTTAACTACTACTATCATCAATAATTCAAATTAATTTTACAATCACAAGTTTAAAATAACTCTCATTATGCCCATTTATACGGAATTTTGTCCTATGCTGCCATGTTAAAAATTTGCATAAAATGCGATTACAGCGCCACCTGTTGAGCTATTGATCCCCAAATCTAATGGGCACCAGTTCATGTCAGGGTGCAACTAAATACCAAGTTTGGTTAAATTTCATTCATATGTTCGTGAGATACAGCGTCCACAAAAAAATGATACAGACAGACAGACAGACACACAGACAGACATTTTCTAAAAACTATCAATTCGTGTTCAGGACATCCCAAAACGTGTAGATCCGTCAAAAAACGGAGGTCGAAAATTTTCGCGAATCCAATACTTTCTCTATATTACATATAGAAGAAAGTAAAAAAAAAAAAAAAAAAATCCGAACAACCCATTAGAATGTTGAAAATCAATATTTTTACTTTCTTCTATATGTAATATAGAGAAAGTATTGGATTCGCGAAAATTTTCGAAGTCCACTTTTTGATGGATTTACATGTTTTGGGATATGGAGAACACGAATTAATAGTTTTTAGAAAATGTCTGTCTGTCTGTCTGTCTGTCTGTCTGTATCATTTTTTTGTGGACGCTGTATCTCACGAACCAATGAATGAAATTTAACCAAACTTGGTATTTAGTTGCACCCTGACATAAACTGGTGCTGATTAGATTTTGGGATCAATCGCTCAATAGGTGGCGTTGTGATCGCATTTTATGCAAATTTTTAACATGGCAGCATAGGACAAAATTCCGTATAAATGGGCATAAAGAGAGTTATTTTACACTTGTGATTGTAAAATTAATATGAATTATTGATAATAGTAGTAGTTAGCTAGGAAAAAAATTTTGTGCATGGGGGGGCATCGGTTCCCCCCCCGGGGGGGATTTTCCCCCCGGGAAGTAAATTTTCAAGATGGGTATCTTTCGAAAGGTCTCGTTGATAATAGTAATAGTTAACTTGGAAAAAATTTTTGTGCATGTGGGGGCATCGGTTGCCCCCCACCGGGGGGGGGGGAAGTTCCCACCCGGGGGGGCAAAGTTTCAAGATGGGTATCTTTCGAAAGATCTCGTCAATACCTTTAAAACGAATGGTTGAACGATAAATCTGTGATAATTTAAACCAAAGTTATCGATTTTATTTACTTTTAACAAAAAAAAACTTAGAAAAATATCGCATTTTTTTTTTTTTTTTTTTTTTTTTTTTTTTTATAACGAAATTTAACCAAACTTGGTATTTAGTTGGTCCCCGACATAAACTGGTGCTGATTATGTTTGGGGATCAATAGCTCAACAGGTGGCGCTGTGATAGCATTTTATCTAAATTTTTAACATGGCAGCATAGGACAAAAATTCGTATAAATGTGCATAATTAGAGTTGTTTTAAACTTGTGATTGTAAAATTAATATGAATTATTGATAATAGTAGTATGTAACTAGGAAAAAATTTTTCTGCATGGGGGGGCATCGCTTCCCCCCCTGGGGGGGAAGTACCCCCCCGGGGGGGATAAATTTTCAAGATGGGTATCTTTCGAAAGGTCTCGTCAATACCTTTAAAACGAATGGTTGAACTATAAATCTGTGATAATTTAAAACAAAGTTATCGATTTTTTTCACTTTTAACAAAAAAAAAAAATAAAAAAAAATCGTACTTTTTTTTTTTTTAAATATTGTTACTGATTGAATATGTATAGGTAAATATAGAAGAAAGTCTTATGGTGGCCACAACATACTAGTTTTATTTTGTCAGTGATAATAAATGATATTTTAAAATTGAGCCGACTTCTTTACAATAATTTTTTCTTGAGATAGTGTTCACTCAAACTAACAAACCAACACACTAACTAATAAAATGGCTAACGTACAGACGAACACAATATCAATTGGGATTTTCGGATTCCTCGAACTTCAAAACGTTAAAAAAAAGGGGGGGGGGGGTTGAACTTTTTTACTTATCTAAATTCTTCATACCTGTAGTATGATAGGACACAGAGCAAATAGTACTTGAATATTCCAAATTTTCTCTCATACAAGTGACATTTATACTTTTATCATTAATTCCTCGTTATATTGTAGGCATGGGAAACTTTAATAATCATAAATCTTTTGACCTTTCTTTTTTGGGCCCACCAGCGGCTGAGCGGCTCTGCGCTCAAAGCTGGTAGACGTGAGGTGCCGGGTTCGATCCCCGGTCGCGCTCGTCGGCCTAGCCGTTCGGAGTTTTCCGTGGTTTCCTCCGAAACTTGCGTAAATACGGGCTGGGACCCCTTAGAAAGACCTCCACGGAAGGCACTCCCCCTCAGGCCTAGGACCCCCAGTGTTGTCAATCGGCCTTAATCCCTAACACCAACACACCTTTCTTTTTTGGAGTTTTTACACGTTTTGAGATATGATGTATCCGAAAAACAGAATCAAAGTAGTGTCCGTCTGCAAGGTAGTCAGTTCTGTCGTTTGTTAATCCATGTACAGTAGTGGACAAAATTGTGGAAACCTTTTGAAAAAAGTTGATTTTAGTGGTTTGATGTCTAATAACACCACATTTTTTGTACCAGTACTATAACATTATATATCATTCGAAAGGTAATTTAATCAAGATTGTAAAGCAATAACATGTGTTCAACTATCTGTATTATATCAAAAGTTATAGCCAAATAACCAGAAAAAAGCACAGCTTGCGTAAATTTATAGGAAGTAGCTGTCCTTCATTTGAATGTATCCACTGAGCATGAGTGTTAACAGAGCCTGTCAGATGTCATCTTGTTCTGGCAATGTTTTGGCAATGAGCCAACATGTCACAGGACATTTACCAGTGTGTATTGTAATTGCTATCAAGTTGTTTTTGTGCTTTTTGACTTACTAGTGAGCTTGTGAAACGTAAATAAAATAATAATAATAATAATAATAATAATCAATATACAATTAAAGAAATGGCGCGAAGAGTTGACTAGTCACCTAGGCAGCAATGCAAAATAGTAACATAAAGTGAACAAGGCTAGAGTTATAAAGAAATTAGAAGAAATATTGGGGGAAACATAACCAAAGTTGGCATTTCTAAACTTTTGAAGAGGTACAAGGAGACTCAGTCATTAAAAAAACAGACTGGTAAAGGCAGAAAAAGATGCACAACAGCAAGTGATGATAGAAGAATTTAAAGACTGTGCCTAGGTAACAGAAAAAAACCATCTCGGTGTATACAAGGGAAATGTTGCAATGTAATATGACGGTAAATGCAAGGGTTGTTCGGCGCAGACTGCATGAATTTGGTCTAAACGCTAGAATTTCACACACACAAAAAAAAGCTATTTTTGTCTCTGAAACAAAAGTTGAAAGGATTAAACTGGGCTAAAGTTCATGTTAACTGGACAGCGGAACAATGGGACAGTGTAATTTGGAGTGATGAGACCAAAATCTCCCTGTTTGGTAGTGATGGCATAAAATACATATGGAGAAGAATTGGAGAAGATGCCCATCCTGAGTGCATTACACCTACCGTGAAACACCCAGTTAGTATTATGATTTAGGGTTGTATGACATTAAGAGGTGTGGGCAGAATTGGCGTGATCGGTGGGAATATAAATGCCGAAAGACACATAAATGAAATACTTGGGCCCAAGCTGCTGCCTTCTGCACTTAATCTTTTCCAAGATAACGAAGCATTTATATTTCAACAGGATTCAGCTCCATGTCATGTTGCTGGTGTGTGCAATAAGTGGTTTCAAGATAATCATATTCAACTGCTGGAATGGCCTGCGAACAGCCCAGACCTTAACCCAATCGAAAATCTATGGAGCCGGTTAAAGAAGCTTGTTAGACAAAAGCAACCCAGCAATAAAACCCAATGAACAGAAGCAATAATTCAATCTTGGTTTCATGTTATAACAGCTGCATAACTAAAGAAGTTCGTTCATTCCATGGGAAAGCACTGTAAGGCCGTAATTAAGGCTAAAGGTTACCCAACTAAGTATTAACTGGTATGGTGAAAATTTTTGTATAGCTCATTTTTTCTATGTATATCACCTTTCTTCTTTATAAATGCTGTTCTATTAAAAATCTATTCTTAAATATTATTGCTTCGCAATCTTGATTAAATTACTTTTCCAATGATAGATAATTTTATAGTATTGGTACAAAAAAAAAGTGGTGTTATTAGACATTAAACCACTAAAATCAACTTTTTTTAAAAGGTTTCCACAATTTTGTCCCATTACTGTAGAGAATGAATGATCGTAAAGAAGTCGGACCAGTTTTTAAAAATATAATTTATAATACTGGTAATAATTAATTAGTTAAATTTTAAAACTTTCTCACTTATTTGATTTTTTTTTTTTTTTTTTTTTTTTTTAAACCGGAAAAATAAAATTTCTGGTAAATGTCCACTATAAGGAATGTTTTAATCGTACAGAAGTCGGACTAATTTTAAAATTTCATTTATAATGCTGAATTTTAATGAATACAAACATTTTACTTTAAAAACTTCGCAAGTTTTTCAAATTAGATTTTTTTTAACAGGTTGTTTGTTTGTGAGGGTTTAGGCCGATTGACAATAATATGGTCCTGTACCTAAAGGGGGAATGCCCTTCATGGGGGAGGGGTGTCTTTCTTTTCTTAATTGGACAGAATATATCAATATTTCATCTAAGCTTAGATTATAGAGATTATTGCATGAGAAATAGCATACAAATGCATTTAATTGAATTCGTAACTGAAATTACATTGTAAATTCAGATAAGGTAAAGGTATCAAAAGGAGGGGGGGAGGGGAGAGGAGTCTTGTAGATGGGGGGGGGGGTACTTCAGTTTCCGAACGTGCCGAGCAATCGGACGAATTCATTGCTGTTATCATGAAATAGTATGCCATATGTTAGAAATTTTTTATAACAAATATTAGATGGAGAACTAAACAGATTCCATCTATGCCAATTTAGCTATATCAGCTTCGATTTATAAAAGTCGGATCCTCGGAGGATTGGATTGTTGCATTAATGAAAATAGCATCATGGCATAAAGACATTCATTCGATTGAACATACATTATCATTGATTAAGGGTATCATCTCCGAAAGCCGAAGCCAATGTTGTTATATGGGAAATTTTGCCCCATTATAATTCATTAACTAATACATATTTTTAAATTCCGTTTTCCCTTTCCAAAAATTAACAACTATTAAACAATTTAACGCTTACTAAAAATTGATTTTTTTTTTTTTTTTTTTTTTAAGAGATTTCATTTTTAAGCTCAAAAATGAAAAAATTCCGATTGTGAAAATTCGCATTTTACAACTTCAAAATAAAACTAGTATGTTGTGGCCACCACAAGACTTTCTTCTATATTTTCATATATAAATTCACTCAGTAACAATATAAAAAAAAAAAAATAAAAAAAAAATCCCGTTTTTTTTTCGTTAAAAGTAAGGAAAATCGATAATTTTGTTTTAAATTATCACATATTTACAGTTCAACCATTCGTTTTAAAGGTATTGACGAGACCTTTCGAAAGATACCCATCTTGAAAATTTACCCCCCCCCCCCTCCGGAGGGTACTTCCCCCCAGGGGGGAAGCGATGCCCCCAGATGCACAGAATTTTTTTTCTAGTTAACTACTATTATTATCAATAATTCATAATAATTTTACAATCACAAGTTTAAAATAACTTTCATTATGTACATTTATACGAAATTTTGTCCTATACTGCCATGTTAGAAATTTAGAAAAAAATGTGATCACAGCGCCACCTGTTGAGCGATTGATCCCCAAATCTAATCAGCACCAGTTTATGTCAGGGGCCAACTAAATACTGAGTTTGGTTAAATTTCGTTGTTAAAAAAAAAAAAAAAAAAAAAAAAATCATAAGTTTTTTTGTTTATCACAGTTCAACCATTCGTTTTAAAGGTATTGACGAGACCTTTCGAAAGATACCCATCTCAAAAATTTACTCCCCTCGTGGGGGGACGTCCCCCCAAGGGGGGGTGGCGAGGCTCCAAAACATACAAAAAAAATTTCCCAGTTGAGTATCTCTATAATAAATAATTCTTGTAAATTCCATAATGATTACTAAAAGATAATTCTCTTTATGCAAAATTTTGTCCTATACCACCATGTTAAAAATTTAGAAAAAGCGGGATGGCAACGCAACCTGTAAGACAATTTTTACCAAAAGTTGATAAGCACTAATTTATGTCAAGGTGCAACTACATACCAATTTGTATGAAATTCTGTGCAGTAGTTCCCAAGATACAGTTGCTACAAAATTTTGTCTCACACACACAAACAGACATTTTCTAAAAATGGTCAAATCGTGTTCTACAGTTCTCAAAACGTGTAAATTCATCAAACACCCGAGGTCGAAAATTTTTACGAATCCAATACTTTCTTCTATTGAATATAGAAGAAAGTAATAAAAATTTAAAAAAATAATTTTTAAAAAGCGATAAATTGTTTAATAGTTGTGAAGTTTCTGAATGTGAAAACGGAATTTGAAAATATATATGAGTTAAGTTATAATGGGGCGAAATTCTCCATAGAATAACATTGGCGCTGGCTTCTGGGGACGATCAGTGGAGAAGCCTCCTAAGAACATTGATTAAGATGTGTCGTATTATAATTATTTTAAAATTGCATAAATTTGTAACAACTTCATTTAAATACTGTAGTAAAAGTGTTTTTTTTTTTTTTTTTTTTTTAAGGTAATTAATATTTAACATAGTGCACATTATTTTCAGTTTATGCTACTACTTATACATTAAAATATTATATATTAGATTTCTTTCTTTCATTTCGAAACTCGAAGAATCTCATTCAATGCAAATATAACACACCTACTTACCTTCAGTTATTTGTTTATATTTTCTTTATGTGAAATGGTAATATGAATAGAAAATAATGCCTTTATTGAGATGCTTGTTTGACTGAATCACCACCTTTAAAAAGAAATTATGTATTTGTGGTGTAATGTAAAACCAGCGGCAGTGTTGACGACTGTAGGGATTTGTCCCTATACGTAGGGAATTTTAGCAGTTTTCTTCAGAATTTGGGGATTTTTTGGAGGTAATTTTTCTTCCTAGAACATCTCAAGATATCGTAAGGTTGAAAGTACGCCCAACGGACATCCTCAGTATTAAAGTAGACTTTTATCATCAATGTAGGAAATTTTTAGCTGTCCGTAGGGACGTGGCAAAATTTGAGCAGAGGCAGTTTGGATCTTTTTTTTTCCTTCGAAAACTGAGTCATTTTCTGTTTGGATGGCAAGTAAAAAATGCATATTCTGCTCTAGTTTAGCGTAATTCGTCATAAATTTGTTTAAATCATATACTTTTTAAGAAAGGTAATTTGTGATATTTTAAATCATGAATCATTAGCACTGAAAAGAAATCGTCGTAAAAACGAAACACGATCATTTTTATGGAAATTTTATTTAAATTAAAATTCGTCCTTCTAAATTTTGTCATTCCACATCTTCAATAGGTTAATTTTAATAGTATACATAACTGTTTTCGGTGCGTTATTATATGTATTGCATATATTGCAAATTGCTCGTATTTTTATGTATTTATTGTAAATTATTTTATGTTTGTACATTGCAATGTAGTATAAGTATGCATCCACATACGTACATACAGATGACGTCATGAAAAACCGTGTAAAGTCGCAGATTTTCTCAAAAACGGGAGATCGTGTCAAAACCAAAGTTGGAGGTATATAATTAAACGTCTTGACAGTAACAAATATAAATTTGTACCATTCTACGACTAATATTAGTTTTTGAGCAATTCGAGATACAAAAATCAGTTTTGCAAATTGGTATTATAATACTTCCTTGTACCTTGCATAAGAAAGAAAGAAAAAGTATAATTTACATAAAAAATTCTGTCTTTGTATGGTTCAAGTCATTATGAAAAGCGAATCTCTCTTTAGCAAAATTTCCACAAAACGAACTGTGACAGTGAAAATTTATTTTATAACTTAAAAATGAAATGTTTTGCATGATTTTGAGATAAATTGTTAATTTTCATTTAGATTCAGGTTGGGTCAGGGTATAAAGAAATCGGGTACGGGTCATCAAAATTCTCTATTGAGGGTTTGGGTTGGTTTTCGGGTCCATTAAAATTTTTTTGTGGAATTCGGGTTGATTTAAAATTCACCTGTCGGGTTCGTGCAGTACTCCACCTTAACGGCCCTCTTCACTTACCGTAGCCGGAAGCCCGAGCCAATGTTATTCTATGGGGAAATTTTCTTTACAAATAACGTATTAACTAATACATATATTTAAATTCTGTTTTCACATTCAGAAAATTCGCAACTGTTAAATGGACGGACCTTTTTTAAAAATGTATTTTTTTTATTTATTAATATTTTATTTTGAAATTGCAAAATGAAAAAATTTCACATATTGAAAATTCGTATTTTGCATCTTCAAAATAAAATATAAAAAATCTGATGTGGGCACCACATGACTTCCTTATACACTTTTAGAAATATACATAATGTTAAAAAACATTGTCACTGGACCCGAAACATTTGGCTAAAAATATTTTTAAAAAATGCATGCATACGTAAAAAAAATAAAATAAAATAAAATTGTGCCTTGAGGGGACTCATGTCAAAGTTGTGCCTTGGGGGGAACTCATATCAAAGTTGTGCCTTGGGGGGGACTCATGTCAAAGTTGTGCCTTGGGGGACTCATGTCAAAGTTGTACCTTGGGGGGGGGGGACTCATGTCAAAGTTGTGCCTTGGGGGGACTCATGTCAAAGTTGAGCCTTGGGGGGACTCATGTCAAGGTTCTACCTTGGGGGGGACTCATGTCAAAGTTGTGCCTTGGGGGGGACTCATGTGCCTTGGGGGGGACTCATGTCAAAGTTGTACCTTGGGGGGGACTCATGCCAAAGTCGTGCCTTGGGGAGGAGACTCATGTCAAAGTTGTGCCTTGGGGGGGACTCTTGTCAACGTGTTCTGAACTTTTCTGAAAGTTTCAAATGTCTAGCTAGTCGAGAAGTCAGTTAAATTGCAAGATTTGTCCAAACCGTTTTTGAGCTATTACCGTTTTTTGATACATTTTGCCCATTATGAACCTAATTTTCCTAAATATCTCCAAAACGGAAAATCATATAAAGTCCAAAAAGGGAGGTGCACAACTAGATGTTATAACAAACCTATGTACCAATTCGCAACTTTCTACGTCCAACCGTTTTTGAGTTATGCGACATACACCCACACACACACAGACACACATACATACAGACGTCACGAAAAATCGTGTAAAGTCGCTTATATCTCTAAAACGAGAGCTCGTGTTACGACGAAACTTGCAGGTGTGCAACTAGACATCATGACTGTCACAGGTATAAATTGGCAACATTCAGCGATCATTCGTTTTCGAGCAATGTGAAATACAAAATCCATTTCGCAAATCGGGATTACTATACTTCCTTATACTTTGTATAAGGAAGTAAAAATTAAAAAAATATTTTTTTAAAAAAGGTCCGTCCATTTAACAGCTGGAAATTTTCAGGATGTGGAAACGGAATTTAAAAATAGGTATTAGTTAATAAGTTATTTGTAAAGAAAATTTTCCCATAGAATAAAATTCGCTTCGGTTTCCGGCAGCGGTGAGTGAAGAGGGCCCTTAAATATTTCTCACTGAATAATATTAATTTTAAATGGTAAAAAAGATAAATTATATACAGCTTATCTATATATATAAAATCGTTTGTCTTGAGTGAGTGAGTGAGTGATTCATCATCGCCCAGCCCGAAGCCCTGGACTTAGAAGCATGAAATTTTATGACAATGTTCCTTCTGTTACGTAGATATCCACTAAGAAGCGATTTTACAAAATTCACCCCCGAAGGGGAGAGGGAGGGCAAAACGGGATTTCACAAAATCCTTCATATCTGAAACAAAAAATCAGATATCCGTATTTTTTTTTTCTTTAAAACATAGCTAACACAAATACCTAAAAATCAATTTCTGGAATTTTGGAAATCCAGTCCACAAGAGTGGATGCGTGGCAAAATGCGATTCCACATGCGCAAAATGTGATTTCAGAAAAAAACCTTCATATATCAATGAAAAAAACAAATACCAGTAAAATTTTTAGCTTTTAAATATAGCTAACCTAAAAACCAATTTCTGGCATTTTAGAAATTCGGTCCCTAAGGGAGGGGGGGGGGATATGATTTCACAAAACCTTTATATCTCAAAGAAAAAAATAGATATCCGTAAAATTTTTGCTTAAAAATACTATAGCTAACACAAATATATAAAAACCAATTTTTGGAATTTTAGAAATTTAGTCTCCATGGGGAGGGGGAGGAAGCAAAACTTTATCTATATTATATCATCTATCTGTATATATATATAAATTACGTGTCACGATGTTTGTCCGGGGTAAACTCCTAAACTAAGGAACCGATTTTAATGAAATTTTGCACACTGTGTGCAGTTTGGTCCAACTTGAGAGATAGGATAGTTTTTATCTCAATTTTATTGTCACAATATTGTTTTATTGCAATTATTTGTTAATTATAGACCTTTATTAAAGTTGCTCCAAAATATCTGTGAGTTCCATTAATTTAATTGTTGCCAAAATAAAAAAAAAAAAAAAAAAAATACGAGTTCATTTTCTTTTGACATAAAAATAAATACATTTAATCAAACGTGAACGTTAAAAAATTATAAAAAGTTAAATTATGCATCTCACGAAAATTGACGTCATAATCAATTTAAAGATTTTATCACATTGATAAAGTGCTAATGTAGTTCTATCATAGATATAGTAATATATATAGATCTCTCATCCCCATGTTATCGTACAAAGATTTTTGATGCCGAAAAAATAAAATAAATAAAAGCTTTGGAAACAGCCATTAAGTGGTATTGAAAAAAAAAAAAAAAAGAAAGAAAGAAAAGAAAGAAAGAAATATGAATTTGAAACTGTATCTGGAGTCTTCCATTCCCCTTTAGCAAATAAATTATTCATAAATTTTATTTGCTAAAATATTAGTATGTATTCCCGTGTGTATTCACTCGGGGAAAGACGGTCATATTTTGGTAAAAACGTCGTCTTTTCCCAAATGAAAAGGAATAACTTTTTTCTCCCCAATGATCACTCTATTCTATATATGCTATACTATATCTATGAGTTCTATACGCAAGCGAAGTGTGACTCACTGACCGTCTGTGCAGCCAAGAAAAAGATTTCCTATGTTAATTGCCCACTGGATTTTTTGTAAGAAATTATTAAAAATCGAGGAAATTTATTTCCCGATTTTAATCCTTATATTTGGGTATAGATATGTATTAGTTATCGCGGGTGTTAGATTGAATTATTTTGCTGTCAAATTGACAAAATTTTAATTTTAAATTTCAAAACTCTGTCGCCCTTGGCTTTTATTATTATTATTATTATTATTATTATTTGGCGATCAAAAGCGTAACACGAAAATATACATGCCAGATGTATGCATTGTACGAAATGTAATATGTATTATTCATTGTACGTATGTATGACATGTAATATGTATTGTACGAAATATTGTTTCATATTATTCATTACTCTTTTAATATAAGTTGTTAAAATAACCATGATTTTTGAAAGGAATTAAATATTTTCGCCAGATAATTTGGCGATATTCTTTTTTTTTCGCCAAGGATGACAGAAATGAAATCTATTCCGCTGCAAAATATTAGTATCTTACATCAGATATTTTATTTAGACATTTGAAAACAAATTTGACTTCAAACTATGATAGAATATTTATCATTTTCCTTTTAATTAGTATATTATTAGTATATTAAAATTTAAAAGCATGGTATATAAAAAGTTTTTTTTTTTTTTTTTTTTTTTTTTTTTTATCTTATAATTATTCTTATCTTAATCCTCAATGTTTCCCATCTTTATTAACTTGAATTTACTATTAAAATTTTAACATACTCAAAAACTTCTCATCACTTCGTTAAAATACACTAAACTTTTCCAAAATCTTTTTCTATTTAAAATGATACATGTATTTACTTTAAATGTCCAATATTTCATAAGATTTCCAATTTTAAAGTTTTAAAATATTTATGAAATTTACTTATTTTTCTGGTTTAGCCTTATTGTTTTCCTTTTTATAACTACAGCTGTTGCCCTCTTTAAAATATTTAAAATGATGAGGTTATTTTATAGTAAAATTATCCATTATAGCATATATTATATTTCACTCCTCCATAAAAATTGATTTTAAAATCGTCTGTTTCTTTTATACTTTTATTTTAATAGAATTTTAATAGAATTTAATTTATATATTAGTCATTTTAGCAATTTTATTCAAAGTAGCATTAGAAATAATATATATCACTTCTCCATTAAAATTTATAGGACCCTACAATAAAATTAATTTGTGCTTAATATCAACACTACGAAAATTTTTATCAATCGCTTCCAAATTTTGACCTAAGTTTCAAATCTCAACCCTGTGGGTTTTTACATCGGCTACAACGTTTTCGTCTTTGTTCGTAAATAATAATTTGACTGTACTAAATAGTTTACAGCCGTATAATTCAACGTATAACTTAGTCACAGCAACGCGTGGCCGGGTCTGCTAGTATAATATAGATATTACTTCTATAATAAAGATTTCAAAATAATTTATTTTAATTTTTAATTGTTGCCAAAGAAGTTTACGAGTTAATTTATTTTTTAACATACAATAAAATATATTTTCACGCGAACAATGTTAAACATTAAATTTGCTCAGGCACATGACAAAATGACGTCATTATCAAAATTAAGTAATAATAAAATCAAAGCTAATTCAGATCTATATCAAAGAGCTTTATTTATTGATAATCGTGGGTATTTTTTTAACTTTTGATGCTGAAGTAGATAGAACATTTTTCACCAAGGAACCTTTTTTTTTGGGGGGGGGGGGAGGGGACAGCCACCTTAAGCACTCACCGCCGCCGGAAGCCGAAGCTAATGTTATTCTATGGGAAATTTTTCTTTACAAATAACTTATTAACTAATGCATATTTTGAAATTCTGTTTTCACATTCAGAAAATTCCCAGCTGTTAAATGGACGGACCTTTTTTAAAAAATTATTTTTTAAATTTTTTATATTTTATTTTGAAGCTGCAAAATACGAATTTTCATTTTGCAATTTCAAAATAAAATATTAAAAATTAAAAAAATATTTTTTTAAAAAAGGTCCGTCCATTTAACAGTTGGGAATTATCTGAGTGTGAAAACAGAATTTAAAAATATGCATTAGTTAACAAGTTATTTGTAAAGAAAATTTCCCCATAGAATAACATTAGCTCAGGCTTCCGGCGACGGTAAGTGAAGAGGGCCGTTAAGCCAAGTAGTCCATTAAAAAAAAAAAAAAAAAAAAAAAGAGAGTAAAAAGCAGGTAAGAGACTGCATTGGGACTCCAGAATCGACTTTGATGTGCGGGAATACCGCTACAGAAAATAGCGGGAACTTAAACTTATATTTTGACTGATTTCAATGATTTCTTCTTTTTTTTTTTTTTTTTTTTTTTTTTTTTTTTAATATTATTATTATTAATGATATGGTGTTTTGAGGATTCATTTCAATATATTGACCAGCGAAGCAGGCAAAGCCTGCTAGTACATGTATATGTTAAAGATTTTAAACAATGCAGTTCTATTATTATTTTTTTACAGCACTCACATGCAAGACCTCAAAGATGTCACAAGAGACGTCCATTATGAAAATTACAGAGCCCAGTACATCACGAAAATATCGCAACAAGCAGCACGCGAAAGGAAGTAAGTTACATGTTTACGTTGAATTTCCGTAAAAAACCTCGACAAGTAGGGTGAAAAATCATTTCAAAGTAAAGCAGTCAGAATATATCTGTACTGATAAGTATAATGATTTAAGTCCATATTCTTGATTTTTCAGGAGACGAAAAATAAAGTTAAACTAACTTAAAACAAATCAGCAGAATCGATTAGGAAAAAGGGATTATGTTGGTTTATGCGCTTTATATCATTCAGTGATTGTCAATCTTTATTTAATATAGGGAAAAAATTGAATTAAATATTTTATACCAAAGATTAATGCTAAATTTCTGACTTGAATCTTTTTTTTACCAACGGCTTTTCTCAAAGACCAAATGGCATGGATTTAAATCCTTTATACCAATCGATAGAGATTTTTTTTCTAACTATGTACTTAGCTCAAAATCGACATTTTTGGACTTAAATCCTTTATACTTATCAGTACAGATATTTAGAATTTATTTAATTCAAATATAGGTTTCTTTTTATTTATCTTTTATGGTTTTATGGGTTTTTTTTTTTTTTTTTTTTTTTTTTTCATTCCGTAGTTAAATTGATTTAATATATACATTTCACAAACATGTGAATTTCTTCGTTAAATATCTATAGTTTGACTTGTGTAACATCTGTTTCTGCGTACAAATATCATTTCAAGTAAACATATACACGGTATAGACAAAACTAATTAGATACTTTCGAATGTAGGCGTTTTGTCGAATATCTAATGAAATATTTGACGAGTTCCTTAAAACTGCAGAGATGTAAAAGAAACGTTACTCCTCATATAGGAAAAAAATCTGGAGTGACTCCACTCGACTTTCCGAACATTGAGTAATTAACAGTTTTGTAGATAAAGTAAAGAAAGAGGAGATGTTAAACAAACAAAAGAGAGAAAACCATAATAGTGTTTTTCTCAATATATTATACGATGTTTCATTGAACGCTACTGAACTTTGAGCCCATAGATCATAATGATAAAGGATTTATCGTTGTGTCCCTGTAAAAACCTATAAATGCTAGATCCACCCAAATGCTTATAGTTAGTGAAACAGGGATTTATAATATTCTTATAAATTTTCAGCTCAATTGAATAAGGCATTTAGATGCTATCGCACTTTTAAAAATTTGGTCCCATAAACCATAATGATAAATAATTTTTCTTTGTGTCCCTGTAAAAAAACTATAAGTGCTAGATTCATCAAAATCAATAGGGTTCGTGCTACGGTGACTTGCAACATGCGTACCAACTTACAGCTCATTCGAGCAAAGCGTTCAGACGCTAGCGTGTTCACTCCCACACATACATACATCATCGTAAAAAAAGTGAAAACGGACTCAGGGCACCTCGAAACGTATAGAAACATCGAAATTTCAAATTCTGATTTTTGACATGATTACAATACTTTCCTCACTATAGTGTTCGAAAAGTAAAAAGACTAGTGATAACTATTAAGAAAAAAAAAAAAGATAATAATAATAATTAAAAAAAAAAAAAAAAAAAGTACTGGTTGAATTGCGTAATAGCTGCAGCATATCATTATAATGATTCTTTTAACTACAGTCGGCAGTGAAAGTATCCGAGCACTAGCTAAAATTCTTATCTAAAAAAGTACATTTAATATTGTTTTATTAAATAAATCCTTGTCGAATAAATCCTGTTCTTAGTCAGTCTAAGAACATGATTCGACAAGGATTTATTTAACAAAACAGTATTAACTCTACTTTTTTTATATATGAAATTTGCTAGTGCTCGGATACTTTTGCTGCCGACTGTACGTTATTCATTTATGCGAGGATAGCACTTATATTCACGGATATTCCTCTTTAACAAAATTGACAGTTATTTTTGTGTAAAACATGCAGGGTTGAGGTTGTAGTTGAGTGAGTTTTACATCGTATTATAGCTACGCAACGGGCAGTTGGCGATGGTCCCCTAGAGGTGGTTCGGAGGCATGTCATCACATCATTGACCATCCGCTTAAAGGAAATATGCATGCAGTGTGCATACATACATACATAATAACATGCAGTGTTTTCAAACCACAGCAGTTTTATTTTTAGAAAACTTCATATACTACATGAGCAAACATACAACAATAAGAATGTGAAAATATTAAATATCTAATGAAATATAAGCAATTTTACAAAATGTTTAACTACAAATACCCAAGCCTTAGCTAAATTTATTAGCCAAATGCTTGGAACTATTTTTGGGGAAACTCCATGTGAATATCGTAAAATGTAAAAAGTTATCGTCTGTAGAATGAACTTTAATTTCAGTCGTTTTCAAAGGAAAGCAAAGTAATAAGATTTTTTTATCGCCATTTTTATTTTAATTAATGGTAACACAATCTACGTTGATTGAAAATAAAAATGGATACAATCTCTATCGTACCCCCCCCCCCCTCGTTTTTTTTTTCTTTTTGAAAGATAGAAACTAAAATGCCAATTCATTTTATCGAGTAGTATACAACTTTTAGAGTTTTCATGATTTGCTTAGGGTTTACATAAGCAGCTCGATGCGTTGATCTGGTAAGTTATGCAAAAGAAATTTTGATTGAAAAATGCTCACATTTCATTATATATTTAACAATTTTATATTCTGATTGCCGTATGTAGTCTGTATTGTAGTATGGCGAGTTTTCTCAAAAATGACATTAAATTCGTTTCAAAATCCTATCTATATAATATTTCTCTAACGTAGACCAGTTTCAATTATTTTTTGTCGAAACGATACGATACGCAAGGACAAAAAAAATAATATTTATACATCGGCAATATTTAAGCACGCGGGCGTAGCTCAATGGACTACTAAGAAAAAATGACGACATTTGTCTAATGAGATTATTTTACGAAAAAAATGTATTTTTAACAGTTGTTTCTTCAGAATCTTTGCAAGCGTCATTTTAAACCTGACAATATTTTTATGATATATACAGAATATGAACTTTTGTGTCATAAATTGACTAAAAAACACAATCATAAAAAATATAATCAAAAAAAGAATTATTTTAATTATTTATTTATTAAAAAAAAAAAAAAAAAAAAAAAAAAACTACCAAAATTAAGGAAAAGTCATTGCCAACATGACGACAAAAATTTAAAAAGCATCATGGGAGTCCTATATTAAAATTGTACTGCCTGTGGAAGTATGAAAATTGGGTCGTGAACCATGAATTTTATTTGGAAAACTTTCTTTGAATGATTTTGGTTTCACTGTTGAACAATATTAATTTGGTTTTAATAATAATTTGGCTTCTGGTAAATTAAAATTTTAATTAGGTGGTGAAATTGGTTTAACATTTAAGAGTTTCAAATTTTAACGGTAAATAAGAAAAGAAATAAAATGCGACTATTTCGCACGGGTTTGCTATTATGTTATAAACAAAAAATGTGCGAGAAATTGTCGATATTGTTAAAGAAATCTTTATAGCTTTATCATGACAAACGGCAGTTTTTCGAGTGACGCAAGCGGAAGGATAAACTGAACGCTGCGAACTCATGTATACGGCTAGTTTGACATCAAAGAGAATTGTAAAAGCCGACACTTAATATCTCAGCAAATATGCCATATTTTGTTCTGATCTTTTCAAAATAGTCTTTTATCTTCGGTCTTAATCTATCCTGAAAATTTTACATTTCTACATGCAGTATGTTTTGCGATCTGAATCTCAATTTAAAGCCAAAAAGGGAAAATGTGAGGTGTAAGGATGTAATGGACTAAATTCATGAAAAAATATCTCTAAAACCGCACGAACGATTTTAATTTAATTAATATATGTTGTTAATAAGATCTTTCTGAATCTAGTAACGTTTTTATTTTATTTTATTTTTTTTTTTCAGGAAAACTCTTGTTTTTTGTTAAAGTTGCTTTAAAAATAGGACTATATTACTCCGCCAAAATGCATGCTTTTATTCGGCGAAATTGTCGTAATTCGGTTCTTACTTTCAAGGCACGTTGGTTGGCTGACCAACGTGAATGCAGTCAATGAATTATTTAAACTTTCCTTTTTTTAACGCAAAAATACTTTATTACATTTTTTATATATTTATTGTATATATACTAAGTCAAATTCACTTAAATATATTTTCTCTTCTGCTATAAAAAAGATATTTTTGATTTCAAAATTTCATATTTAGTCAAAAAAGTATTTAGATAACATTTTAAATAAGGAAGTATTTTGCAATTTTAGATATTCCATTTTATCATAATAGTGATGAATTTACAATTTTTTAAAGCAAAAAATTTTTAATCATTCATAAACATCGATTTTAAAATAGCTTAATGATTTGCGATTCCTATTCATGTATCCTTCCGCACAGGGAATAGAAAAAAAACAGCAAATGGAGTTTTGGCGCCATCTTTTGTTTTTAATTTAAATTAAAACATACACTTTTGCAAATATATATATATATATATATATATATATATATATTTCTTTTTAAAAATTAAAAACCTCTTTTTAAAATACAGTTAGAGTTTATTCATATATTTACTTTTCAGACTTTAAATTGATACATATTTGAAATATTATCATAATCAAACTAATTTTTTTATTATTATTTAAAGCTATTATGGCTAGGGAATGAAAGAGCGGATAAATACACTGTATATATATGTATATATATATATTAAAAAAAAAAATGAAAATATAATTAAAATTCATGAAAAATGTATCAAATAGCAATTATTGAAAAACACGTCAAAATAAATAAATAACATCTTTACTTTGAAACCCATAATAATTTATTTAAAAATATAATTCTCTCTTTCTTTCTTTTTTTTTTAAATTAATTAATTTCTGCATGAAAAATTCAATTTCATAAATATTTTTAAAACTACAATAAACAAAAAACCCTCCTTTAATTTTAAATAATTATTTCTACATGTTTCTAAGCAATTAAAAGTTTTCTTAAAAAAAAAAAAAAAAAAAAAAATAGCTTAAATGTTGGAATGTATATGGTTTTATCATGAAGGTAATAATTTGGCCATCTAGTGGCGCCATACCGTAGCTTATATTAAAACCATATACATTTCTATATTTAATTTATTTTTCTTAAAAAAAAAAAAAAAAAAAAGACAATTTTAATTGCTTAGAAACATGTAGAAATAATTATTTAAAATTAAAGGAGGGTTTTTTTTGCTTATTGTAGTTGTAAATATGCTTATGAAATGGAATTTTTCATGCAGAAATTAATTAATAAAAAAAAAAAAAAAAAAAAGAAAAGAAAAGAAAGAAAGAAAGAATTATATTTTTAAATAAATTATTGTGGGATTCAAAGTAAAGATGTCATTTATTTATTTTGACGTGTTTTTCAATAATTGCTATTTGACACATTTTTCATGAATTTTAATTCTATGTTTTTTTTTTTTTTTTTTTAAATTAATATACAGCGTATTTATTCCCTCTTTCATCCCCTAGCCATTGCTGCTTTAAATAATAATAAAAAAATTAGTTTATGTTAATATTTAAAATATGTATCATTTTAAAGTCTGAAAAGTAAATATATGAATAAACTGTAACTGTATTTTAAAAAGAGATTTTAAATTTTTAAAAAGAAATATCCATATAACTTGCATTTTCCATAAAGCTTAAGTTTAACTTGTATTTTACTTAACTTGTATTAACTTTAGCTAACTTGTATTTTCCATAATTTTTTTCTCCAAATGATTTTATCTTACTTTTAAAATTATAGAAATGTAGAGCTTAATTTATATTTTGTCTATTTTTTTTCCACCAAATATTTTTGTGAAATAATTGTTACCTGCACTTTTGACGAAAATTTAAATTGTGAATATTGGAGCTTAGCCTCAAAAGGGAAAAGAAAATAAATAAATTTCCATTTTTAACATTAACTTGATTTTTTTAAAATTGTTTAATTTGCATTTGTAATTCTCTAAAAAGAAACTTGCAAAATGTAAATTACGTAATTCTAACTTAAATTTGAAATTTCCCACTTATTATTTTAAAGAGTTTGAGAAATCCCATTCAATATTTCTTTCTAGTGCGAAGCTTCTCCATTTTGTTTCCAAGTGGCAGGCTACTTGAAAATTTGTCAGCATGATAACGTTTGAAATACTGAATTAATTCAAACTAAATCTGTAGTGTGGATTTATCTCAGAAATGTATTTGTTATGTTCATTTGCCAACTTAATCTATCCTCTTGTTTCCCTGTGCCAGTCCACTGAAAATTTCAAATTTACATTAGAAAGGTTCTTAAAACTCCATATATACAAGCCTTCATTAAGAAATCCACAAAGTCCATTAATAAATTGTAGAATTGAAAAATTGTACAATTTTGAAAAAAAAAAAAAAAAAAAAAAAAAAAAATGGTGGCAACTTCATAATAAAAGATAAATCAGTTTACCCTTCCTAGGAACCAGAAGGACTTGTTTCAATTTTTTGATGAATAACCCCTAAAAAGTAATGATATCAGTACAAAAAACCCTTAACGGGTTAAAAGTTTGTGACGCCGCTACTTTATGGCTATAAGAATTTGAAATATGAGTCTTAAAAATAATGATATCAAATTTTAAGTAACGCTTTGCAATTAGTTAAAATATACTTTTAATTAAAATTATTTATACTTTTAATTAAAATTACTTTTGTTTTGTCTAATAAAGTATATTTACACATTGAAACAGTGCTTTTAATTTTCAAATATACTGTCAAATAATTATACTTTCACTGAGTTTGCATTATAAATTAAAATTATTTATTTCAATAAATTGATTTATCTTTTGCGTCACGCTATCGAAAACTGTAAGTAAAATCTGTGTAAATATTTTCTTTGCGTCACACTACCTCTTTGCGCAAATTTTCACTCAGCTGGATACTATGATACTATGTTTTGGATAGCGTGACGCAAAAGATAAATCAATTTATTGAAATAAATAATTTTAATTTATAATGCAAATTCAGTGAAAGTATAATTATTTGACAGTATATTTGAAAATTAAAAGCACTGTTTCAATGTGTAAATATACTTTATTAGACAAAACAAAAGTAATTTTAATGGAATCTAAAAACAAATCTTTTAAAATAACACCGAGGCGCCACTGGAATTTTTATATCATTCCCTTTAAAACTGTTATTTTGAATTTGAAATGCGAATGGAAAAGCATCAGTGTCTGTATTTTATATATCTGTCTGATCTTGAAGCTAAAAATATTACGTTTGCATTATAAATATAAATAAAAGTAGAAAGTAAATGATCAAATAAGAAAATCTATGTATATTTTAACTAATTGCAAAGCGTTACTTAAAATTTGATATCATTATTTTTAAGACTCATATTTCAAATTCTTATAGCCATAAAGTAGCGGCGTCACAAACTTAAAATCCTTTAAGAGTTTTTTGTACTGATAAATATACGTACGAGTCTCATACAAATGAATATAAATAAATAAAGAAGCTTTATTATCTTATTCAACATTTTAACGGTAAATAAGAAAAGAAATAAAATGCGACTATTTCGCACGGGTTTGCTAGTATGTTATAAACAAAAAATCTGATGTGGGCACCACATGACTTCCTTATACACTTTTAAAAATATACATAATGTTAAAAAACATTGTCACTGGACTCGAAACAGTTGGCTAAAAATATTTAAAAAAAATGCATGCATACGTAAAAAAAAAAAAAAAAAAAAAAAAATTGTTCCTTGAGGGGACTCATGTCAAAGTTGTGCCTTGGGGGGGACTCATGTCAAAGTTGTGCCTTGGGGGGGGACTCATGCCAAAGTTGTACCTTGGGGGGCTCATATCAAAGTTGTGCCTTGGGGGGGACTCATGTGCCTTGGGGGGGACTCATGTCAAAGTTGTACCTTGGGGAGGGAACTCATGTCAAAGTTGTGCCTTGGGGGGACTCATGTCAAAGTTGTGCCTTGGGGGGACTCATGTCAAAGTCGTGCCTTGGGGAGGGAACTCATGTCAAAGTCGTGCCTTGGGGGGGACTCATGTCAAAGTCGTGCCTTGGGGGGGACTCATGTCAAAGTTGTGCCTTGGGGGGGGACTCATGTCAAAGTTGGGCGTTGGGGGGACTCATGTCAAAGTTGGGCCTGTGGGGGGACTCATGTCAAAGTTGGGCCTTGGGGGGGACGCATGTCAAAGTTGTACCTTGGGGGGGACTCATGTCAAAGTTCTGCCTTGGGGGGGACTCATGTCAAAGTTGTACCTTGGGGAGGGGACTCATGTCAAAGTTCTGCCTTAGGGGGGGGACTCATGTCAAAGTTGTGCCTTGGGGGGGACTCATGTCAAAGTTGTACATTGGGGGGGACTCATGTCAAAGTTGTGCCTTGGGGGGGACTCATGTCAAAGTTGTGCCTTGGGGGGGAACTCATGTCAAAGTTGTGCCTTGGGGGGGGGACTCATGTCAACGTGTTCTGAACTTTTCTGAAAGTTTCAAATGTCTAGCTAGTCGAGAAGCCAGTTAAATTGCAAGATTTGTCCAAACCGTTTTTGAGCTATTACCATTTTTTGATACATTTTGCCCATTATGAACCTAATTTTCCTAAATATCTCCAAAACGGAAAATCATATAAAGTCCAAAAAGGGAGGTGCACAACTAGATGTTATAACAAACCTATGTACCAATTCGCAACTTTCTACGTTCAACCGTTTTTGAGTTATGTGACATACACCCACACACACCCACAGACACACATACATACAGACGTCACGAAAAATCGTGTAAAGTCGTTTATATCTCTAAAACAAGAGCTCGTGTTAAGACGAAACTTGCAGGTGTGTAACTAGACATCATGACTGTCACACGTATAAATTGGCAACATTCAGCGATCATTCGTTTTCGAGCAATGTGAAATACAAAATCCATTTCGCAAATCGGGATTACTATACTTCCTTATACTTTGTATAAGGAAGTAAAAATGTGCGAGAAATTGTCGATATTGTTAAAGAAATCTTTACAGCTTTATAAATATACGTACGAGTCTCATACAAATGAATATAAATAAATAAAGAAGCTTTATTATCTTATTCAACAGCGATAATGCATTTCGAGCGTTATCTTTTTAAAGATGCTTCCAAACATTATTTTTTAATTGGATTTGTTACTATGTATTATACCTAAGGGACAAAACATCACTGAAATAGATGGGGCTAACATGTTCTTTACAACCTCCGTGTTTCAATAGAATGCCTGAAGCATTTCTTTAGATATTAGACAAAACGTTTAAAATTCGAAAGCGTTACTTTTGTCCATATAGAGTACCATTTTCCTTAGTATGATATAACAAGTCCATACATAAACTTTACCGCGCAAATGTTACAAACACTTTCACTTCTTTGACACGTTGACCGTTTTATCATTTTAGATTTAAGGTTATAGTTATACCGGGTGATTCAAAATAGATGTTACAGCAATTATCTCGTAAACTAAGAAAGATAGAAACAAACTTCCAATTACAAAATTAGAGCAAATTAAGAGCAGATTTCAGATATGGCATTTTTTTGTCAAAGGGGCTGTATACATATTAAATACGAAATTTAATTTTTATACGGCCCCTCCTATCATATGACTTATATTTAGAGAAATATTCCCCTCGCTCTAACAAGCAAAAAAAAAAAAAAAAATATCTCTCTAAGTCAAAATCTCGCTGAGTTATTGCAATTTGAAAATGATGACTTACACCACTTTTTTTTCAATTTTGGCATCTATTTTTCGACGCCAACGGGCTGACTTTAGGGGGTTATCTATGAGTTAAGAAAAATTAAAAAAAGATCCTTTTTTTAAAAATAGCAACTAAAATCGTTCAAACGCGTGAAATCAACAATTTTAAGAATTTAATGCAAATTTACATTATTTCGTATTGTTAAAAAATTTAATAGTTAAATTTCTTAGGGGTCACCTGCAAATTAAAACACGTTAAGAGAGAAAAAAAACTAAAAGACTAGCAAAACCGTGTGAATTTTTTGAGCTTTATTTTCACCACTTTCCAGCATGGTTGATAAATTTAATAACTTCGGTTCTTTAACAATTCCAGCAAGATTGAAAAGTGTTAATGGTGTTAATTACTTCGATTTGTCTGTCTGTCCATCCGTCCTTCTGTGTGTCTGCGCTCTAACTCCCGTGAATATTCATAGAATTTCCTGAAACTGATATATATGTTATTTGAGTTCACTATCGGATGTTCCTTATTGAAAATGGAGTGAATACATCTGCTAGCTTGTGCACAGGGACACCCGAAAGTATTCCAAAGCATTGTGTTCTATGAGAGGTATTTTTATAAACCATATTTTAATACCTTTAACTTACGCATATATTAATAAAATTGAAATACGTTATTATAGTTTTCTATCGGATATTTTCTATAGAAAATGGAGTAAACACCATCACTGGTTTGTATAAAGGGACACCCGAAAGTATTCCAAAGCATTGCGTTCTATGTGAAGCTATTTCAACAAGCCAAAATTTAATTACTTTGCATAAATATTAATGAAATTGAATTATGTTATTCATATGCACAAAAGAATGCTTTCTATACTGTACAGTACGATTAACATTAGATTTACAGGGCACGCAAAAATATTCAGTTACGTTAAGGGTTATTATTGGACATTTTCTGGAATTGTATTTTCGTTTACATTAAACATTTTCTAACAATTTTTAACTGCGAATAGGATTTCAATTTACATTTTTTTTTGTCTGACTGTCTATTTGTCCGTCTGCCCGCCCCCAGCGTCTGTAAATATTTTCAGAAATGATATATGTTATTCAGGTTTACTATATGATATTCCCTATTTAAAATGGCATTAATTAATTCTTTACAATTGGTTTATGTACAGGAACGCACAAAAAATGCCAATGTATTGCGTTTTGGGACAGATATTCTTATGAATTACATTTAAATAACTTTATACTGTAAAAATCATAAGGAAATTCATATTTATTGTTAATATTCTAAAATAATGTTTTGTATAGAGTATGATATGGTATAGATGTATAATTCTATGCCAGGGGGTTACCGCCCTTCTCAACCCCCGTTTAATTATAGTGCCTATACTTATCAAAACAAAAATCAAGTGTGTTACCAATTTCCTTGAAACTTGCAAACCTTCATCAACTTTTCAAGTGGCAACTATAGATATGGCATCCAAAGTACCAAATTCGCCTTTCCTGTACTTATTAGTTTCTCATACCCATAAGGTAGAGAAAGTATTGTTTTTGCGCCAAATTTTCGAAAGTGAGTTTTTGTTATATTTAGACGTTTTGAGGTTCCCTGAATATGAAATTCGTGTTTTTAGCGGTTGGTCTGCATGTGTGTGTGTCTGTTATCAGTTTATCTCAAGAACAAATTGCAGCAGACATTCCAAACTTGGTATTTTAAATATGTATCATATAGGAATGCTACACTAAGCTTTTCATTGAGATGAAGCAAATGGTTCGTGTACAGAGACACTCAAGAATTTACAAATACATTACGTCTATGGGAGAAATTGCAGGTAAGTAGAGTTTAACACCTGTAGACTGCACTAAACCAAATGAAATGAATATATATTTTTTATATGCATAAAAACATGCCTCATGCAGAATATGGCAGGGAAATCATTCACTGTTCATTTACAGGGCTACACAAAATAACTAGATTACAATGCGACAATAGCTGAAAATTGATGGAAGTGCATTTTAGTTTGTGCTGTATATTATTACTATAGGTTTATATTTAGGTGCACTTTGTGGTTTGTACATATTTTTCAAAAGATATACAGGGTTGCAAATATTTAACGGCCCTCTTCACTTACCGTCGCCCGAAGCCCGAGCCAATGTAATTCTATGGGGAAATTTTCTTTACAAATAACTTATTAACTAATACATATTTTTAAATTCTGTTTTCACATTCAGAAAATTCCCAACTGTTAAATTGTCGGACCTTTTTTAAAAATGCATTTTTTTAATTTTTAATATTTTATTTTGAAATTGCAAAATTAAAAATTTTACATATTGAAAATTCGTATTTTACAGCTTCAAAATAAAATATAAAAAATTAAAAAAACATTTTTTTAAAAAAGGTCCGTCAATTTAACATCTGGGAATTTTCAAAATGTGAAAACAGAATTTAAAAATATGTATTAGTTAATAAGTTATTTGTAAAGAAAGATTCCCATAGAATAACATTAGCTTCGGCTTCCGGCGGCGGTGAGTGAAGAGAGACCTTAAGCTATAATATTCTTTTTTATTGTTAGTGAAAGCACTTTACTAAAATATTTTACCATGTCCAGGAAAGCTGCTCAGGAATGAAAATGAATTCCTCATAGACATATGATAAATAATGTATGTTTTTAAGCTAAATATGCATCGCTTGTGTTTTGTGTATTTACACGCTTTAAGGCTTCCTTATTACCAAAGCCATATTTTTTAATGTTTGATTATTGTCTGCGTCGAAAAATTTCAGGTAACGAATAATTTCTGGGGATCCACCCCTCACACAGAACTAATTATCAGTAAAACTCTTCCGAAGCCTAATTTGAATTATTTTAACGTAGGTTTACATAACAGTACTCTTTATGTTACCTCTTAATTTCCAACCTGTATTTATGGTATTAAATTTCAGGGTAATAGAAAGTCGTGTGAGTGGCATACCAGATTATTTGTTGTTAAATTATGCTGATAATTCATATATATACAGATCAACGAATAAAAATTTACCTTTCGTATTCAGGAGACCTCAAAATGTGATATCTCTCCAAAAGCTACTTTGTTTACAGTATGGGTATGAGAAATTAATTTTGCGTTCTGTTGCAGCAGTGTTCTTCAAAAAGAAAAAAAAAAAAAAAAAAAAAAAAAAGGAAACACTTAGACCAATTACATTTAGTAATAATAATAATAAAAAATATTTACCTTAATTTTGGGTAGCCCTGTATATTGTCTATAAACTATATACACATGACTTTGTGTACGTAAATTTAGTGTTATATGTAAAACAAGTAACACAAAATGAAATACACTTCCAGCAATTCCCGAGTATAGCTCCAATATATCGAAATACTCTGGGTAACCCTGTAAATGAATGATGAATGGTTGCTATACCAGAATCTACATAAAACATGCTTTTATGCGTATAAAAAATTTGTTCTTTTCATTTTGTTTAAGGCAGTCTGTACATGTCACACTGTACATATGAGAAATTTCGCTCACAGACGTAATGTATTTGAATTCTTTTAGATGACCCTGTAAACAAACAATTGTCTGATCGTAACGAATACTTTAGTGTAGCACCGCAATAGAATGTCGAATTGAATTTTCTGCTACTATTTGTTCTTGAGATATTCTAATAACACACAGACACACACACATACACACACACACACAGAGAGAGAGAGAGAGAGACCAACCACTAAAAACATGATTTTTGAATTCAGAGGATCTGAAAACGTGCAAATATAACAAAAGGTAATTTTCGGAAATTTGACTCAAAAATAATTCTTTCTCTACACCGTGTATATGAGTAAGAGAATGTATAAAGAAAGAAAAATGAATTTGAAAATTCTCTTTCAGTACATAAATTATTCATAAATTCTATTTGTTAAATTATCAATGAGTATTTTCTTGTGTATTCACTAGGGAAAAGGAGACATAACAGATTAAAATAGCCGTCTTTTTCTGAATGATTTCTTTTTCTTCCCCCCCCCCCCCCCAAACGCTTAATCAACGTGTGCCTTATTACGAAAGCAATAGTAATTACAATTTCTCACTTTTGATACAACCCCTAAAGACTTGGCGAAAAATGCTAGAATTTTCAAATTGCAATAACTCAGCAAGATTTTGACTTAGAGAGATGATTTTTTTTTTATTTTGATTGTTAGAGCGAGGAGAATATTTTTCTAAATATAAGTCATATGATAGAAGGGGCCGTATAAAAATTAAATTTCGTATTTAATATGTATACAGCCCCTTGTACAAAAGAATGCCATATGTGAAATCTACTCTTAATTTGCTCTAATTTTGTAATTGGAAGTTTGTTTCTATCTTTCTTAGTTTACGAGATAATCGCTGTAACATCTATTTTGAATCACCCGGTATATTAGAAGGATTGGGATTTAACCTTAAAAATAAAAGCTTAATAAGGATATATATTAAGCCTTTTTTCCCCCCCCTTCAAACTAAAACATAACATACTGCATAAAAACTCGTGAATAAGTCGGCTAAATCTTTTCCACGGGCCTCAATCCGATCGAATGTGTATAATTACAATTACTCCTCATTTTGTTTAATGTTGGATTGAAGTTTTAATTTTTGGAAAAATGTGTAATTTTTTTTAAGCTATTAAACTGTCAGAAATTTGATGTGCTTATAAATGTAATTAATGTTAATTTCTCTTAATAACATACCAAACATGCATTTTAAATGAGTACAGTACTTTTAAGTGATATATAAATCTTGAAATATGATGAAGGTAGAAAAATTATAAATTATAAAATCTTAAGCAAATAGAAGTTTTTCATGATTTATCTATCTCAAATATTATATGCACGATTGGCACCTGTATTTTCGGAAGTAACAAAATCCACTTACAACTGATAACTTTCACAGAACTTTTTATTTGGTTATAAATAATGAATTTATACTGTAAGAAAATGTTTACAAATGAAAAACGCCGGCATTGAACGTTAATATTGTTGCGATGGATTTAATTGGGCTGTTGCAGTGAAAATAGATTTACGGTCAAATTAGAAATAAGGGGACAATACAACATTCATTTCAAGTAAGGTCAGCCTTGGCAACAAACTTGGTGACTTGGCGAAATGTAGTTTAGGGTTCCCGGAGTTGCGAGGCTCTATGTTGAATAGGAGCCGTGATCTAGAACTTTCCATTTGATTCTAGTCCAGAACAATCTCCAAACAAACACCATCGCCAAAAAGTATAAATGAAGGCAAGTTGACTTCGACGAGTCAGTTGTGTTCAGAAAGTTATTTTGAGTGATTGCGTTTGGAGACTGTGTTCTAAGCTTTTTTTTTTTGGTTGAGAAAAGGCGAAATTCTTGCTGTGAAATATTTGATGTTGTTGGTTTTACTCTTGGGAAGAAGTGACTGCTCTATTGAACTGTTTCCAGAATATTGGGCCGCTGTAGATTGGTCGGTAGAGCGCCGAGATCGTAACTGGAAAATTGTGGGTTCGATACTCGAGCCGGCAGAAGACCGTCGTGTACATTAATGGTGGTTGATGCACGTAAAATTCATCGTGGTGGCAATATTCTCCCTGTTCCCATCCAAATTATACGTCTGAGGACCACCGAATCGGGGATCCCCTCCATGGAGGATAAAAATTGTGATGGCATGTTTCCGGACCAATCTGATGGTTGAGTCCTAGACTGTCGCATTAGTGTAGCACTAGTGGAACGTTAAACCAACTCAAGCTGAACCAGAATATTCACTGAACAATGATTTTTGTAATACGAGCGACAGCTTTAGTGGATTGTTACGAGAATATCTGTAGAAATCAGTTTTGTTAAACTGTTTAAAGAAGCTATGCTGAATAAAGCGCATTCATCAAATCAACTAAATCCCGCCTGTTTCTTTACATATTACCTTCTTTACCGAAGAAAGTCGATATTTTTCGTAACTACATTTTGACAATAGAAGTTAAATTTTGCCATTGAGAAATGCAATAGGAAATGAATCGTAGTTTTCACTTTTATTTTCTATTATGTAATAGAGATTTCAGAATCAGTGAGTGAGAGCAGAAAGTTAGCTTCGAATGAGCGTTATCTTAGAACATTTTGTAATGTATTAATACTTATTTATCAGAACGGGAAACCTATTTCTTTCAGGAAAGAAATAAAATAAAAACTTTTTTTTTTTTCTCCCTTCGGCATCAAATTCAAACAAACAATTTACATCTGATTACAAAAAAAAAAAAAAAAAAAAAAAAAAAAACCTTACATGGTGCGATCAGTAATTTTTAATCCAAAATTACGTTTAAAACAGAATTTATGTATATATATATATATATATATATATATATATATATAAAATTGATACTTTATATTCTTTTTAATTATTTTAATAAAAAATATTGATAATTTAAAAAAATGTAAAGTCTTTGGAAAAGTTAATAACTGTAGTAAATAATGTTGACTATCTTTTATTATCGTCTATAACTCGCAGTGTTACTTCATTTAGACAAAAGGGAAAATGGCTCATGATTTCCATTTGCATTTTGTTCTTCTCGTATGGTATTTTAAATTCTGGATAGCAACGAAAAAAAAAATAATAATAATAGTAATAATAAAAAGTATCATTGTCATGTATCCAACAAAATTGGGGAAAAAAGAAAAAGAAAAAAGGCCTCTTGTCCAAAATCAAATGCTATTTAGGACAGAATTTTAATTTTATTACACTATGCATTAGGCGAGAGAAGAAAATTTCAAATGGTTTAGTCTACAGGTAGCATTATCGTTGAATATCGTTATATGTATAAATCGTCAAAATGCATCAAATAGAGTGGCTGTCCTGCTATACATTTCACTTTATTATTATTTTTGATATTTATTTACAAAACTTTAAAAATTCATTGCATTTTTGCTTTAGATAATCAATACTTAAAATTACTTGAATATTTTAAGCCTCATTCACAAAACTTTAGAAACTGTTCACTTCTGTTTTTTGTTGTAATAATGACTATTTCAATTTTTCCATTTCAGTAAACTAAGAAGAGATTCAGGTCCAAATTTCGAAGCTGTGTCTGAAACGGACCGCTTATTACAACAAAAAGAAGAAGAGGTAAGATACCTATAGTTTTAGAATTCTATACCTCCCCTCACCTTATTTTAAGTAAACATTAATTAATGTATATTGAACTAATCTGAATTGGATTCACAAGTCCGGCTGCTTCCAGTTTTTAATTAAAATACAAATTCAAGTTAGGAAAATAAAAAGAAGAAATTAATATAAAATAAGAAAGAAAAAATATGTATTATATACAACAAAGCACCATTTAAGTAATTTAATGAATGAAACTCCTTGAATATGCATTCCATTCTCATAGAAATGAAAACATATAATTAAAAAAAATAATAATAATAATCTGGTGTGTCACTCATACAGCTTTCTCGTACCCTGAAATTTAATAATATAAATACAGGTTGTGGATTAAGAGGTAAGATAACGAGTACTGTTATGTAAACCTATGTTAAACAATTCAAACTATGCTTCGTAAGAGTTTTATATGATAATTATTTCTGTGGGGGGGGGGGGGGGGGCTACCTCCCGTTTCATTAATGCACCTACATTTATATATAATTTAATTCGGTTATTGAAAAATAATTCTGTTTTTTAAAAATAATTTGTTAAAATTATTATTTAAAAGAATTATATTTTATGATAATACAGACGATTTCCATATTAGAGGAGTAGTATAACACTAAATATCCAAAAAAAAAAAAAAAGAGTTGTTGTTGTTAAAAATGAAAAAAAATCAATAACTTTATTTTAAATTATCGCATATCAATGGTTCAACTATTCGTTTTAAAGGTATTGGCGAGCTCTTTTGAAGGATAACCATCATGAAAATTTACTCCCCTCAAGGGGGGACTTTCCCCGGGGGGGGGGGGGAGGAGGCGAGGCTCCTACATACACAACATTTTTTTTCACAGTTGACTATCTCTATTACACAAAATATATATTCCTTTCATTTGGTTTAGTGCAGTCTATGTATTTAAACTTTACTTACCTGCAATTTCCCCAGCAATTTAAAAGTAAAAAAAATCGATAACTTTGTTTTAAATTATCGCAGATCGATGGTTCAACCATTCGTTTTAAAGGTATTGGTGAGCTCTTTTAAACGATACCCATCATGAAAATTTGCTCCCCTCGAGGGAGGACTCCCCCCCCCCCCGCGCCTGGGTGGAGGCTCCTACATACACAATTTTTTTTCCCCTGTTGACTATCTCTATTACAAAAAATATATATTCGTTTCATTTGGTTCAGTGCAGTCTATAGACGTTAAACTCTACTTACCTGCAATTTCCCCCATAGACGTAATGTATTAGAATTCTCTTGATTGTCCCTGTACGCGAACCATTTGCTTGATCATAACGAAAAGCTTACGGTAGCATCCTTTGATACACATTTAGAATACCAAGTTTGAACTTTCTGCCATAATTTGTTTTTGAGATATGCTGATAACAGACACACGCACATACACACAGACCATTTGCTAAAAACATGATTTTCGCATTCAGGGGACCTCAGAACATGTAAATATAACAAAAACTTGCGTTCAAAAATTTGACCCAAAACAATACTTTCTCTACCTTATGGGTAAGAGAAAGTAAAAAGAAAAAAGAAAGAAATGCATCATAATAATGACTCTACTACAATACAGTTCAAATATTACTTCACAGACTGATCCCAAAGATTATGTTTTTACTTTATTTATTTATTTTTTTTTTTTAGAGGTCCTCTTCTCCTTTTGAAGAAAAATTTTCACTGAAAAATTTTAAAATAATTTGACAAGTATGTTTTTTTTTTTTGAGTTAGTTGACAAAACATCTGAAATTTAAAAGTGTACGGTCATTTATGAAAAAGTAGTGTATAAAGAGATTTAAATTTTTATAATTCATAAACACTATATGCTATTATGTGTGAAAGTATGCAGATAGAACAAAATTAAAAGTAGAAAACAGAAAATTTTTCATATTTAATTTTTTTTTTTTTTTTTTTTTTTGCTTCTATTACCCGACTACCGTAAGTAATGGAAGTATTGTATTTAGTCCAAAAATTCGATATCGAGTTTCACCTGATTTACCTTTTTTAGGGTCTCCTGAGTCCAAAAAAGTGGTTTTTGACAACTGGTCAGTGTGTGTGTATATGTGGAAAATGTTCTGACTATTATATCTCCGAAACTAATAAATATAGAGCTACGAAACTTCATTATTGAGACAGGTCTGGTGTACAGATGAATTTTCTAAATTATTTTTTTCAAATTGCCATGTTAACCCTCTTTTAAATATCCTTTTGTATGTAATTGTTGTTTTCTGATCAACAGTTGATTATGCCATGTTTTGGTAAAAGTTGGTATCTCAAAAACGGCTCTAACGATTTTCTTGAAAATTGTTGCATAAACTGATTTCAGATATACATTCTCATGCTTTACGTGGCTATCACAGGAAAATTAATAGTTATTCTGCTCAGGTAGGCCAGTTTTAGATCTCGGAAATTGATGTTTCAGACAAAAAAAAAAAAAACCTTCCAATTTTTTCTTCTTCTTTTTTAACTCGTTATGTAAACTCTGTTCTATATGTCTTTGCACGTGTATTAACTTTCTTTTACTGGAACATTTTTAGGTGTTTATTTCATTAGGTCAATTCTTTGTCTTCTGATCACATTATCTCCAAAAAGTGCATATAATACGCGCAATACTGGGTACTGAAGTCGTGTGGTTATTTCACGTCAGATTGTTTCAAAATGCAATAATGAAAAAAAAAACAAAAATTGTCTGAAATTAGATTTGGGAAAGAGCAAATTAAATTTTTATTTTATCAATAAATTTAGTTTTCACCCATAATAATTGTCAAGTTTAAGTTCAAATGTGCAGAGAAACTACGGGGCCGGAATATAGGTGTACTTTTAAATATTCATTGAAATAAAATTCACATTAATTTTCGACTAAAAGAAATGAGAAAGAAAAATATATTTGACATATTTTATTTTTCAGTTAATAGAGAAAGAAGCAGTGAAGGTAAATCTAAATATCTGCACCATTTATGAGAAAATATAGCTTTGGAAAAGACACAACAAAGATATGTCGTTTCAAAGAGGATCACTTGCGTATGAATACTTTATACTAAGGAATATAATTGGGCCTTTAAAAATTCAAAAATCTAAAATGATCCAAATCAGTTAACTATAAATTTGCATCGTGCACTGTTAAAAATTTCTGTAAATTTAATGTAAATATTTATCCAGAGTCTCTGTAAATTTACAGTAATTTTAAGTTAAAAGTGAATAATTGAGATTCTCAATCTTTATTCTGTATTTTTACATAATTTTATTTAGTTTTTTAATTAAAATTAAAAATGACTGTTTCTACTTTAGATAAAGCAATCTCAAGTCCGAAATATATTCTCACCAATAATTAATTAAATGAATGTATAAAATAAGGTTTTTAACATCTCCGTTTATTTTTCTCTGTAATTTTAATCTCTGTAATTTTTTTCTCTGTAATTGACTTAAGATAATAGATTACACAGAGTTTTCTGTTGAAATTTTTAACAGTGTGTGTAAATTTGAACAAGATACCCAATCCAAAAAATGGACAAACTTTTCCTTTAACTCAATGAAAATATTCACTCATACATAGAATTTTAATCGAAGTTGATTCTAATGTGGTTAATGAAATAATAATAGAAACTTAATTAGATTTTCTATAGGATCATCAACACAACAACAACATCTTTTTGTAATTTTTAAAATTTTTAATTTTCTTATAGATGAATTTCAAGTTTTTTCTCTATTAAATAATTTTTCTATTGAAATTTTAGCTTTTTCACATTATGCCGTAAAAAATCTGTTTTAATATTAATAAGTTATAAAAACTTAGATAATAAAACTGAAATATATTTAAAAAGTTTTTTTTTCTTTTTTCCAGATTCGAAAAATGCAAGAAATGTTACAACAAATGCAACAAAAACTAAAAGTTGCTGGAACAGACGATGCACCAAAGGTAAATATACTTATTTACATAATACTACATTGATTTCTGGGAAGACTCTGTTTTCTGTAAAGGGGAAAAGTGGGTAGTAGCAGACGTTAAAAGTAAAAATCAAAATCGATATAAATTATTTATTTTTAGTAATCACTATAACATATTATTTGCCAATAAGCATAAGAATGAAATAGATAAAGTCTATACTTAATAATAATAATAATAAAATACATTTCAAAATGTAACTCTGCTCCAAATCATCTCAAGAGGGTATTTTTTTTTTTTTTTTTTTTTTTTTTTCTTTTTGTATGTGAGTTATTTATGTGTTTTTCAAGAAAGCCGCCCCTCATAGTGATTTGAAGATCTTGTCACTTAGCAGACAGCAGAATGATTTACATGTATCGAGGGATATGTAAGTGACATTCTGTGCCCAATGTTAGTTGATACAAGAGCAAATGTGACATTGTTAAGAACGGATTTGGTTAAAGGTCTGAGAGAAAATTTCATCTATACAACTCCTTCTATTTCCTTAAAGACTGTTACCAGTGAGTGTGCAAAGATATATGACAAGATAGTTGCATTGTTGAAATGTTCCAGGACCTTTGAAAACCAAATCTACATTGCAGACGTGTCTGAGCAGTGCATTCTGGAATTAGATTTCCTCCAGAAATTCGACTTTACTGTCGGCTTAAAGAAGCATGAATATGAATTAAGAACAAATGAAGAAATTCCTATGCTTACAACTAATGCAAAGTACTTATTTAATTCATGCATTGTAGTTGCAGTAGAAAAAATTATGATTCCTGCAAGATCTGAATATCTGGTCAATAGAACAGTTGAATCTTCTGGTATTGGGAAGTACTGATATGCAGTTACTGATTTTTCAAAGCCAGCTTCCAGTAAAAGTTTACTGATATACGCCACCTTATTCGATTTACAAGAGAAATAATTTCTAGTCAACTGCTCACTCCTGATAATAAACCCAAGGTTATCGATAAAGAAACTACGATTGCAACATATGTACTGATAGTCGATATCATTATCCGTCCTGCCATTGTATCTGAAACCGAAGAATCTCTGAAGCCTTTTATCGGTAATTAAGATGGATTAAATGAAGATCACCTGTTGGCAGTTCGAGAAGACAACTGACCAACTGAATGAGTTCAGAAACATTTTCTCAAGATGTGATACAGATGCTGGACACTGCAATATTATACAGCATTATGACAGACAATCCGCATATGAAGCAATACCCGAGACAACTACCTATTGCTAAGGATGAATTTCCAGCACCGATAAAAGAAATGGAAATGAGCGGCATCATTGAAGACTGATGAGGACTCTGGGCTTCCCTTATAGTTTTAGTTAACATGTTACATGAGTTTCAAAAGCTGAAAAGAGCATATTTTCACCAGTTTTTTAAAGATAATAAATAACATTTTATATTAAAAATGTTAAGCATATAAAAGAGCAGCATATAAAATTTTCTTTAAAAAAATTGGAAAATTCAATTGGCGACTCTTCAGAAAAGTGGTGAACACGATTTCTCAAAAACTAATGCACCGATCTTACTGAAATTTTGCACACTTTTTCAAAATAGAATTGACTAATGCTTGATCGAAAGATTTTTCCTTTTATCAATTACAACTCATTATATAAGGCTATATATGGGGTAAAATGTATCAAAAATTGTACAGAGTTGTACTGTATACAAATCTACCAAAAATTAAAATTTCATTTTTTTTTTCAATCTGGCATTCGTAATAAATTCAAGCACGAGTCAATTGTATTTTGAAGAAGCGTGCAAATTTTCAATAAGATTGGTGCATTAGCATTAGTTTTTGAGAAATCGGGTCCATCGCTTTTCTGAAGGGTCTCCGACCATCAGGACCACCGGCTGAATTTTCCAGAATTTTTAATGTAAATAAAATATTGTTTAAATGATGCCTTTTTATGTGCTCAAAAATTTTCAATAAGAAGTTTGATTTATAATATATATATAAAATAAATAAATAATAATAATCAAGAAAATATGCTTTCTTTTAGTCTTTAAAACCCCTGTAACCCCTTAAAGAAAAAAGAAAAAAAAAAAAAAAAGACAGAACACCACTTCTGTGTCGATTACAGGAAACTTAACAAAAGGACAAAGAAAGACAGTTATACTTTGTCCTGCGTCGATGACATGTTAGATGTGCTGAGTGGTAGTTCTCCACAAAGTCCTAAAAAATGTAAACTTTCAAAAAGGAAGTCTCCTATATTAACTTAGATTTTAAAAAGGATTGAATTACATTTACTTAAAACATATACCTAAAAAATATCCTTTATAATAAGTGCATTTACGGCTTATTTAAAAAACCAAATATATTTCGGACGCTCTCGCGCCCATCTTCAGTGCGTTGTAGTGACACTCCTTCTGTTTTGGTCAGCCTTCGCTTCCTGATCTTTAAATCTCTTCACTTCAAACTTGGTATTTTTCTTAATCTCCTATCTTGGGCATATTATTTCAGCAGAAGGAATCAAAAAAGACCCAAAGAATATTAAATCAGTATTAAACTGCCTTTGCCCAAACACATTGCAAGAACTTCAAAGTTTCCTTGGATTATGCACCAAGGAACGATGCCCACCAAAGGTTTCTCAACAATAGCTGGACTCCCTACATCAACTGTCAGAAGTCAAATGTGTGTTTAACTAGACTGATGAAGAGAAATCATTCAATTATTTAAAACAGGCTTTGACATCAGAACCAATTTTAGTATACTCTCAGAATGACAAGCAGTTTATTCTCAATATGAATGCCAGTAAAGAAGGGATTGGAGCAGTACTTTCCCAAGTATTTGAGAATGAGGAATGTGTAATAGCTTATTTCAGCAAGAGCTTGTCAAAAATAGGGGGAAAAAACACATTTGTGTTACTGTCACAAGGAAAAGGCTACTGGCCACAGTGAAGTTTACCATTTCCATAATTAACTCTATGGCCGAAAATTTACTTTGTGGACAGTCCATGCTTCTCTGGAGTGGTTGTTATGCTTTAAAGAGTCTGAAAGCCAAGTGGCACAATGGATACAGGCACTTCAGGAATATGACTTCAAGATATTCCATCTAAAAGGCTCAATTCACAAGAATGCAGGTGCTCTTTCTCAAAGACCATGTTCTGAGAAATGTATGCATTGTGCATACTGAGTTGAAATATGACATGGAAGGGGAAATCCCTGTTAATGCAGTTGCATTGCCGATTACAGACCCTTGCTCTCTGGGTGAGCTCCATAAAGTGCAACCACAAGATTCAGATATTAATCCTATTTTAGAAAGGTAATTAGGTTCTGCCAGCTGACCATTTTGGCAAGAAATAGCTCCATAAAGCCCCACAACAAAGAAATATAAAACATTGTTGTTGGATTTCTTAAATCTCAGAGGCAAATGCAGGACACTGCAAAATCTTGAAAACCCTAAACTAGGCTAAAGTATTTCTTCTCGGATTGACTTTGAAATGATGTAAAATAAATAGTGTACGGAATTTCATGCATGTGGAGCAAGAAAAGGATCAACATCTCAAACCAAAAGACATTCGCAGCACTATAATGATGGTGTGTCTTTTGAGAGAATTGCTTTACACACATATTAAGACCATTGTCTTAGACCTCTAAAGGTAACAGATATATCCTTGTGTTAATGGACTATTTTACAAAATGGCATGAAGTCCCAGATCAAGAAGAGTCAACTGTTGTGGATATCCTCGTGCAAGATTGATATCAAGTTACGGAGTCCATATGATTCTTCATTCGATCAAGGTACTAATTTCAACTCAGCACTTTTTACTGAATCTTGCTCTTGCAGCTATCTTGGAATACAGTAGACTCTGACAACATCCTTGCATCCTGAGTTCGATGGCAAGGTTGAGAAATTTAATCGAACTCTTCTAAATCCTCTATCTCTGTTCATTTTTAAGAATCAACCGAACTCTTCTAAATCCTCTATCTCTGTTCATTTTCAAGAATCAATCGAACTCTTCTAAATCACCTATCTCTGTTCATTTTCTAGAATCAATCTCACTGGGACATACCCCTTCTGATGTTTCTCCTTGCCTATAGAAGTGCTCTGCGTGAAACCACAGGATGGACAGAATCCGAAATATTGTGTGGAAGAACACCTCATTGTTCACTTGCTTTCTGATATCCTATTCGGGTGACCATGTGACATGCTCCCCTTGCGTAGTGACAATCTATGAGATTTAGAGGCTCATTTGGAAAAGTTATATGAGTTTGCCAGGGAAAAAATCAACCTGGTTAGCAACCAAATGAAGACACACTATGAAGCAAAGGCGATTGAAAACCACCTGAAGGAAGGTGACTTTGTGAGATTTTACAACCCAAAGCATCGAAAAGGTCAATGTCCAAAGTTACAACAAAATTGGAAAGATCTTTAAATCCTAATTAAAAAACTGAATGATGTCATCGTGAAAATACAGAAGTCACCAAGTAGTAAGATAAAAGTGATTCACATAATGGTTCCATACCATGTATCAAATCATAAGATGATGTAAAGAAACTGTCTGGATTATGCAGTCTTCAAAGAGGAGAGCAATGTTGCAACTGATTAAATCCTTTTTCCCTGCATCAATTGTGCTGTTGCAGTGAAAGTAGTGTTACAGTCAAAGTGAAAATAAATGACACTGCTGTTTACTTCCAGTAAAGTTGACCTTGGCAATAAAACTGGTGAAAAATGATAGTTTAGGCTACCAAAGTTTCGAGGTTCTATGCTGAGCAGGAGCTGAGATCTAGAACTTTCCATGGGATTCTAGTACAAAACCATCACCAGACTCCATTGCCAAAAGGTATATTTAGAAGCAAGTTGACTAGTGTGAATCAGTGTTTTTCAGAAAACTATTCTAAGTGATTCTATTTTTAAGGCTGTGTTCGAAGCAATTGAACTTTATTATGGATCAGCAAAATTCTTGCTCTGTAGAGTATTGGATGCCATTTGCTCTGATGGAACAAGTGACTGTTTTCTTAAACTGTCTCAAAGCATTCAATGAATAGTGACTTTTGTGATATGAGAGAGAATTTTATTGGATTGTTTTGAGAATATTCATTGAATTTGACAGTACTGTTTTGAAAATATTCCTTAAACTCAGTCTTGTTGTACTGATTTGAGAAGTTATGCTAAATAAAGCACATTCATTGAATTTGCCTATTTTTTTTTTTTTTATGAACTACTTTCTTTATGCAAGAAAGTTAATTTTTTTTTTTTTTTTTTAACAAAATACTACAAAAAATATATTTTCAAAGTTAAGAAATATTCATTAATTTTAACACACAGTCTGATGTAAAATAAAGCATTTTACTTTTTGTTTAGTATTTTCATTGTTTTGTCTCTGGTATCATTAAAAAAAAAAATTTCTTTAACATACACATTGACATAGATTGTATGAAAAATTATTTCTTAACATATGTATATATTTTCTATCTTAACAGGAAGATGGCAGCAAAATGAATTTTTGAACTTAGCATGATCATCTTGTTTTTTCACTTCATAAAATGTTTGTCATAAAAGAATTCTAGAGATGGATATATGGAGGTACAACATCTGTTTGTGTTTAGATTTCAGTCATTTTTACAGTTTTGTATCGGCAAAAGAATAAATAACAAAGCCTTGTGGTGATTCCAATGAGAAACAATTTTTTTCATATGAACAACTAGATCTGAATTCTGTAGGCTTTTTTGTACATATTACTTTTCTTGTAAAGTATGATTCTTGTTACTGTTTTTGATATTGAAATTATGTGTAACAATGTTTTATTTGTGTTAATTATTTCATACAAATAAAATTCACAAATATGTTGTTTATTGATAATTTCAATTTTGGATTTATTATTTATGAACAAGAACATATCTTGCTTATAAAAAGATAATACACACAGAGATAATACACATACCAGCACCAGGGGCAGCTTTACAATTTTGGCGGCCCTAAGCAATAGATTTTTGGCGCCCCCCACCCCCCTCTAATAGATATTACACCAGGGCAGCTTATAAATTTCATGTGGCCCTAGGTAAATTTTCTCACTGTGATCCCTTCCCCTCCACCCCTTTCTCCTTTACAAAAGAGAAAACTACTATATTAAAATTCAACTTATTCAAATATTATAAGTTAACATAAATTCAAATAACTTTTTTTTTTTTTTTTTTTTTGTAAAAATTGAACTGGATCCGGCATACTTAGCAATAAGAAAAAATAAACAAGTTGAATAAAACCTTCAGTTTTTCTACCTGATTGTGCTAAACGTTCAATTGGAAAAATGCCTTAAAATTTCTGTTTATACTAATCTCCATTCTCTACATGACATCGCACATATTGATGTACAACGGAAACTACTGTACATCAGTACTGTTATATCTGTACATGTTACTCATATACCATGTACAGCTTGCACCATAAACTGTTTGGCCAAAAATTTGAGTAAAAACTATTACAATGGAATGAAAAAGGAAAATTTTTGTGTGGACAGAAGAAAAGGGAATTTGAAATCTTTCATTCCCCCACCATTGCTTAGCTATCAGATTGCGGCATCGCATCACAAAACGGAGTGACTCTATCAAGTTGCTACAATTTTACCACCGACAAAGTTCCAGAGTGAATAATAGCAATATTAAAATATTACTGTTTTTTTTTTTTTTTTTTTAATTAAAGACCCTTCAGACACTGGCAACGAGCAGAGCTTCAAAACTCATAAATTATCCTTTGTCCGAAAGCGACCCTTGAAATTTTGCACTTTCCAACTAGCTAGACATTTAAAACTTTCAGGACAGCTCAGAACATAGTGACAATACATTTTTCTAATAATTTTAGTCAACTATTTCAGGTCTCGCTGCCTTCGGCAGCGCTTATGTGATTCGACAGAAAATTTATTTAACAAACTTCCCGACTAGCTAGATATTTGAAACTTTCAGGATAGCTCATAACACGGTGACAATACATTTTTCTAAATACTTTTAGTCAACTCTTTCAGGTCCCTACTGTATTCGGAAGCGTTTATATGATTCAACAGAAAATTTATTTAACTAACTTCCCGAGTAGCTAGACATTTGAAACTTTCAGAATACTTCAGAATACGGTAAAAATGCATTTTAAAAATATTTTTAACCAATTGCTTCGGGACCCTGCTGCCTTCGGCAGCGTTACCAGTACAAAGCTTGCAATCAACTTTTAACTAACTTCCCGGCTAGATAGCCATTTGAAACTTTTATAATAGCTGAAAACACGATAACAAGGAATTTTTTTTAATACTTTTATCCAATTGCTCCGGGTTCCCGCTGCCTTCAGTAGCGTTTATATGATTCAACAGAAAATTTAAAACATGGTATATAAAAGTTCTTTTTATCTTGTAATTCTTTTTATTATAATTTTAATCCTTCTATAATAAATGATAATTTTACATTTTACACTAAACCAAATGACAGAAAGAATTCGTTTCATTTTTTAAACAAGAACGAAAAATCATTTGGTTTGCATAGACTATTAATATTTTCCAAATGTATGTACTTACTTGTTGCCTCGTTTAACCTTTAAAAGATCACATCAAAATATTCAAACACATTATAAGAGCTTAAGAGCTACAATTGGAAATTGTTAGAACTGCATTTCCGTTTATGTTAAGGTTTTTTAACACTTTTCAACAATGTTTTCGAGTAATTATGAATTTAGTTAGTTTGTCTGTCAGTATTTTTTTTTTTCCGTTGTGTGATAGCGTAAGCAAAGTACATTAAATCTTAATGCTAAACATACCCTAGTCTATAGATTTTTTTTTTTTTTTTTTTTTTTTTTAATCATATAAATAATAAATCTAAAATTTAATACGACTTTCGCAGTACAAAGTTTTTTAAATGTGATTTATAAAAATACATCTCATAGATTAGAAAGCAATAACTGTCATTCTTTTGGGTGTCCTTGTACACAAGCTAGTTATCCTATTTCTACCATTTTAAATAGCTATGGCCGTCTAACAAGCCGAAGTCGTCAACATTTTTAACCTTTATTGAAGAGTGTTAAAAAAGCTTTCCCCTTCACTTTTGCTTGAACCTTTTCCTTAACGTATATGTGAAGTAAAATTTTTATTAATTCATTTCTTAGTGGATTGATTTATCAGATGAAATTTTGTGTTGGCTATTACAGTGAAACTTGAATAATTCGAACTTGTTTAATTCGAAATTCTGGATAATTCGAATATTTTACACGGTCCCTTGAATTTTGTATTGAAATAATGTTAAAAAATCGTGGATAATTCGAATTTTATTTTGGATAATTCAAATTTTTCATACGATTACCTTTAAAATATTACAGCAAAATTTGTTTTCGAGATTTTTCTCATCTGAAGTGCATTATCTATTTTAACAGTCTTTCAAAAGAAGGATAAGGAAATACAAGGGAAGCCCCTAGCTAGTGCACCAGAAGATATGGTGCATATATATGAACTTCCAGGTTTTTGTGAATTGAAAGTCATGTGTAATGTAGAAGATTCTATTTTTATATTAGGTCTTTGCATAAATTCGTGCGGTTTTTTATTGATTCATTTCATAAAAATACATCAAATCAAATGACAATGACAATTTTTAATCAAGATACTCCCCATTACTTTCTACAACCTTTGACCATTTTTCGGGTAACAAATGTATACCACGGCGATAGAAGCTCTCGTGTTTGGAGGCAATAAAATGATCCGCGTCCGCACGAACTTTTGCAATGACCTAATATTATGTCATATGCTATGACACAAAGATTCTACTTAAAAAAGAAATCCAAAATATTTTACTATTTTTTAAAAAGTGTTGAATAATTAAGCTCATAAAAAATATTGATTTAATGAGGGGGGGGGGGGGGGGTAAAGTATTCTTATATATAAAGTTTACGGGTTAAATCTTTGATAGTAGAGTTTTAATTTTTTTAAATTTATCACTTTTTCCTTTTCCGACCAAATAGTATATGTAATTCGAATTTTTGGATATTTCGAATTTTTCTCTGGTCCCTTCAACTTCGAATTATCCAAGTTCTACTGTATTAATTGCAAACTAATCACTTTCAAACACAATTAAAAACTTTTTCATTCATAAACGCGCGACATAATATTAGATATTGTTATTTAGATATGGTGATACGAATCGATTGCTAGGGTTTAAAACCGATTGGCTACGCTAGGTTCCGAGGCCTGTAGGTAGAATGCCCTCCAAGGGAGGGGGGGGGTCTTTCTAATGAGTCTTAACCCGTATTTACGCGAGAAAAACACGGAAAATTCCGAACGGTTAGGTTGATGAGAGCTACCTGGGATCGAACCGGGCACTTCATATCTGCCAGCTTTGAGCGCAGAATCGCTCGACCACTGGTGGGCCTGTGATGCGAACCAAAGTAGCGTTTAATTTTTCTGTATGAAGCCTTTTGCAGAAAAGACTATCTAAAGTCAACGCATGAAACGGATTTTCTGTCAGTGTTGCCAGATCTGGCGGATTTTTTATTCAATAATCACAAAAATTTTGAGAAGTGATATTTAATATACGTAATTGACTATCAGTCTTCGAAGCGATTAGGTAAACATTACAATAAACAATTATTGGTGACTATTGAATAAAAAATCCGCCAGATCTGGCAACACTGTTTTCTAGACACCATAGACGAGAAAAGATCGCCCTTACGTAATTTAAATTTATTCTTATTTATTTTTTAATCTTAATTTATATATTTTACGTATTTTAAATCTATTCTTAAGATCTTTCAGTAATATCAATTCAGAAGTTATTTTCTGACGTGTTTACGAAGTTATTTTTTCGCAAATGTATAAAACTTTCATTTTATTTTGATATTTATAAATTTAATAGTGTTTTTTTTTTTCTATTTTCTTATTCTTAGTTATATTATTTAGTTGATTATGGATGAATTTGATATAAGGAGGAGGAATTTTCAGCTGAATGAACTTAAAAATGAGGCCGCCATGCGAAAGTGTCAAATGCGTTAGGGATGTCAAGTAAAAGGGCTTCGAATTTTTCAGATTTAATAAAACTATCGTGAATAAATTCTGTTATTTTGATGGGTGGTGGAATGTTTAGGTCTAAAACCATATTGTTCGGGTTGAAATTGCAAACCATTCAGCCCCTCATCATCATTTTTTCCATCTAGTTTGAAAAGATCTAGCTTTCATTCATTATCACAATACAAAGCATATATTTATTAAAAATCAACATTTTAGTACCTTAACCAGAGCATCTAATTTTTATTTCCAACTGCAAAACTTCATCTTAAAAATTTTTACTTTAATAACGTAAAGAAAATTCTTCATTTTTTTTCTTCTATTTTAAACTTGTTCGCAAATTCTGGTGTTATTAATTTTAAATGCGCGAAGTTTCCTTGTCTCTGAAAGGGTTAAGGTGTTTTTATACAAAGTTAAAATCCTTACAATTGAATATAAACATATTCCTTAAAAGAGAGAGAGAAAAAAAAGTTGATTTATGATTTTCGCTTTTCTTTCACGGATTTCCCCCCCCCCCCTTAAATTTTGGGCGGTGTTTCAATTTTTTTGGCGGCCCTAGGCGACCGCTTAGGTTCGCCTAATGGTAAAGCGGGCCCCAGGGACGTATCCAGAGGGGGGGCTCTGGGGGCCCGAGCCCCCCCCCCGAAATTTTCTGAGATTACTTTTTTCATGTTCTACTGACCAGAAAAAAAAAAAAAAATGTAAAAAAAATGAATTTTTTCTCCACAATATCTTTTTTGTGTTGTTAATTTGTTTGCTTGTGAAACTTTATTTATCAGCAATTTTCTGTCTTGTAAAGTCCAAATTACCGAAATGCCTATTAGCTTTTTGTAAAAAATACTAAAAAGAGAACTTTATGGTACTTATTGTTGAACACTGTAATGTGTCTCCTTTCTTTTAACAGTTCTCTTGCCAGAAATAGCGTTTTAATTCCTTGTGAGACAAAAGATTTGTCATTAACAATGATCACAGTTGCATACGGAACTTCTGGTTTTGTCAGTTATGCACGTAGTATACCTTCCATTCCGTAGTATACCTTCCTTCCTTTCTAAGGCTCCCTGAGTTCGACAAAGAGATCTAAGACGGTCGTAAAACAAAAGTGGGTGTGAGCTGCGATGCAAGTAGAATAAGTGGCTGTGCTATCTACTGCTCTGACAGGCCTTAAAAAACCAACACGTTATGTAAACTTCTTTGTTACGATTGTCACAATGCAGACATATCTGTGTCTGATGTAGAACGCGATGATGGGCCATCGTTTCACTGTTCACTTTCCAAACGATAACCAATAATGACGTGCAGCCACAGTTGAAGATACGCTGTGTCACATGAGACACCTGGTTGATACACATCCTGGGTACATATAGAAATGCTAGATAGTTCGATACGTACGCCATGCCAGAAGATTTTCAGCAACTACAATGCGTATACCATGGCCCCAGGGTCTGTAGAAGACACGATAAACAGTAAGCCATATAAGAAGACCTCAATGTTTTCGCTAAACATAGACATGTAATATGGCTAGGTTTAGTGGACGCTAGCAGACAGGTCCTCATGTTTCCGATAATATGATCTAAAGCAAGCAATATTATCTAACTAGAAAACCACATGTATATATTATTTTCTTCTACATACAAAACAAGAGAAAAAAGTATTAGATTCGGAAACTTTTAGACCAGTTTTCAATGTATTTACATGTTTTTAGATGCATTGAACACCATAAGACAATTTTTGGAAACTTAGATATAATTTTTTAAATTATATTTTTGGGTATATCGCCCAGCAGATAGCGTAGCTGCACTAGACTTCCCTTTTTACGGAAAAGATATATCTCGGCTGTATTAAAAAGAAGCTATATCTAAAAAAAAAAAACGAAAAGTATTTGAAACATGGTTGTGCATGGCACATAAATCATGCGCCGTACCACTGAATTACGACGTCAGCCAGTTTTTGGTATGTCAAATTTGAATGGACTTAACATTGCACTAAAGCTAGAGAGATAGCATAGCAACGGTCTAGAATTCATTTCTAGGGTAATCCGGAATCGTACCATCACAATTTAAAACCTCCACGGAGAAGACGTTTCCCCAATTTCAGTATACCTGACCCTGAGCTATTATATTTACAAAACATGGAGGACACAACGTATTTTACGTGCAACTGATACCATTAATCTACATGACAATAGTTGGATGGCTCCAGTATCGATCACTCAATCCTTCAATTACGAGCTCGACTCCTTATTAACCGGACTACCATGAGTCCAGTTTTTGGTGATTTTCTTCGTTTGTCAGTGGTTTACAACATCACGGATTAAAGAACTCTCTAGCAGAGACTTATACATTTTAAAGGACTAGTTCCATCAGTTTTAGACCCAAGGCACTTTTTAGAATTATTATTATCTTTAAATCTTTTCTTGCCATTTCCGATTTTAGGAACATTAATTCCATTGTTTACCGACATGCGGCGTTGTAACTGATCTTATTTATAGCGCATAACCATTTTACTATGCCTAGATACGAAGCTTAAGGTAATAACTTATATTTTTCCTAAAGTTAAGGTGATTGGGGGGGGGGGGGTACAAACTTTAGCGCACACGCTCTAGTGAAAGTTGGGCCCCCTCCGAAATTTTTTTCTGGATACGCCCTTGGCGGGCCCTGCCATCAACTTTAGAAACAACTAATTCTTGAGCCGATTTTCCCTCGACGAAAATACCATAGAAGTTACGATAGACGGGTGAAAAGTTGGATGAAAAAAGACTAACTTTTGATGCTTATCTCTTTTCTTGGCGCGAATAAAATATGCAATGATTAGTGCTAAAAGTCCCTTTCATTTGTGTAAAATATCGTATTATTATTTTTATTTCGATCTTTGTTACAACTATTGTTGTTAACGTCATACGGAAATAAAAACAATTAATTCAAAATTCTTATCATTTAATGGTAAAATAAACGTGCTTAACGATAATATTTCTTCTTCAAATCTCCACTTTAAGCGATTCCCGTGTTCTGCCATCTTGGAAATAGGACGTATCAAAATAGCACATCCTGATTGGATGAGTCTGTGGAAAAATTGTGTGTAGAGACAATTTTATCAAGACAGCTCTGAAAAAGTTGGGCAAGTTCGGTGTGCGCTATCACACTGGGAGTAGAGAAAATTTTTTCCGAAAAATCGGCGCTGATCAGTGGTTGGCTCTAAAATCGCCTATAAAGTTGTTGTGTCTGATACGCGCTTTAATAGAGCCTATTTTATGGTGCTTTATATTATGGTTTTTCCTGGTTCAGTTTTGGTTAAGGTATTTTTTCTTTTTTCAGAATAAAATGTAAATTGTATTTCAGTTTTTTTTTTTTTTTTTTTTTTTTTAAAGCTCTATTTGAATATCAATAAATTAATAAATATACACTAGCTTTCCAAAAATGACTAGATCTTCTATTTCTAGACATTTTATCAAATACAGAAGTGAGATTGACAAAAATATATATAACCTAATTATTTCAGTGAAGGTTTTGCTCCAAAAGCATGAAAGGGGGCCGCTAACAAGTTAAAGGAAAAATATTTAGGATCACACTGTAAAAATGAATGCATGAAATGCATTGTGACTGTAGCATTTGACTATGATCAGTAGCAGCTTGTGAATAACATTTTGGAGTTGCTGAATCCAAACATCTAATACATAGAATATTCATTCATTTTATTGGCTAAATAGTTTATTTCGAGCAGTGGCGGATCTAGAACTTAACTTTTTTTTTTTTTTTTTTTGGGGGGGGGGACTAAGAGTTTTCAAGATGTTATTCCAGATCAATAAAAAATTTACAATTGTAACATCCAATTGGGAATGTTAGTGCTTTTTGGGAGGGGGGGGGGGCTTCAGCCCCTAGCCCCTTCACCTTAAATCTGCCACTGATTTCAAGAATATATAAATGTTTACAAAAATAAAATATTGTGTAAAACCTTCCATTTTTACAGTCCTTCAGCTAAATTAAAGCATTAATTAAAAGTAATATTGAAAACATAGAAACATTTTATAAAAGGATCAATTTTATGAAATAAAATTTTGTGAATGGGCTCATTTTATAAATTTGAATTTTGTGAAGGGGACCAAAAGTGACTCAAATATTGCCTGGATCGACCCATACTTCTTATAACACTTATTTTTAAGAATTAATTATGCCTAAAAGAAATTCAGAAGCAATTCTCATATTCATAGGAAATATCGCAGCTCAGCAACATCCAAAACTAAGTGATATAAATCCAAACTACGATCTCACATTTCAAGTTTAGTGTGATTTCTTGCTTCATTAATTTAGCTAGGTTATATATATATTAAGCGTAGTGTGATAAAGGTACAAAGCAGCACTACCCGATATGCATCAAAATTTTATCAGCATATACCTTGCCATATTTAGTTTAAAGTAATGTGCCACAGAACTCGTGTTATTAGCTACAGGTGAAATAATAAAAAGAAAAAAAAATTCTAATGGCCACCTGTTGGGCAACATACATCCTTTAAGTAAGGTTGGTTGATTATTTAAGTGGGGTTTATGTCAAAATAGGTGCTTTTTTAGGGATTGTGAAATTTTCAGCCAATCAGAATGCAATATTTTGTAAAATCATGTGACTTAGAAATCTAGGGATTTTTCACACTGTGATCTAGGGATAAATCGTCAAACCCATCTGAGAACACTGTCAGCAACTGGTGTTGAGTAGTGTGTAGTAAACAAGATGAACTTCAAATAAGGAAACTGCGATTAAAGACCTAACAGAGTTAAGTTCCTTCAACTAAAAGTGAGTTGAGTAAAAGACATTTAAATATATATGTAAAAGAAACAGAGAAATGTTTTAATTATTGTGAGGACAAGATAACAATAGTTATCACGTTCACGAATGTACTACGGAAGGTAGCGTTCACCAGCATAGCATCTAACATGAATGTGGCCATCATGATGACTCAAAGCGGGATTAGTCAGAAAACACCACTTGCTGCCTATCTGCATGAAAGTCTGTATGTGCATGAGCCCATTACAGCTACAAACGTCGATGGTTTCACGTGAGGGGGGGGGATTCCTGTACAAAGAGTTCGTACACAAAGTCCATGGTGCTGCAGACGTTGATGAATTGACAAAGCAGACAGTGATACACCTGTAGCAGTGGATCAATGTGCTACCAGCTGTCTAGATGAAGATGCTTCCTCAGCACCATGCGGACCAAGTGTCTATTATCGCGCATTGATATCATTTTTCGGTGTCCACTCCCAGATTTTCGAGTTGGCTGGTTCTTGTTTGTCCACTGCTTCCAAACTCGCATCACTGTGCTGCTGTTACACCACACACGAGCTGCTTTTACACGATAGGAAAATCCTCCTTCACGAAGGCCGATGATTCTTCCCCGTTCAAAGTTCAAAAGTTGTTCAAATTTCGCCCTCTGTCGTCAACGAGACATAATTACGTCTCACCTCACGTTTACCACAAAGAGATAAACACAGACTGTTTTAAACATGCCGCTACAGCCCTTTATTTATACGGTTTCAGCAGCAGTCAAGAGAGCGTGGCTAAGCCCACACATGCGTGACAACTTTGAAATTTTAATCATTTGCTTTGCATTTCCTGAAAATTTCAGCTCAATTGTGCCATTTTTTCATGGTGTTGCAATTTTCACAAACATAAGTGTAATTTGTTACTAATCCTCTTTTTGGCTTCAGCATGATACCTTCACAGAAATACATAATGTAGTAAAATACTCATTTACATTCCTGAAGTTTCAGGATAACTCATCGGGTATTTTTGGATGTTTGATACAACATTTAAAATCAAAAGTGATTTGGAAATGTAGTTATATCATTCATTTACAATAGATAAGACTGACATCAAAGATATGATAGTTAATCAAGTTCAGGTCATTTTTATTGTTAACAAAAATTACTTTTGTTTAGTTTTAATCAGGTTGACATTAAATGGAATTTTTGAGTGAAAACAAATTTATTCACATTTATCCTCTATCGAGTAAAATAATAATAAAATAAAAACAAAAAAATTGGAGGGATATATACATATATACATGCAGTATCTTTGCCATGAAGACACAATTACTAATTCCCAACACCAAAAATTCATTCTGGAATCATTAGACAAAATTTCAATTTCCATATTAACTAAACATAATTAGAGTTTCCCTCAAAGGATTAATTGATGTGCTCAAAGTAATAATGACATCAAAACTTGCTTAATCAGAAATAGAATCATTCTAGTAAAACTATTGTAATCTATTTAAACTTTATAAAATGAAATATCTTTAATTAAAATACAACAAAATACCTTACTTCATTGCTTCACTTACTGGCTTTTCTCGGAGGGCCCTCCACTTCATCAGTGATTTGCCTCGTGGAATGTGCTGCAATCTAAACACCAAACACTTGTGGCACATTCCACAAGGCAATGCACTGATAAAGTGGAGGGCCCTCCAGCAAAAGCAGCTATGCAGCCAGTTGTGAGGCAATGAAGTAAGGTTTGTTGTTGTATTTTAATATTGTAATCTATTTCAGATATTTTTCTTAGAAAATAAATTAAGAAAGTTTTTATATTCATACTGCATTTCAAAATTATTTGATTTGTTTCAATGACATATTTTTTACTTGGGGCTGGAACAAAAACTTTTATGATACTTTAACCCATTTTATCCCAATTTATTTATTTTGCTCAAATTTGAGAAAAATTATATTTTTTAAGGTTAATTAAACCTAAATAAACTAAATACAACAAAATTTGAAAAATATATATTCTGTATAAGAAATCTTATCTACCTTATACGCAGAACATTGAAATAAAGAGGATGAAATTTGCACTTATATGTTTTACTGTTCTTTTCAATAGTGAAAAGTGCTTTCCGGGTATAAAGTTTTGCTTTATCTGTATAATACTTTCTTATTTACATGATAGTTCTCCAGAAAGAATTTTCAACTGCAAAGAGAAGATAAACCACGCCCCCTAATGTAAGGATTAAACAAAGATTCCAGATGGACGAGGAGGTGAGACACATAACACGCTAGCAGAAGCTTATATATACCATTATATATTCCAGCTGACAAAATATTCGCACCAAGCAAATTCTGATTTCTATATGCTATTTTTCAGCTGTCCTTAAAATAGGACAATGGGATAAAAATGGGTTAATGAAAGTAAATAAATAAATGAAAACTAGTCCAATTATATAGATTTTATCTGAAGACCATTAAAATTATGTTGTAAAAGATCTAAGACTTAGGTTATTTAATAATAATTTCTTAAAATATATTGTTACGAAATTGTAAATAATTGTGTTTATTTTTGTATAAATTCTTTCAAAGAGGCTTAGTAAGTTGATAAAGTGCTAATTTTGTGCATTTCTAGTCGTTTTAGCGTTGAAATAGCCTTATTTTCCCTTAAAAACGCATTAAAAAGCCCCAGTAATGCAGGTAATGGATTTGGCGCCAAATTTGGCGACTTTCTCCCACCTTGGCGATTTTTTTGGCGACCTTGGCGAGAAAATTTTTATATGGGATATACCAAATATGGAAGCTGTAAATTGATTGGTTGACCACTTTCTAGAGTTTTCTCGAAAAATCTGGATTCCACGGAACAGTATATAAGCCTGTTTTCTTCGCCAAGGCCGGGCAGAGAGTCAGTTCAGTTCAGTTCTCAGCCAGCTTCGCTAGTGCTTGCATTGCTCTTGAGCCTCTTTGAGAGAGACTTGCTTCAAGTGTTATTGCTATACAGTTTGTACTGTGGATTTGCTATTGACAGCTGTTGTTTAAGCTGTGGTTACTGCTTGAATTGAAGCTGATAATTGGTTTATTGACCTGTATTTTTCTGGAACTTTCTGTGAATAAATTACTGAATTTTTGTAAGTTTGGCCTTTCATTCCCGGACAACTCACGAACCCTCAAGTACGCAACATTTCTGGTGTCAGAAGCGGGATTGTCTGTGAATGGTTATAACTAGAGCTATGGAGGAACAGATGAAGAAACTTCTAGAAAGCTTAGCTACCCAGATGAGTGAAATGAAGGAAGGACAAAGAGAGATGAAAGACAGCCTGAGTCAAGAGATGAAAGAAATGAAGGCAGCACAAGAGAAAATGGAAACATCGCAAAGAGAAATGAAAGACGGCTTGACTGAAGAAATGAAGGAAATGAAAGATACTATGGGTGAAGTTCAGGAAGAAATTAAATCTAATCAAGGTGAGATGAAGAGAGAGCTTTCAACGGTGAAAGAATCAATCGAGGGTAAATTAACGGTGATGGAAAATAGAATGGATGGAATAGAAGAGAAAGTTATAAAGATAGAAGAAAATTTTGAAGAGAAAGTTTTGAAAATAGAAGAAAGTTTTGAAGAGAAAGCTATGAAGATAGAAGAAAATGTTATGAAGGTTGAAGAGAGTGTTATGAGGATCGAACGGAGTTTCGGGGAGAAAGTTAAAGAAAATTTTGATCAGGAACTGAAAGGCAGGTTTTCAGAGATAGAAGGTAAATTGAAGAGAATAGAAGAAGATCTGGAGAGAAAAGTGGAAGAAAAGTTAGAGTCCATGCCCCAGGAAACTGAAAAGAAAGAGAGAAGAAGCCAGAATCACGAATTTATTAAGCTATCTACCTACAACGGCAGTTCCTCCTGGCATGTATATAAGACGCAGTTTTCCATCGTAGCTGAAGCTAACGGCTGGGACTCTGTTGCAAAGACGGCTCATCTGGTAGGGTCGTTGCGGGGCGACGCCGCAGATATTTTGGAGACCCTTTCGAAGGAACAGCGATATGACTTCGAAGCTGTAACCAGAGCACTAGAGCTACGTTTTGGAGCGAAATGGTCCAAAGAATATAGTCGACTCCAGCTAAGGTCCCGTCGTCAGAGACCAGGGGAAAGCTTACAAGAACTGGCATCAAACATCCAGAGGCTTTCACATTTGGCTTTCTCAGACTGTCATCCTGAAACACGCAATGATCTGGCTCTAGAATATTTCATTGATGCTGTCGGAGATCCAGATAATCAAAAAGCTCTCAGACTCTCTGGCGTGAAGGATGTGGAGTCAGCCTTGGTGTATGCCCTAAAGCTCGAGACAGCCCAACAAGCCTCCTGTAAACATCGCCAGAACAGCACAGCAGACAAAGTGAACGGCTCTCAAGGTGATCTTAAAGAAATTCAGGAAATGATTGCAGAAATTAATAGAAGACTACACATTCTTGAGAGTAAGAAAGAAGGGAAGACTCCAACAACTAAATGCTGGGGCTGCGGAAAAGACGGGCATATCAAACGAATCTGCCCAGTAAGAACACCTAGAGACGCAACCAAGAATGTCTCTGAAGTATGCCAACCAGGAGGAGCTCTTCGGGAAAATCCAGACGCCTTCTTGCGGAAGCCTCCATATGAAGATCATAAATACAGCTGTAAAGCCGATGATAGACCCCAAAGAATACAGCCAGTTGCTCGCCAAGTTACTGTCTCAACACCATCAGAACAAGATTCCGATCCATGGAGTGACGAAGAACTTAGACAAGTCCAATTGGAAGATTCTGACATAAAGCCAATATTACAGCTGAAGGAGACGACCAGCAACAGACCTACCTGGCAGGACATTTCCAGATTTAGTCCCATTACGAAAAGTTATTGGGCACTTTGGGACTCTCTTCATATCAGAAACGGCGTATTATACAGAAAGTGGGAATCGGATGATGGGAAAAGCTTCAGATGGCAGATTTTATTACCAAGATCAAAAATTCCAGCTGTTTTAGAACAACTGCATAGTAGCTCTACCGGAGGGCATTTTGGGGTAATGAAGACTCTGCAGAAAGTTCGGGAACGCTTCTACTGGTGCAAGGCAAAGGAGGATATGGAGAAATGGTGTAAATCCTGTGATGCTTGTGCGGCACGTAAAGGCCCGCAGAAATGAAGTCGAGGAAGACTGCAACGGTATAACGTGGGAGCACCATTTGAACGGATTGCAATCGACATCTTGGGTCCTTTGCCACGGACCTCCAGTGGAAATAAATACATTCTCGTCGTGATGGACTATTTCACCAAGTGGCCTGAGGCATATCCCATTCCCAACCAAGAGGCATGCACAGTCGCAGAAGTCCTAGTGCAGCAATGGGTGTCAAGGTACGGCACGCCCCTACAACTTCATACCGACCAAGGTAGGAACTTTACCTCTGATGTTTTCAAAGGGCTGTGTGAACTACTCGGCATAGACAAAACCCGGACAACACCCTTACATCCCCAGTCGGACGGCATGGTCGAGAGGTTCAATCGTACCATCCTGAATAACCTCTCCCTTCTAGTATCAAGGAACCAGCAAGATTGGGACTTGAAGTTGCCATTGTTCCTACTGGCTTATCGAAGTGCTGTCCATGAAACCACCGGCTATACTCCAGCCCAGATGCTGTTTGGACGTGAACTTCGTCTCCCTTGTGATCTCCTGTTTGGTTGTCCACCCGATGTGCCTTCATCGCCCGAGGAGTACATCCAAGATCTCCAGGCACGATTTGAGGATGTTCACAACTTTGCTCGGGAGCGAATTCATATTGCAACGGAGGAAATGAAGACAAGGTACGATTTAAAGGCTACACAACATGAGTTCCAGGAAGGAGAGAAAATCTGGTTGTGGAATCCTGTTCGACGCAAAGGACTCTCTCCCAAGTTACAGTGCCACTGGGACAGACCATACACAGTCTTAAAAAGGCTGAATGATGTAGTGGTGCGGATCACAAAAGCACCTTCATCAAAACCGAAGGTGGTGCGGATCACAAAAGCACCTTCATCAAAACCGAAGGTGGTGCACTATAATAGGCTAGCCAAGTACCACAAGTAACGGTAATATTAAAATTAAAAATGTAAATACTGATAAAATTTGCGCATGCGCACTGTAAATATTTGTACATAGTTGTGAATTTTGTAAATATTTCCCACTTAATTTATATTTCTATGTTATCTTTATGTGCAACTTAGTTCTTGTATTTTAGATTGTGTAAATTTGTTGAGTTTCGCCTCTTGACCATGGGTTGCACTGCCCGGGACGTGCAGTCCTTGGGAGGGGGGCAGTGTTACGAAATTGTAAATAATTGTGTTTATTTTTGTATAAATTCTTTCAAAGAGGCTTAGTAAGTTGATAAAGTGCTAATTTTGTGCATTTCTAGTCGTTTTAGCATTGAAATAGCCTTATTTTCCCTTAAAAACGCATTAAAAAGCCCCAGTAATGCAGGTAATGGATTTGGCGCCAAATTTGGCGACTTTCTCCCACCTTGGCGATTTTTTTGGCGACCTTGGCGAGAAAATCTTTATATGGGATATACCAAATATGGAAGCTGTAAGTTGATTGGTTGACCACTTTCTAGAGTTTTCTCGAAAAATCTGGATTTCACGGAACAGTATATAAGCCTGTTTTCTTCGCCAAGGCCGGGCAGAGAGTCAGTTCAGTTCAGATCTCAGCCAGCTTCGCTAGTGCTTGCATTGCTCTTGAGCCTCTTTGAGAGAGACTTGCTTCAAGTGTTATTGCTATACAGTTTGTACTGTGGATTTGCTATTGACAGCTGTTGTTTAAGCTGTGGTTACTGCTTGAATTGAAGCTGATAATTGGTTTATTGACCTGTATTTTTCTGGAACTTTCTGTGAATAAATTACTGAATTTTTGTAAGTTTGGCCTTTCATTCCCGGACAACTCACGAACCCCCAAGTACGCAACAATATATATATATATATAATATTTTAGAAAGAAACATTTACATAACACCAAACTGATTTTATAGATGTGCTTTTCTTTACAATTCAACCATTAATCAAATGTAAGAAGCAAGCATGGTATCCAATTTTTAAATGTTTTAACACAAAAATTAAGAGGTAGAATAGTTAAATTTAAATCTTCAAATATTTTAAAATAAAATTCTCTCTTAATTTTAATAAGGGCTAAAAATAAATCATATAACTCAACTGCAATATATTTTGAAGCAACAATTATCTATATACAGTGAACTCTCATTAAGACGGCCCCGTTTAAGATGCATTTCTCGTTATTACATACAAAAACAGAATCCCCGGCTAAGGCCTATAGGAATTGCATGTAATAAACATCGCTTTATACGTACAATTCATTTGTTAAGATGGACATTTTTTCCCCCTCAAAGCTTACTTTCTTCGAAAAAGAGTCAGTTCCCAAAATTTTTTCAAATTCAATATATATATATATTTTAACATGAAAAGGTTCAATAATAAAAGGGTTAATCTCTTTCACTCTGTGCTATTACACTGTGGGAGGTAAATGGTATTGATTGACAGTGACAGTTGAGGTCAACAATTTGCACCTGTCTCCACTTCTGTTGTGGAGACATAGCAAAGGATTTTGTTATCAAGTTATACTATACTATATGTACTATAGAAGTTTTGAAAGTAAGTATCGGTTTTCATGCTTTTATATTTTTATTGAATAAAAGGGTTTGAGGGAACAAATTTTCAATTGTGTTATACTGTGTATGCGTACATAATAGTGATTTTAGAGTTCATATAGAACTTCAGTTTATGAACTCCTGTTATAATGGACCCTCGTTAATAAGGACAAAAACTGCTGGCCCTTGATTGTCCGTTTTAACCAGAGTTCACTGTATATAAAGCTGATTGTTTGTTTATCTGGATTTTCAGCTTGTTATACAAATCTATGCCATTCAACTGACTGCTATGAAAAGTGGTATACTTAATAATCATGATAAAATTTAGCTAATGTCATATTTTTCAGTTCAGTAGGATAATTGGATCAAAAGATATTAAATAAAACCCCTATATTTTAACTTTAAAAGCATTAAAGAAAAATAAATATTTGATGCCAAAATAAACAAATAAAATACATGTTCATTATTATTATTTTTCTGGAAATACATTTTTTAATTTCCTGTAAATAATAATAAATATTACAAAAAAAAAAAAAAAAAAAAAACGTTATGCTACAAAAATTGGTACTCATTTTTTTTTTCTTATCAGGAATTTGCATGTAAATAAACATTTTCATAAGAGATGTTTGGCATTAGCTTAAAATTGTTATTTAATTAAGTAGTACTTTTCTTTTCTACAGTAAAACGAAACTTTTCATTTTTGTTAATACTTTGTCTAATTTATGAGGTTCTTTTATGTTCTCACCTAATTTGGATTTTATTAAAGTTTGTTTTCTATGGAAAAGCTTTAGTCTCGCACCCATTTGGCAAAATTAAAAAATTGCCACCGAAGTAGCATAGACAGGACTTTTCTCCCTAAGTTCTTTAGTTACGCAATAGCGATAGTCATTTCAATTCATTGCAAAAATGGCCAAAAATGTCTAAAGTTGCCAAGGGCTGACATACTAAATCTGTGCCTTTTGTATTTATTTATTTGTAATATTTTCTATTAAAGACTTCAAGAAATGTTTCATGCATTTCTCTTTCCATTTTACACCTTCGTTCAGTTCTTTCACTGATTTAAAAATTCTATAAACACTACTTTAACCTAGGAAATGCCAGGTAGACTTGCTAGTTATTCTTATTTTTCAAAATGGATAATAACAAGTGACTGATATTAACCATGGTTAGAAATAATTATAAGATAAAAAAAAAAAAAAATTATATACCATGTTTTAAATTTTCTGATGAATCATTGAGCTCTTATCAATGTGCATAAAATTTTTAAAGTGATCATGACGTCCATTTTTGTGAGATGCACAATTTAACTTTTTATAATTTTTTAATGTTCACGTTTAATTAAATGTATTTATATTTATGTCGAAAGAAAATGAACTCGTAAATTTTGTTTGGCAACAATTAATTTATAGCTAATATTTCAATGACTATTTTAACGCTATTAGGATGTTATTATTTTCATATTTTAATTAATTATAAGAGAAAACTAATCAAAAATTCGAAAATCGGACTTCGAAGTAGTGTGTTGTCACCGGGTTCCGAGCTACTGTGAAAGTTTCAAATGTCTAGCTAGTAGAGGAGATAGTTAAAATTCGATTGCAAGATTTGTACCGGACGAACAAACAGGAATAGAAGTTAATAAAAACATGGTAAAATAGATATCTTCTGCAATGTATTACTGAAATTTAAAAGTGCCAAAACTTGAATATTCAGTTAATAATTCCACATTACCTGTAAATGACATTCTGTTTACAGGTTAAAAAAAAAAAAAAAGGCAAAGTTGATAGCATATATAATAACATGGAAAAATTATAGGATTCAGAAATTTTTCTTTTTTGCTTATATTTTTGAATGCTTAAGGCTGCATATCAGCCAGATTCTTCCTTTCTCCCTTCCCATGTTATCCTATGGGGTTTTTGTTGCTTTGTTTTATAAAGATACCTCATTCAAAAATAAAGTTTTTCAAAATTCAAGTACTAAGTTTACTTAATGAAATAAAATATTCATTTGTTTATTTATTTTTAAAGTTACTTACAAAGCTAAAAGGTGACATGTTTAAATACTATTATTAAAAAAAAAAAAAAAACTTTATTTTTGAATGGAGCATTCTTATAAAACAAAGTAATAAAAATCCCATAGGCTACAGATTATATTTTTGACAACAGTCTTAAGCCACAGATTAGAAACCAATTATTCAATCTAGCAAAATGAAGTACACTCATTTTTACTCTTTAAGATGTTGACATTTTTCTTCTGCAAAAATGTATGAGCAAAAAAGCAGTTATAAATACATTATTCAAACAAGAAATTTGGAATGAAATGAGCAGTGTTGCATCATAAATACAATTATCGATATCTGCTAAGCCAAGTTGGATAGCATTTAATACTTTTTAATTTTTCCTAACTTTATGAATTCGGTTTTCCCCCCATCTCGACATATAACATTTTAAAAGTTGAAAATTTCTCATCTATAACCAGATTTGTGATTTTTTTTTTTTCTTTTTTTTTTTCTTTACTTCAGGATTTCAATCAAATTTCCACGTTATTAGCCATCTTACAAGCATGCCCCTTTGAAATATATACAGGGTGACCATAAAATAACTTTCCTGATTTAGAAGTATCTACAGCACAAATTAATGATTGAATGAAACCAAATTTCTTCTACAAAATGGAAATCACAGGAAGATTATTTCTGCAAAGAAAATAAATTAGTAGCAAAAGTTGCTAAAAGGGAAACTTTGGTGCATTTCTCATGTACACACTACTGAATTTGTACAATTGAAGTCAATTATGCAACTTTCCCAGTCTACATGTGATTTTGAAGCTATTGAAAATGAAATAAGTCAATATTTTAAATAAATGCACAGAAAAGATTTTCTGAAGTTTTATTAAATTTCAAATGCCATGCATTTATTTAAAGTATTGACTTATTTCATTTTCACCAGCTCCAAAATCCAGGCATGAGAGTGAAGAAAATTAAAAAAAGAGGAAACACGCGTGTTCATAAAATTAATTTCAAATGAAAAATAATGCACGTGGGGAAAACTATACAAATGTGTTCATAAAATTTATTTCAAATGAAAAATAATGTTCACAGGAAAAAACTATACAAAATAATTTTAAAGTGACAAATTAAACTAAAAGAATAACACATCAACATAATAAAACATGTGTTTAAAAAAAAAAATCATTAGTTAGCAATCAACTTTTAATAACATTGACTGTTTTAATAACATTGACTAGTTGTGGAAAATGAGAAGGGGGGGGGGGGGGGTGTAAAAAAGTATTTCATGAGTGAGCGATATTAAACACAATTCTATTTCTCTGTCTGTGGGTTCTAGAATATCATAAAGTAAGTTTAAAATTAATATTGACACTTTTGTTGTGGATGGATAAATATTCAAAAATAAAAGGCTTCCCACAGAATGTTTGATCGGCGATGGTTAGAGATGAAAAAAGGGGGGGGGGAGGACAAAAAAAATTACATGAGTGAGAAATATTGAATAATTCTGTTCTTTTATATGTTATAGAATCTGATAAAGCATGTTTAAAATGATTATTGCCATTTATATTTTGGATGGAAAAAGATTGAGAAACTAAAGTTTTCGTGGAGCGTTTGAACACTGATCATTATTGGAGTTTGATTTTAACAAAATGAAAAACCGCGAAATCAACGAAAATCACAAAAAAGCGGAAAATCGCGGATAATTCTCATGCCTGAAAATCACATATACACTAGCAAAGTTTCATGATGTACCTCAATTGCACAAATTCAATAGCGCATATGTGAAAGCAATGTCAAAAATCTCCCCTTTTGTTGTTTTTTTGTACTAATTTTTTTTTCGTATCAGAAATCATCTCCCAATATCTTCTATAGCCTATAAATGAAATTTAGTTTTTCTCGGTTCATTAGTATTTAATTTCAAACAGTGACAGTTATTTTATGGCCCCTCTGTACATTAAACAATAATCTACACAAAGCCAATAATTTTTGCAGGAAATTAGACTTTCAGTTAGAATGATTACACTACATTATGAGCAACTGTTAAAAAGCTATAATATTTTAATATAGCTTTTGGCAGCTTTATATAGAAAATCCTATAATAATTAAAGTATTATCAAGCTTCATAATATTTTAATTGTTATGTGATTTTCTTTTCCATTTCATTTATTAAGAAAAAGAATAAAACAAATACAAAATGATAAATGGAATACAAGTTTAAATTATTTCTTAAAATGTTAGAATAAACATTATCCAAAAACATTGCATGAAGTACTAAATTAACTGAATTATAAACAAAGACAACCTTTTATGACTCTATGCTACTTGGCCGGAACATTTTCACTGGGGCACCTCAGAGTCATCAGCAGCACATTTGGTGCTGGTAGTTTCGGTACTGTGATGTTTTTCCTGGCTGCTGCTTCTTTTAACCATATTGTGCAACTGTCGATCTAGCCTTACCGCATCGATGCCATTACAGGAATTAAGAAAACTTAATATTTCTACAGCCTCACTATATGCGGTGTATTTATGATTTTGATAATTCACAAGTTTTTTAAAGTTCTCACACTTAATATTAATCTTATTCTCTCTGTTGATCTTTGTTAATCCTGTTGTGATTTTACATGGGTGCTTAAGAGAAGCGGCAGCCAGGAAAAACATCACGGTACCGAAACTACCAACACTAAATGTGCCGTTGATGACACTGGGGTGCCCCAGTGAAAACGTTCCTGCCAAGTAACATGGAGTCATAAAAGAAGCCATATTTTGAAAATGTCATCTCAGTTATGCAATTGCTATAAGAGAAGTTCATAAAGAAGACAACAAATTGCAGACTTAGTTGAAATATTTAAACAAGAAGAAAATTGCAAAAATTACACACAATTAATAATCAAGGAACAAGGTGGATTGATTTTAAAAGAAGAGCTGCTGCTGCATTAATAAATTCCTATGCAGAAATAATTTCTCCATTAGAAAAAAATGTACAAGATGCTAATGTAGAATCTGAGGATAAATCTAAAATTCTTGGTTATAAAAATATCTTAAAATCTACATAATTTGTCTTTTATCTACTGCTTATGAAAAAAGTTTATAATAGTCTGGGTAAGTTATCATGAAGTTTGCAAGAAGACAGTTGCAATCTGCTTAATGCTAAAACATATCTTCAGAAATTTCAAGATTTTGTTGGAGATGCTTGATAAAAATTTGATGACTGTACTAAGATCTAACGAATTTTGCAATATCAAATTGAACGGATCAAATGTTGACGTATATTCTGTATACAATTATCGCAAGTCCCTTAGTACAAGCGTGAAAGAAAGATTTTCTGATTTATCATTGGGCATTATCAAATGTCTTAAAACACTTGATACGTCTGTTTGGCCGCAGGAAAAGGAACTTGTTATTATCATCTGGTAACAAAGAAATCAAACACTTGACTGAATTTGTTAGTGGTGTTCTTTAAAAAAATAATGTGGATATTATTTCCATTGTTGATGAATGGGGTGAATTAAAATCTTTTTGGATAAAAAAACTGGCAACATTTATCAGGAGACATACTTGCCAACTTTTCCGGTTTTCCCGGAAGACTTCCGGTTTTTTAGCGTGTCTTCCGGACAGATGATGAAATCTTCCGTTTTTAAAAAGGTCGCGGATATCGTTCGTTTTAAAAAGAAACCCCAAATGTTCTACGAAAACTCTGGATTCCCAATCTTTCTCCATCCATAACATGAATGTCAATATTCATTTCAAACTTGCTTTATGAGATTCTAGAACATGTAAAGAAATAGAATTGTTAAATATTTCTTGCTCATGTAATTATTTTTTGCCCCCCCCCCTTTTATTTATCTCCAACTAGTGATCAGCAATCAAATGTTCTGCAGAAGTCTTTTATTTATTAATCTTTATCCATCTACAACATAAATGATAATATAATTTTTAAATTTGCTTCATTAAATTCTAAAAGTAGAATTTAAAAAATTTAATATTTCTTACTCTGTAATTATTTTTGTATCTCCTCCCCCCTTTCCCCTTCTCTGGATAGTGATCAATTCTAGAAACAATAAAGCAATAGAAGTGCTCAATATTTCTGATGTATGTAATTATTTTTAGACCTTTATTGCTGAATTTAATGAATCTGTTCCTCAATTAAATTAAATATTTGTTTGTCATATTTATACCAAATGTGTAAACATGGGGAAAAAATGAAGAATAATTTTTTCAGGTAGAAAAATTTTGTGCCCACCCGGCCCCCTAGCTGGCGCCACCCCTGAGTATAATCAGTCTATAGTAAAACATTTTTATAGATTGCTTCAAAATATTAAAATTGTAAAACTGTATTGTTTAATACGTCAAAGAAAAAAAAATCTTCCCTTTTTCAAAAAAATCTTCCCTTTTTTTATTAAAATTGGTTGGCAAGTATGAGGAGATGTTATAAGGACTCTTGGCTTAAATAAAATCTAAGAAAAATCTCTTTTCAAATCTCTCGCATTTATTTAAAACGCTCTAATTTTGCCCTCATCGAATGCAATAGTCGAAAGATGTTTCTTTTACATGTCTTATGTAAAAACAGATTACCAAAGTCGAATGAGTGAAAAGGTCTTATATAATTAGATACAAAATTGTATGGATGGACCTGAAATTGAAAACTTTTCATCTACTCGTTCTTTGAAAGTTTTTTTTTTTTTTTTTTCAAAGCCCTGTCACCCAAACATTTTTCCTTATAGAAAAAGATGACAAGAGTTTAATGATGATGAAGTCATAGACTAAGAATTCTTAATAACTAAAAAATATATTCCATTTCCAATTTTCTTTATATTTATCTTGCAATATTTTTTTTCCTTTTAAAATAACATAAATGTTCTAGTTAATGCAGTATAAAATTTTTGATTATTAACTACAACAGCTGTACAAAATTACAGAAATGCTACATAAAAGTTACTACGCATAGCATTAATACTATGCAATATATATTTTTTCTAAATTGCAAATGAGAATTACATAAAAAATTCATTGGTTCATTTGCCTATTTATTTAAAAAAAAAAAAAAAAAAATAGTAAATTGGAAATGATTTTTTAAAATGTATAAGATGCATGTATAATATAACATAGCTGCCAACAGTTTCAATTTTTGAATGTCAGTATTTATAAAGAATTTTTTTATAAGCTTTTGTAGTAGTTTACAATGATTAAACAAGTTAAAAATTTTAATAAAAAATACCAGAATCAAAATGACTGGCAGCTATGCTTATTAATGTTTATGCAGTAAAAATACCTAAGAAAAGAAAATTTTTAAAACAAATTGTAAAACCCAGGAAAATTATTAACACAATTACTAAACATCTGATATATAAAAGAAGACAGAAGAAATTATTCTAAGGGTACAATTTAAACTTATAATGCAAACTGAGTCTGAAAAACATTCAACTTATGGGGAAAACATACAAATCTGGTAATCCTAATTACACTGCTTGGCATGAAAATTGCCTCCAACACCCTTTTGGCAAATTCTTATGTAAAGTGACCGCCTGAATCCTAATAGGACGTCCATTTTACCCTATCACCCACTGTTTTTTAGGGATGGCCCCCTATTTTTATCACTTTTTGGTAATTTTATGACTATAAATTTAATTGTTGGGGGGGAGGGAGGATTATTTTAGCTGTTAAATATCTTCTGAGGGGCTACAGAGTTGAAAAATTCTAAAACATCAACATTTGTGGCAAAGGGAAAATTTATGAAAGGGGGGGGGGGGATTTGCCATTGAAATTATGTATTGCATATATTTTTTTAATCTATTATTAATGTTATTTATTAAACATTTTTTTTAAGTGTTAAATTAATTCTTTTTCATTCTCCAAATTCATGGCCATAAAATTACCGAACAGTGATAAAAAGTAGGGGAGGGGGTGATGTCCCGAGAAAACGATGGGTAACTAGGCAAAATGGTAGTCATACTCAGAATCAGGAGGTCATTTTACATAAGAATCAGCAAGAATGGTATCAATGGTTTAAAAAAAAAAAAAAAAAAAAAAAAAAAAATTGCAGTGCAGTGTTATATGCATAGCTGCCAATTTTTCACTGCAAGAATTAAAAAAAAAAAAAAAAAAAAGGGTTAAAAAACAAGAGGATTTCAGTAAAATCAAGAAGATTTTAATGAAAGGTTTAATTGTGTTCAACCAAGAAGTTAATAAATAAGCACTCAATATTTAGAGACATATCAGAGTTATTGGCAGAGCTTGAAAAATAAGTAATTTATTTTATTTCTGTAATTTTTCTCCACTTTAAACTTTATCCTGATGCTGAGTAGTCTGAATATGATCTTGAATTCACAATCTTCCCTCATTACAAATTTTTAAATTAGAGGAACAAATAATACAGTAAGCATTTATTGAATTTACCTTTGATTACTTTAGAAAAGGAAATTTTATTGTGTAGGCATCATGAAATATTTGCAAACATTATTTTTGCTTATATTCTCTCGTTCTTTGACTTTTCCTGGTTTTCCAAGTCTATTTTTATAAAATTCCATGGCACAAAATTTGGTTTGTGACAAAAAAGACAGCTTACGGCATAAAAAATAGTTCATGACATAGCTTGCGTTCATAAAAGATAAAATGGTACATTTATATTGCATGTTCAAAAAGCATTTTGCAGGTTTGTTTTGCAGAAGTGTGTGTAAGAAGTTATATTTGATCCTGGTACCTGAGGCATAGAAATCAAACAACATACCTCTGGAAAAAAGGTTATTGGCAATCAGTAAGTTATAATAATTTGCCCAAGAAATGGCATTGATGGTGCCACTGCAGTATAACGTACATCTCAACAAAAGGTAACCCTTTGTCCATCGGTAAATAATGATAATCTATCTGAGAAATGGCATTGCTAGCACTGCTACAATTTTAACATTTTATTTTAGGTTTTGAGGCAATTTCCTTTGACTTTTTTCACTAATTTCATGCTGCCTGACTTTTCCTGGTTCTCTCTAACCAGTAGGTACCCTGTTAGTAGTATTTATTTTTTAAATGAATATTTTTAGTCAAATATAAAGCTAACAATATCTTATGTAGTACAGTAAATATACAATTTGCAATAAGTAAAAGTTTACTTTTGTTACTAAATACATAAAGTGCTGAAGCAACAACAACAATGTGGTTCTGAGAGAATTGCATTAAATTGCATATTTGCATTCTCTCAGCTTCATCAAGGATCCCAGTGGCAGAAACACTGCGACATAGTCGTGGACAAAGAAAAATGGCTTGCGAACAGTTTTTGTCTGCACTGATAAAAAAATTTGTCTGCAACTTTTGGATAACAATTCATTTATAAAAATTTCTGTATCAAAACTAAAACTAATACTTTTATTATTTATATTGTGTTGTGTCAAACATTGATATAAAATATTTAATTGAATGAGACGAATTGAATTAATACAATTGTTTATACTATATTGTTCTGTAGTAAAATTGTATTCGTGTATTGTTGCACGAGATCACTGATGTTAAGCACTAATGTTTTTTCAAGGGGTGTCAGCAATTTTATGCTTATTAATAAAATGGAACAGAACAAATAGAATAAGTCATTAATAAATTAGTAAGTAGCATATTAGATAAACCTTTAAAAAAAAAATCTAAAAAAGAGAAAGCGTACACATGTTAAAACTTTCAATAAAGTACACACAGTTTTCATAATTTTGATTTAATGATTGTGATAAAATAAAATACAAAGCTGAAAGTGGTGTATAATAAATAAATATATATATTTTTTTTTAAGTAAATATATATAAAAATAAACCAATATACAAAAGTACATTGAACGAAATCTAAAATAAAAAGATAACAGAAGTACTTAATACAAACTGTACAATTCTCCCTTTTATTTTTTTTTTAACAATAAATAAATAAATAATTTTACATTAAAAACTAATCCTGATGATACAGTTTGATCAATTGATTTAAAGAAGATGTATAACCAGTAACTGGGCATCTGCTAGTATCTTGGACATATTTAAAGATACAGGGATAGCAGAACACAAATCTGAAAATTAAATACAAATAAACACAATTAAATACAATTAAAAACCATGCATAAAGTTATTTTAATCAATATTTGATAAATATTAATCCAATATCAGCCATTTGAATATACAAAAAGGGTACATGAAGATCTGAGACAATAAATTTAGAATTGTTTAACAAGTACCAATATGAAATGACAATGCACTATCTAATATGAATAACTGTAATGCACTACTTCATTAAATTCAGGATTCATGCAGGGTTCCCAGCATGAAAGACTTTAAAAAAGTCACTTTAGTTGCCTTTAATGTATGAAATAGTGGCCAAAATAGTGGCCACTTTGATCCAAATAATAGTCTTTAATAAAAAAAAAAAAAAAAAAAAAAAAATCAATATAAATATAATATTTAAGCAGTTTGTGGTGATAATGTGGTCAGAAGATATAAAATTGACCTAAGAAATCAGATGCCTTTCTTGTAAAAGAAAACTGATACATGTAAAAGCATATAAAATAGAGTTTCATAGCGAGATTAAAAAAAATAAAAAAAATCGGTAGAGGTTTTTCTTTTTTTTGGACACACCAATTTCTGAGATCTAAAACTGACCTACTAAATCAGGATAATTGTTAATTTTCCTGTAATAACCAACCATAGAAAATTAAGAATAATTTCATGCAAAAAGATATCTAAAAAGGGATTTATATAGCAATTTTCAAGAAAATCATTAGAGCCGTGAGCCATTTTTGAGATACTTTCACCAAAATGTGGCAAATTCAATTGTTGACTGGAAAACAACAGTACATATGAAAGGAAGGTTAATATGGCGAGTTTGTAAAATATTCGTACAGCCATTTTGAAAGAACATCAAATGGACCTACTTATACATAAAGCTTATCAGTTTTTCTGAACTAACCAACTAATACATATGAAAGGACTTTTAAGAGGGTGTTTATATACAGTCGTACGGTCCCACTTTTGATTTCCAATGTCACATTTCTGGTTTTCAAATTTTAAACAAAAGTTGGAAAAATCATCTGTACACCAAACCTGCCTCAATTCTGAAGTTTCACCGTTCTATATTTATTAGTTTTGGATATATGGTAGTCAGGTGGTCCCCCCCCCCCCCCACAAATTGCCAAAAACCATTTTTTGAGGCACAGGAGACCTTTAAAAATGTAAATCAGATTGAAATTGAATTTTTTAACAGAATATGAGTACAATAAATATTCCTACTGCCTATGGAAGTCGGGTAATGGAAGTAAAAATGCAGTGAAGGTGCAGAAAAAATAGCAGGAAACAATTTTTTTTTTTCAAAATAATCTCCATTTTCCTGAAAATAGTGCTGACTAACCTGAAAATAGTACTTTTTAAGCCACTTTAACACAAAAATAGTTCCCATAGTAGCCTGGGGGTGATTTTAGTAGCAAATAGTTGCTTTTTAGTCGCTGCTGGGAACCCTGATTGGTCCATGAAATCTATCTTGGAAAATGTGAGAGACAGACAGAGATTTCAATTTTGAGAAGTTACTCTTGACAAGAGAAATTAGAATGTGAAAGTTAAACACAAATAGCAACTATTTATTATTATTATTTCAATTGCCAAAATGGTCTACTGAAGCATAATTTTTAAATAATTTATTGCAATCATCATACTTAAAGCTTTGCATGAATATACATTGGCCTCCAAAAGTTAAGATACAACCTGTTTTCTGGTTTTCTTCTTTTGCATATAATTTTGAAACAAATGAACATGTGACTATAAAATTTGGGTGGCACATTCATCATATAAAATTTGATTAATTTGATAAATAACATAAGCAATAATTCTTATTTAAACTGATATAACTTCAATTTTTCTCAAACATAAGTGTTGGAAGAAATGAAAAATTTAAACAATTTTAGCATAGAAAACTAAATGAGAAAGGGTGTCAAAGATGCATTACAGACAGGTGACAGTGTACATTTGTCCAAATGTTAAATTGGAATCGGATTTTTCTTTCTATTCAATTTTCCTTTTCTTCCATAAGAAACTTTTCAGAAAAATATAATTATTAATTACTTTGAGAATTGTCAAAATAATAAAATATCAATAAATAATTTTAAAATTAACATCTCATCCAATTTTCAAATTTGTATGTATATTCTTTTTCCCGTACACACACACAAAAAGAAAAAAAAAGAAAGAAAGAAAGAAAGGAAAAAGAAAAAATAGGCTTTTTATCTATTTTCAATTACAATTAATTTTACAAGGCTATACATGGAGTAAAATATTTTGAAAATTGTACTGTTTTACATACAACTCTACTAAAAATTCAAATCCCGCCCACTTATTAAAAAAAAAAAAATCTTCATTCAAGCACTGGTCAATTCTATTTTGAAAAAGTGTCCAAAATTTCAAAAAAAAAAAAAAAAAAAAAAAAAATGGTGCACTAGTTTTTGAGAAATCATGTCCACTGATTTTCTGAAAGGCCTCCAGAAACCAGGACCCACCCACTGAATTTTCCAAATTTTTTGATGAAAATTTTATAAAGTATTGTTTAAATGTTTCTCTTTTATATGTTCAAAAATTTTAATAAAAGCATTTATTTATTACAATATATATATATATATGTAATCTAGCCATGACTTTTTTGTATTTCATATTCAAAACACAAAAATAATTTAAAATATTTTTCTGTTGTGATTCAGCAATTAAAATTTACCAATAAATTAAGCACAACATAAACTGATTTCATAATTTTTTCAAAAAAAAAAAAAAAAACAACTAGCATATAAAAAGCTTTTCAATGAGATGTAAACAAACTTTCCACTTAGGTTGAAAAAAACTAAAAGAAAGACATAAAGACAACTTACCCACTGCTACTTAAAACTGTATCATTGGTCATCTTTCTTTTGCAAATTGGACAGATATCTGCTGGTACATCACAAGGCCACTAAAAATAAATACATAATGAAATGTAATAATGAAATTTCCCAATTACAATAATAATTTACATATACATTAAAATTGTTTGACATTTAAAATACATCTAAAATATTTATAAATCATAAAGTCTTGTAATCTCTATATATTAAAAAAAAGTTACTGTCACTGGTGTCAAATTTTTTTTTGTCTGCAACAGCATCTTTTAATGGAGGGCAGGGTCCTTCGCTTCATGAGAGGTATCAATGAGTTCCGAGTACTCCAAGGTAGACATTTCAGCCGCTTAGAAATTTCTATCATTTTAATTAAAGAAGTTATTAACTAAAAACAACAAGTTTATGAAGATACTGTATTTGCCATTTTGAAAAAACTTTCTCCCAGTGACGTTGTTCTTCTGTCATGAAGTCATTTTACACGAGAAAATTAAAATATGATCCATGGTTGTACGTAGGTTGGTTGGATTTAACATTGCACCATTACTGCGCTATGGGTAATTGGCGACGGTCGGGGACGCACCCCTAGAGGATGTTCCGGAGACATGTCATCACAATTTTGAACCTTCACGGAGGGGATTCCCCTCTGCTTTGGTGATCCCCAGAGGTATAGTGGGGATGGGAACATGGAGGTCTTTGCGATCACGACAGATTTTATGTGCACCAGCCACCATTAGTGTACATGACGGTCTTTGGCCGGCTCAAGTATCGAATCGGCAATCTTCCAATTACGTGTTCAGTGCTTTACTGACTAGGGTACCATGGATTTAAAAAACCAAGAAAATATATATAAACTTTTTTTCTCTACTTTTAGAAAATTAATCTTCTTACACAGGAAAATTAAAATATGATTCATGATTCTAGGTAGGTAGATAATAAGGTAAGTTGTGATTGATGTCGCACCCCTACGGATGTTTTGGAGACATGCCACCATAGTTTTGGTCCTACATGAAGGGGATAGCTCCCCAGCTTCGGTGGCACCCACAGGTATAATTTTGATGAGAACACTGAGGATATTGCGGCCACGACATATTTTATGTGCACCAGCCACCATTAGTGTACAGGACAGTCTTTAGTCAGCTCAAGAACCGAACCCACAATCTTCCAATTATGAGATCGGCGCTCTACCGACTGGGGTATCGTGGTCTGGATTTAAGGTTGTAAAAAAGAAATAAAAAGGGTCATATACTAAAGCTGTAAATTTGACATTGAATATGAGGATTTCCATAATAATTTTCTACTTTTGTCTTGTAATATGCACTATTAATATTCCTTTTCAGTGAAAGAAAGCAGCGAATAGGCGGGCAGGGTTCTGCATGTGTTAATAAGTAAGGTGAGTCGGGGAGGAGGCGAGGCCTCCTTCGGGGGTTGGTGAGAAGAGCGAGCAGGGAGCAGAGCCTCCTAGTTTCTTAAAAAATAAATAAATAATTACAATAAAACTGTGACAACTAAATACAGTAAAAACCTTTAAAATATTAAATAATATAAAACTTATAACATAAACCCATACAGCCACTGATATCCATTAGACATCTAAATTACATCCAATGATCCATAAAAGGTACAAAAAAAAAAAAAAAAATGCCCATTAAAAGTCCTGGAAATCCTATACTAATTATAGATATCTATTAGATGTTTAACCCTTTAAAGTTCATTACACATTTCCTTTTGAAAATTGTGAAATTAATTTAAAAAATGACTTTTAGATGCATCACTGATCATAAATATACAAATGAAAAATATTAGCATTTTTTATTTTCCAGAAATTTATGGTTTCACAGTGAAACCAATGAACGGTAGCGGGCTATTTTTTCTCCTTCAACAAACTAATATAAAAGTTGCAGAGAATAAATCAGATATTTTAGAAATCTAAAACATTTATATTTTGACTTACTTATTAAGAAATTCAAATAATGATTTATTCAGAAAAGAAGCAAGTGTGGTGTAAGTGGTGTCACAGCACCAGGCGCCTAGCCAAACATTGTTGCTACAGCTCTGGCTTTGCTATTTAATTTTTTACTTTATTTACAAAGTTATGAATTTATACATACAATTAATTATACTTACTAATTGTTTAACCAGAAAAAAACCCTTTATATTCATATTGCAAAATGTTTAGTACACATAAATTATTTAAAAAGAAAAAAATTATATAAAGATATATACCCATATACACACTTTTATATATATATATATGTATATATACCAGAAAATGATATTTTAAGAAATTACAGAAAATCCAGGAAATGTTCATTTTCTACTCTTATCTTATGTCTTGCGAAATTCGATCTTTACTGGAGTTTGGTTTCTCTCAGAAACCAAACATTTTACATAACTTTTCCGGCAGTTCTGTTTATTTATATAAAAAATTGAAAGTTGCAATTTATGACTGAGAAGGATTATAGTTAGTTCATGTGCTATTATTTAAAATAAATAATTTTTCTTTATTTTTAAAATTGATACAATTTTAGAAAATTAAAGTGATTTCTATATCTGGCTTCATCTGAAATAGCATTTTTTGGATTTTGTTGTAGTGCTGCCATGTAGTGCAAAGAGAACGAATAAGACTTTAATATTCTATTAACACTTTGTAAAAATAACGAAAAATTGCTGGGGGAAAAAAAAAAAAAAAAAAAAAAAAAGTACAACGTTTGGTTTCTGAGAGAAACCAATGAAAGTTAAAGGGTTAAATATAGACAAAATTTAAATGTGCCATAATAACTTATACTTTAACGAAGTTAAATATACATATTAAAAAGAAATTGATACCTTACATATCACTTCGTTCTTGGCAGAAAAGCTTTTTTCGAAGGGAATCCCCTTCTTCGGTGGTGCCGTCTGCACTCCATGGCTGGCAAAGAGGATTCCCTTCGAAAAAAGCTTTTCTGCCAAGAACGAAGTGATATGTAAGGTATCAATTTCTTTTTAATATTTAAATGTGCCTTTTTTTATGTCTAAAAGATGTAACATGGCAGATCAAAACACGATTTAAATGTTTTCAATATCTATTAGATCTAACAAGTCCAATTACTGGATATTTAGATATTTATCAGATATGTACCAGACATCTAATGGATGTCAAAAAGAGTGACATTTGTCGTGCTAATAGATATCTGTGGGATATTTATAGAAGTTTAATGGAACATTTTAAAACTTTTATACTTGTTTATAGATGTCTTAATGTAAGTGGCTGTGTGGGAAATGATATGTGTTAAGATATGATATGTGGCTCGTCAGCAGTAAAGCCATCAACATGTAAAACTTTGAAAGAGTCAAGGGCCAAAATTTCTAAAGAAGTGCGGCATATTCTGCCAACCTGTGAATGCCTCCTTCAGAGTTGAAGCCTGCAAATGGATTCAATTAATACATTTCGTGGCATAAAAATTGATGCATTTGGATGATAAGGCTCTGACTGACAAAAATTGGAGAAATTGAAATAAAATGATGACTTCTATTAAGGTTTCTCTCTACCTCATACAATTTCTCCATCTCCAGTCACTAAATCTTATGTAATTCTAGGAAATTTATTACCAGAGTCACTCATTATTTACTTTCTTAAAGTCTGTTTTCAAATTTCTGAAAATTCTCAAACATCAAAATTGTTCTTATTTTCCATTTTTTTTTAATATTTTATTTCAAATTTATAAAAGCACAAAAAATACATTTAGTTCATTTTTCTCATTTTTCTAGCCCCCCCCCCCCTTTATAATAATAATAATAATAATAATAATTGAAAAATCATTAAAATTCCAAAATAATTTCATGACCATATAATTAAATTTAAACAAAATAATATCAGATAAAAAGAACTTTTTATATACCATGTTTTTAAATTTTCTGTCAAATCATATAAACTCGACAATTCTAAGTAATACTTAAAAAAAAAAAAAAAAAAAAAAAAAATTCGATGAATTATCCCATCAACTTGAAAGAAAATGATCAAAAATAAAGAGAGCAATCATAAGAAATTTACAATCATTTATTAATTGAATAAAAGTATTAAAAGAATGCATTGTCATCGTGTTCTGAGCTATTCTAAAAGTTTTCAAATGTCTAGCTAGTTGGAAAGTTATAGCTATAAAACTATATTAGCACTTTAATGATGTACATAAAATTTTTAAAGTGATAATGACGTCAATTTCTGTGAGATGCATAATTTAATTTTTTACAATTTTTTATTGTTCACATTTAAGTAAATGTATTTATTTTCCTGTTGAAAAAAAATGAGCTTGTAAATTTTTTTGGCAACAATTAAATTATAAATAAAACTTAAATGGCTAATTTTAAAGCTATCATGAGGTTATTATTTTCACATTTTATTAATTAATTAAAAGATGATATTTATTAATTGAATAAATGTATTAAAAGAATGCATTGTCATCATGTTCTGAGCTATTCTAAAAGTTTCAAATTCCTAGCTAGTCGGGAGGTTAGTTGAAAATAAATTGCAATATTTATACTGGACAAACAAACAAACAAGAAAGCGAGTTAATAAAAACATGGTAATTAATCACACTTAAGATCACCAAGTTTGTAATCAGAGAATTGCGGATTCGATCCCTAAGTCAGCCAAAGACCGTTTTATATCATTACTTCCCAGGGCACTAAATTGATATAAAGAAATTAGCATCGTTTTTCATACGACAAAAAAACCCTTTTCATTGAAAATGGTTGGATTAGTATTAATGTTTTGTTTACAGGATCACACAAAAGTATTCGGATATATTAAGGGATATAAGTTGAAGTAGATGAAAGTAGATATTTAGTAGTATTAACCATTTTTAATACCTTCCTACACCATTTGATGAGTACTAGTAATTTCAGTTTGATATTCTGTCTGGTGGTGTTTATAAAATCCATTGTGGCTGTAATGTCTTCTATGTTCAATAAAATTAATAACTCTGGAAATTAGTATAAGCAAGGTTACCATCTCAGGGTTCTGTCCAGAGGAAAATCTGGGTCCGTTAAAGGACCTTTCACAAAATTATTCATACTAAAAAAGGACCCTTCACAAAATTATTCATCCTAAAAGAGGACCTTCACAAAAATTTTCTCCCTTAAAAACAGACCTTTTGATAAATCTGTTTCATTCTGAAAATTAATCTTCCATAGAATCAACAGACCATTTGAATAATTGAACGTGCTTTGCTATATTTTCCTGAAAAGTTGATATTCAGTTTTTAATTTATAAAAACTTTCTATACACATGTGTGAGTTTAGCTCTATAAAAGTGAACCGTCATTGTCTAAAGTGAAACTTCAATTGTAATTTTGTTTTGCAAAATCCCATTTTTCACAAAAAGAGGACCCTAGCCCAAAAGTTTGGAAGAACTTGATTTTCACACAACATTTAGATTCACAAAAGTATGTGTAGATTTTTCACAATTTCACAAAAACAGGACCCTGTCTGAAATGTCTGGATAGACCCCTGCATCTCCTCTGTGGAGGATCAAAATTATCACAATTTTGTGTCTTCAGATCATGCCTTACGTGTGAATCCCACACTGTGATCAATAGTTCACTAGATAGTTCTAGTGTGATATTAACTTCCTCAAACTAAACAATAAATCTGAATGAACACTATATTAAAACTTTTAAATCAAATAAGAATCAAAATAAATATAATAAAAGTAGATATTACTGACTTTTGCAGGTGGTGGTGGAGCTGGCATAGTCATGAACTTAACTCTTGTTCCTTCTTTATTGTACCACCAGTCCAAAAACTGTGTTAAAAAGGCTCCGACTGAGATTGTCAATGTGACACCACCAACAAAACCATTAATCCAATTCCAGATTATTGTAGAAATACGACTGAAATAAAACAGATCATGTATTTCATTAAAACATTAATATATATTCTCTAATAAATATACTGAATAATGAAAATTAAACAATTACAGTGGAGCACCGTTTATATGTTTTTCAAGGGACTGTTCCTAAAAAACCTACAACTGAAAATTCGTTTTAACATTAATACACAATAAAGTGTCATATTAATAATAAAAGTCTAATCAATTTTCATGATTTCCTTTACATTTATTCGAATAAGATATATTTTTAATTATATTTAAAATATTTTTAAAGGGTAGAATAAAAATTAAATGATAATTAAAAATACAGAAATTCAGAAAATTTTTTCAAGATTTCGATTTTAACCTTTAAAGACAAAGCCTTTCATTCTCTAAACAAAGATGACAGTTTTGCAAACGATTAAAAGAAAGGGGGGGGGGAATCCTTGTTTCTCCAACTGTAATGTCAAATAAACACGATAAGAAATAAGAAAATCTTCCAAGTCGCCCAATGGAGGTGAGTAATAAATTTTCAAGTTTACAAAATGCCTATAAAGTTGTGGGTTTTTTTCCCTTTGATATCCCATCCCTGGAATTAATTAAAAGAGAAAGTGGGAGGTCTTCAAGTGGTCACTGGCTACTCGTAAATCTACCATTCAACCCAGTTGCCAACTGCTTATCTCTGAAAAACACCCCCCTTGCCCCAGGCTATCAATGCAGGTCGCAATTTGTTCTATAGCCACACTTTGTTACCATAGGTCTAAGAAAAAATAATCAAAAAAGATAAGAATAAAACATAAAGAGCATTCCTTTTTTTTTTTTTTTTAAATCCTGGAATAAAACTTAAACTTGGGATTCTACAAGGAGAAAAAAAAAACGTATAAGTGAAATTAAGAATTTACTCGTGTCGTGTCGTATAAACAAAATATTTTAACATTAGAATTCAATGGAATGATTTGGGACCGAAGTCGAAAAACATATAAAAGGTGCTCCACTGTATAACAGTTAGCAATGTCATCTAAACATTTTTCCTTTCAAGCAATTCAGCTATATACAATGATAAACAACTCCAACACATTTTTATAAATAAATTATCTAAAATACTAAATAGCTATAAAAAATCTTCTAAAAAAAAGAAGAAAAAATCAATATTTACTTTAATCTAACAAAACTATTCTAAAGTTTTAATAACATATTCTAATGAAAATACTATTCTTTAAATAATATATGACATTTTTTAAAGCAAATAATAAATAAATAATTAGTATTTTTTCTATGTTCACAGAAGAAAGAACTCTTTTCATAAAAAAATTCAGCTTTTAGATGGATACATATTTTGAGTTGTTCTCTGAACACAATTTTACCATTTTAAAAAATTATCTATATATATGTATGTGTGTGAAAAAAAATCTTTGCAGCACCTCTAAATCAAGAATTAATTCACAGTTTCATAAAAATTTATATACCGTAATTTCTGGTGTATAGTCTGCAGGTTAAATAAGTCAGTTCTGCACCAGAAATTTTATTAGAGAGAAAAACTGATATTTGTTTGAACTGTTTCTTCGATGAAATAAGGGTTTTTCTATTAAATAAAACTTCTGGTGGAGAAATGACACTTCTTACTTGCGGACTATACACCAGAAATTACGGTATACTTGCACCTTGACATAAAATTAGTGTCTCTGTCTATAAACTTTTATGTATACTACACAAAAGATGTGACTGCTATGCTGTGATTTCCCATTTATGGGAAGACAATTTCAGTTTCCATTGTATAAAACATGATATATGAGAGCCATTATAAAAAAAAATGCTGATTAAATTTTGGTATATATTGGCTGACAGATAATACTGCCATTGCAATGTTGCAATTTTCTCTGTACATGGAAAACAATATCTCAGCTTCAAAGGAAATAAAAGCACCAAACTTGATATGCACAATGACACTATGAAAGAGAATGCTGTTATTACTCACCTCCTGTGATTTTCCATATGGCTAAATCTTAGTATCTATTGATTAAATTTGCACTAAACTGCTATGTAAAATCTTTACTGTGAGAAGCTATGATTAAATTTTTGTGCATGATAGCTGACATTGTTTATACAATAATACTGAAAAAAGTTTCTGTGATGGCCACAGGGCTTCTGCAACTGTCACATTTTTCACAAAATGTGATAATTAAACAAGAGGTTTTTGCTTTTTAGCTAAAGCATTTTATTAAATGATACACACAAGAAAAAAATCTTTGATAAAATTTATGTTATGCTAAATTGTTTAAAACAGAAAAAAAAAAAAAAAAAAAAAAAAAAAAGCCATGTGCATAACTTATAAGTTCTATCAGAGTAAGTATGAAAGAATTTATAAATATCACGGCCTATTTCCTTCTAATTCTCTTAAGCTCATTAAATTTTACAGGAATACATAAAAAAAAAAAAAAAAAAAAAAATGACATATTATGATTCATTGAACATACATATACAGATGCATGTAAATTAAATACTTGAAATACTCGAACACTATTATGATTATTATTTCCACTTTTGTTTATTTACTCAAATATTCAGGCATTCAAATTTGCTAATGACCCTAATAACTATTAAATGTTCAGAAAGATAAATGGAGTCACTCCAAATTTTTTTTAAAGATATCATGATAGAATTGTTAATTTAGTTTATAAATGAAACATATAGAAACATACAGAATACTAAAAAAACTTATATTCATAAGCATACTAGGATGTGTGCTTACTTTAGCATTTTACTAAAGATTTTTTTGTGATTTTAGTTTTTTTGCTAAAGAAATTTTGAACTCAGCTTAAAACATGGATGACCACGTTATACTGGTTTTCAACATTTTATTTAAAATAACACATAAGACAAAAGAACATAAATTCATAACATATAAGAACAAAAGAAATAGGATTAACAATTTACTTTTTTTTTTTTTTAGAAAACAATATAAATTCTATAATATTTGAAAAAATTCTATAGACTGACAAGAACAGAAGCTCATAAACTTAGTGTTGTTCATTTAACGATTTTGATGGACAAACTCTTAAAAAAATAATCTGGTGTGTAACAGCCACACGACTTCCATTACCCAGTACTACACACATTATAAACATTTTATATACATTTTTGACCAGAAAACAATAATTACGTATGAAAAGATATTTAAAAGGGAGTTAATACAATGAGTTTGAAAAAATTCCGTACAGCTGTTTTTAAAGAAACGCGCTTACAAGACCTGAAATTGAGCTATTTATACAGGACGCCTATCAATTTTCCTGAACTAACCAACTATATCATTCGAAAGGACATCTAATAGAGTGTTTATATAGCAAATTTGAAGAAAATCATTAGAGCCGTTTTTGAGATACGGACATACGATCCCACTTCCGGTTAAACTCAATTATTGACAGGAAAACAATAATTACATACAAAAGCATATTTAAAAGTGAGTTAAAATGGCGAGTTTGAAAAAAATCCGTACAACCGTTTTTAAAGGAACGCCTTTGCGAGGCCTGAAATTAAGCTATTTATACAGGACGCCTATCAATTTTCCTGAACTAACCAACTATATCATTCGAAAGGACATCTAATAGAGTGTTTATATAGCAAGTTTGAAGAAAATCGTTAGAGCCGTTTTTGAGATACGGACTTACGGTCCCACTTCCGTTTTCCGATGTCCAACTTCCGTTTTTTTAATTTTCACCAAAATTTGGAAATTTCATCTGTACACCAGACGTATTTCAATTCTAAAGTTTCGTAGCTCTATCTTTATTAGTTCATGAGCTATAATAGCCAGAAGATTCTCCACATACATACATACACACACACACACACACACACATACATACACACTGACCAATTGCCAAAAATCACTTTTTTGGACTCAGGGGACCTTAAAACGTGTAAATCAGGTGAAAACCCGATATCGAATTTTCAGACCGAATACAATACTTCCATTACCTACGGGTAGTAGGGTAATGGAAGTAAAAAGAGCAATAGAGTAAATTCTCCAAAATCTGAAATATTTTGAAGAATTTTTTTTAAAATTTAGACAACAGTAAATTCTTTTTATAAGAGCCATTACAATGGCAACCAATGGCTTCTAATTAGGGGTGCTGCCAGCTAGGGGGCCGGGGGGGGGGGGGGGGGCATCGGGGCATACTCCTAAAATCTCTCAGGGGAACAAATACAAAATTTTCAGTTTTTCTACTTTTAGCAGCATTTTTCTTTCCTTTTTACAAATTTGGAGCATTCCAGTTTTTCCATTCTATATTCAATAGAAGAAAGTATTGGATTCATAAAAATTTTTAGCTTCCAGTTTTTCATGAATATACATGTTTTGAGAGCTCCAGAACCCGTTTTGACCACGATATTTTTTAGAAAATATCTGCCTGTGACACGATGATCTCCAAAACCACGAGGAGTACTAACAAATGGAATGGTACAAATATTAACAGTAATATTATTAACAGTATTGCAGTTTTTGATAAATACTCATATAATAAACTCTCTTTATGTAGTGCCCCCTGTCGGGGAGGTGGTGCCCCCCCCCTTCCCCGTTGGGGAATTTCTGGTGCCACTACTGCTTCTAATGCGCACATAGTTTATGTTTCTTAAATTTCTTCAATTTGTTTCAGCTAAATTAATATTTTTTCCTTTTTTTAAATCTTCTATATGTCAAACTGTTTTCAGTTTTCCTTTGAAATACTGTAGGTTACTTTCAAACAAAAACACACTTTACTAGTTGCAAGAATCTTGTTTAAATGCAGTAACATGCAACTGTATTATTTGCAATGAAATCATTGAAAGATATAATTTTATTCATATCAATGCTAAGAGAAATCTGCTGTAGTTCATTCAAGATAAACTGATACCAGAAGTAAACAAACGATTTACCAAGGTATTCCATTTTTATATCTTTCCAGTGCAAATGGCAACTTTATTAACCATAAAGAAAAAAAAAGTGTTAAGATTAACCCCTTAGACAACTCCCATTCTAAACAAAGAAGAGCTCATTTAAATATATTAAAGAAAGTTATTTAGACATAGTAAAAATTAAAAAAATATACTTTAAAAAGTTTCATAGCTTAAAGATTTTTCAGTTGGGATTCCAACTTTCTTTGAAGACTTTATGGTAATTACTATCTTAATCTTTTCTTTCATATAGGCATGATCAAAAGAAAAATCCAGACAAGAATAAAAGAACACATGGCAACACCAAATTTAACTGCATAACAACCGGTCCTTACCATAATAAATAGTGGGAAAAAAACATCACGATATACTTAATAGTGTCACAAAATTGTCTGATTATAATAATTACCATTACAAAGTAAATCATGAAACTATTGAAATTTTAACCAATAGAAACTAGTTTAATGACTTTTAGCCCTGCAAGAATCTAGAGGGTGCTGCCTGTTCCTGGATGAAACAATAAGGAAAGAGGAAGATAGCAATCCCTGACGTGCAGGACTACAGAGATTAAAAAAAAAAAAATCAATAAACGGGACTAAATCGGGAATTAAAGAAAAATATCTGCACTCCTCCTTCTACACAATAAAACAGACCATCTTTTCCTGGACTATCTGCTACCTCTGAATGAGCTCCCATGGACTTGCAGGCAAGCCCAGGGGAATGTCGTCTTGGAGGAGGGGGGGGGGGATAAATATGAAAGGATAAAGAGAGGTAAGTTTTTAAATTAATTATTTTATTATTTTAAATTAATAGTGAGTAAATAACTTAAAGAAAATCCCATTAGAAAATCTTGACTTAAAATTAATTCTAAAGTTTCCCCTGTAAAGTAAATTTTAGTACAAGGCGCGAGCATAACACAAAAGTCATAAAAGTGAACAAATTTTAGGATAATAAAGTGCTGAATAAATGCAACTTGCAGTTTCTTGTGGTTAAATGATGCATAATAATTAATCCCGGCAATCTGGACCTCAGCTAAGTTGTCAATCATTAAGTTAATAGCCAATAATCAGACGAGGGAGTGGTGTGATTTCCCGCCAAAAATGCCGGTATTTAAGAGAAAACACGCGTAGAGGTACCAAACTTGGTACAGATTCTAATATTGACACAGGAAGTAGGATTCCATGAAAAAAAAATTAGTTCAAAAAATCACCAATAGGGCTATTTGTGGTGCTATTGTAGCTCATCAAACCGAGAATTAGCATAAAACAAAGATATCATAGTAAAATGCAAATTTATGCTTTAGGGGGCGACAAAAGTGCCAATAATTATGGCTCTAAAAACATGTAGACAGTTCCAAAAAATATTCTCAGCGGAAGTGAGCCAGCACAAGGGAATATGCGACTCACATTATCAGAGCGTGCATCACTAGTGAAGCTGTATTATCTTAATCAGTGCAATGCACCCACAGCTCTTCATGAGTTTAGAACCAGACAGAAGCTACGTAAAGAGCCTCTATCTCCTAATGCTTTGAAGGGAATGATTAAGAAGTTCAAGGATATGACTAACTCCTCTGACCTAACTCCATGTGATTTTTGGCTTTGGGTTTATATGAAAACAAAAGCAGGGGTCTGTCCAGAGGCAAACCTGGGTCAGTTAAAGGACTCTTCACAAAATTCTATATCTTAAAAAAAAATACCCTTCACAAAATTATTTATCCTAAAACAGGACCCTTCACAAAATTTTTCTTCTTAAAAACAGACTTTTGATAAATCTTCTTTCTTTTCAAAACTAATCTTCAATGGAATGAACATACTGCCTGAATAATCGGATGTGTTTTGTTTTAAAGACATTAAATAAAAAAAATAAAATAAATAAATTATTTACTTAATGCCTTTAAGTTATGTATATACTTCGTTTTATCTATTTATTTTATTTTAAGTGTTTTGTTTTATTTCTCTTAAAAAGCTGATATTCAGTTTCTAATTTATAAAAGGCTTCTATGCCTATGTGTGAGTTTAGTTCTTTAAAACTGAACTGTCATTCTCTAAAATGAAACCTTAATTGTAATTTTATTTTGCAAAATTACATTTTTCACAATTTCACAAAAAGAGGACCCAAGACAAAGAGTTCGAAAGAACTTTATTTTCGCACTAAATTTAGATTCACAAAAGTACGTGTAGAATTTTTCACAATTTTACAAAAACAGGACCCTGTGTGAAAAGTCTGGACAGATCCCTGAAAAGTCTATGTTCGTGGAGTCCCAAACTTGAGTATGTTAAAGGACAACTCCCAGGACAGTGCAAAATATTCATTGTGACATGTTGCGTACAGCTGTAGAGAATGTTGTGCAGAGAATGCACGACGTAGCCTCTTAGAATGGTGGTTAAATTGAATATGGTCGAATTCCTCGTTGGGGAAGTTAATGTAGTGAATAAAGCTTAACATTTCATTGTAATTTTGTGTGTTATAATTTTTATGTAACGCATTTACATTGTACAACGCCATAAATACTCCTATTGGCGATTTTTGGAACTAAACCTTTTTTTTTTTCATGGAATCCTATTTCCCATGTCAACATTAGTCTTCATACCAAGTTTGGTTCTTAGATTGAGCAACAGATGGCTCTGAATAGCATCAGTTAAAAAAAAAATCACCCTGTACCTTTAAAAAGTGTTCATAATCTATGCAAAACTTGCGATTTTTTGTTCTTCTTTAAAATGTTTTTAATTCATTTTTCCACATGTTTATTTTTGATATTTATGATACACCTTGTTTTTATAAACAACTCAGATTTAATGAACAAATAGAACAGTTTCCTCTTCCTCAGTATAAATTAATTCTACAATACATAGAAATTTGACCACCTATGGACGATGAAAATAAGAGTAACACAATTTGATTTTTCTAAAGCAAAATGTTATTTACTATAATGAACACAACACAACAAATTATATTTACTTTTGATGACTGCTTGGGATATATGTCCTCCATGCATTTGCATCCATATCTTGAAATGAAACAGGGACAAGCTTTGTTGATGTAATATGCAATGAAGGGGTATGGTAATCTGTATAACCAAGCCCATACATCATGTAGTAGGCAAGTATAACCATCTCATGACAGAAATGATAGACAGGATAAACTTTCAGATACAGCAGTGCTAGTTGCTTTCTAAAATCCTAACCAATGATAAGAATAAATAATAATAATTATTATTGTGCACAATCAAGGTTTCTATTTCATAAACATTTATAATTCTAGATTAGATTATCTTTCTGAAAACAGACCTGCCAACCTACCAAAGCAAAAAATCCTACTTTCAACAGAAAAAAAAAAAAAAAAAAAAAAAACATACTAACAAAACAGCGTAAAAAAAAAAAAGCATGATAAAAACAAACATGTAATCAGCAGTTTTTGTACTTATTTTTTTATGGTTATAAAATTTTATACCCTACAGCAAAATCTTGAAAATATTCAGTGTAAATTCTAAAGAAAATTTCATTATATCAAGTTCTACATTTTGAACAGGAAACATAATACCGAAATTATAAGCAAGGCATTAAAACAAAGAAAATAACAGAAATCACATAAACAAACACAAATTTAACTTTTATTTAACCCATTAAAGTAGCAGATTTTTTTATTTTTTTTTTTTTTTTAAGAAAATCAATTGAAAATTTCTGACTGTAACATTCTCTGGTAAGACCAGATTTTGCCCCAGACACCGAAAAGCACTGATAAAATAGACAGAAGAGTTTTATAAAACCCAACTGGTTTCCTGGGATATCGGCTGTTTTTTTTCCTTGAAGATGGCTGAATTGTAGTGTAGGTAGATAAGTCAGAAAGAAATATTTAATGCACTTATAAAAATGATACAATTATTCAAGATAAATATATTCATCAGAGAATTTTCACATGCGTAAAATAAAACAAACAAACTAATAAATTTTAAAAATCGTATTTTTTTAAATGTCAAATCAAATTTTCATATTAAAGCTTAATTATCATACTAAATATGATAAAATCATAACTGTTCACAATGAATAATTGTGAAACAGGCATGAGATTGCAGAAAATTAAAAAAAGAGGAAACACGCGTGTTCATAAAATTAATTTTAAAAGAAAAGTAATGCACGCGGGGAAAACTATACAAATGTACATTCATAAAATTTATTTCAAATGCAAAATAATGCTCACAGGAAAAAACGATACAAAATATTTTAAAAGTGACAAATTAAGCTAAAAGAATAATGCACATCAACACAATAAAACATGTGTTAGAAAAAAAAAAAAAAAAAAAACGTTAGCTAGCAATCAACATTTAATCTGGTGGTGGAAAATGAGAAAGAAGGGGGGGGGGGTAAAAAGTAGTTCATGAGAGAAATATTAAACACAATTCTACTTCTTTATGAGTTCTAGAATATCATAAAGTAAGTTTAAAATTAATATTGTGGATGGATAAATATTCAAAAATGAAAGGCTTCCCACAGAATGTTTGATCAGCAATGGTTAGAGATGAAAAAGGGGGGAGGGGAGGACAAAAAAATTACATGAGTGAGAAATATTGAATAATTCTGTTCTTTTATATGTTATAGAATCTGATAAACCCTGTTTAAAATGAATATTGACATTTATATTTTGGATGGAAAAAGATTGAGAATCTAGTTTTCCGTGGAGCGTTTGAACACTGATCATTATTGGAGTTCGATTTTAACAAAATAAAAAACCGCGGAATTAACGAAATGCGGAAAATCGCGGATCCGCGGAAAATTCTCATGCCTGTGAAAGAAACGAAAAAAGAATGAAGCTTACTACAACATTGTACATTAAGTCCATGAACATATGATTCCAGATATTAAGTACATTTCTTGTAGCTACTAAGAATGAAATTAGCTCATATAAAAAAAATCTCTTTCCAAAACAGATTCAGGTTTAATTGTATAATCTCAGGGCAGCGTGTTTACAAAGGCCCATAAAATCAGCAGATTGGCAACTTTGGCATCTAAATGCTCGACGGTGGGGAGAACACAAGATATTAGATTGTATCCATTACAAATGCTCCAGCTTGCTCCTTCTACTAATGAGCATGTGCATGGACTTGGTCTCAAGCATGGTTTTTGAAATCATGATTTTTTTTTTTTTTTTTTAATAAAAAAAAAATCAGATTTTTTTTATACATAAACATTAATTACAATATGCATAAACATTAATTACAATATACATAAACATTATCAAAATCAAACACTGTTGAACATTGTCAATAATAATTTCAAAGTAAATTAATTTCTTAATTACATTATTAATTATTTAATTTATTAAAATTACCTTTAACTAAGCTTTGTTAATCTGTAGACCTTTCAGGATGAATCCACCCCCTCTTCAGTAGCTATCTCATGGTCTGCTGTAGTCAAAACTGGTCTTGTCTTCTTTTTTCTTTGTTGACTTTCTATGAGGTGGTGCCACGCACGATCTAAATCGGTACACAACTCGTGCCCATTACACGCTAATTGATCATTGATTATCTCTATGGTTTCCCGGTAAAAAGCATAGTCAGGGTTGTTATAATTGGCTATTTTTCTTGTTTCGTTAAAACTGATGTTTATATTGTTTTCGTTATTGACTCTAGTGAGGGCTGACGTTACTTTTCCATATTTAATGTCACTTTGGTGTTCTCTAATCCTGGCTGATATTTTCCTTTTTGTTACTCCAATGTAATGGCCTCTTTTTTCATTTGTATAATTAAAAGGAATCTGATATATTCCCGATTGATAGATCGTGCGTGGCACCACATCATAGAAAGTCAACAGAGAAAAAAGAAGACAAGACCAGTTTTCGACTACAGCAGACCATCAGATAGCTACTGAAGAGGGGGCAGATTTGCCCTGAAAGGTCTATAGATTAACAGAGCTTAGTTAAAGGTAATTTTTATAAATTAAATAGTTTAAATGCTCTGTTTAGAGGTTTTAATTTTTAAATTATTAATTATTAAAATAATTTTTAATAATTTCAAAAGATAAACAACCAATAACAAAATAATTTCAAACTGAAAATCAGAATTTTTTTTTTTTTTATCTACAATGTACAATATCAAAATATTTTAAAATCATGGCTGGAATCATATATAAGTTGTTCAAACTATTAACTTTGGCAACAACTCAAATTATTAAAGTTAGTGTATATATCCTATATCCTATTGATAAGTAGAATAACATACACAATAAAAAATGTTCCACAATAAAAAATGTTCCAAAATAAAAGCAAATGAGTCATATAGGAAATAAAAATGTTAAGGTATGTGAGTGGAATCTGAGCTATATATCTCAGATTTTACTTATCTGAGATATATATCTCCTTACTTCTCTGTTTTTATTTGAATTTAATAACCTTAGAAAAATATACAAAAAATGTCTGAAACAAAACACAAAAATGATTTTTTTTTTTTTTTTTTAATAATTTGACTTAAATAATTTGATTAAAATAATTTACACCCTGGTCTCAAGGGCTATAAGTTAGTAAGGTCTCAGAAATTGAAGTGCAGCCATGCTTCCCTCCATTAAACAAACATTTTCTGAGAATTTTTTTTTTCTTTTAAAACCATTTTTAAAATAACTAAAATCTCAGAATCAGAGTTGTTTTATTTTAAAGTAAACTCCCATCATTAAAAAAAAAAAAAAAAAAAAATCAGGATTTAGAAACAGTTTTAAATAGATATTTAAAAGTGTAAGAGGTCTCCATTAATAAAAATATTAATAGATTATCAAAAGTCTTTTTTTTTTTTTTTAAGAATTTTACTTCAACAATATATTTGAAGAGTTTAATTTGTACTTTTATTCATTTTATACAAAATATCTCTACAGATATTTTTATTATTTCAAGATACATTTTTAAAATAACAGAATTGTACGAGATATAATAATACCAAAATCATGTTTATTAGCGTTTTATGATTTTTTATTTATTAATTTTTTCACATCAAATACTTTGTATGAAAGATTCAAATTGATACAAATTAAGTGGAAAATTTGTTTTAAATTAAACTGTGTACCTTTTCCTATCCATCATATAATATTGCTCATTACTATTTCCAATTAATTTATAACATTAATTAAAAAATAAATATGATATTTTATTTTTAAATTGAAATATCTTAACAAAAACAGTTTATTTATATTATTTTATATATTTTCTAGTTACATTCATGTCTCCCAATATTAAATAAATAATTATAAATTATGCATTATCATTGGTAAATTTTAAAGAAAGTAAATTTGAATTAATTTAAATTCGATATATTCATCTATACACATTATATGTTATGTAGTCTAGACAAATAAATAAATTAATATAATTAAAAAAAAAAAAAAAAAGAATGCATAAAAATTTTTCTAACAAATATTTGAGATATTCCCTTTAATAATAAGCTAAAATTTTATTGGGTATAAAAAGAATACTTGAAATTGGACATCTTAAAACACTGAACAAATAAAAAGGTAATGTTTATCAATAAACATTAAGAGGATCGATTATGCTGTTTACCCTCTCCCCTTCCTTCCTGTCAATATTTACAATTTTATTATTAATATCTAATTTAAAATTTGTCAGCTGTATGGAAATTTAATTCTATCTTAGTTTTTCAGTAGAACTTGGGTAATTCGAATTTGAAGGAACCAGAGAAAAATTCCAAATATCTAAAAATTCGAATTACATATACTATTTTACCAAACAAAGAGTAAATTAAAAAATTAAAACTCTACGATAAAAGATTTAATATATAAACTTTATATCTAAGTATACTGCTACATCCCCCCAATTAAATCAATATTTTTTACGAGCTTAATTATTCAACATTTTTCAAAAAAATAGTCAGATATTTTTGATTTCTTCTTTAAGTACAATCTTTGTTTCATAGCATATGACTTGATACAAAAATAGAATCTTCTACATTAGACATGACTTCCAATTCAAAAAAAACTTCGAAGTTCATGTATATTCACGATATCTTCTGATGCACTAGCTAGGGGTTTCTCTTGTATTTCCTTATCTTTCTTTTGAAAGAATGTTAAAATATATAATCCACTTTAGCTGAGAAAAATCTTGGGAACAAATTTTACTGTAAAGGTAATCGTATGAAAAATTCGAATTATCCAAAATAGAATTCGAATTATCCACGATTTTTTAACATTATTTTAATATAAAATTCAAGGGACCGAGTAAAAAATTCGAATTATCCAGAATTTTAAATTAAACAAGTTTGAATTATTCAAGTTTCACTGTATATGTAAATATTGTACTTACTATAGTCATAAAAACAACTTATTTAGTCATAAAAACTACCTTTTTAGTTATATTTACACTTCCTACTGTTATATGAATAAATAAACGAAAATAAAATAAACAGAAAGCATTAATTTACTTCTAGGCATGGATTTGATATATTCTAATCATTATAGGTTTTATAAAACAACACTATAACACTTTAAAAAATTATTTAAGACTTAATAAAATACAGAAAATTTCAAGTAGGCAAACAGTTTAATAATGTAATTTATTATTCAAAATTTTAATGAAAGAAAAAAAAAACTTTAAAGTATTAGATTAATTACACTCATTAATTATTATTATTATTATATTTGGTATAAGTGTATTAGTTTGACAAAATAAAATGTCATAATGTCAAGAAAGGGGATAGGGAGGGGGGGGGGGGTCAATATTTAAAATAGAAAAATATGTTTTAATCAAGTAGGATAGAGAAAAAAAAAAAAAAAAAAAAAAATGGACATGAATTTCAATTTGATCTTCAGTGCAAACCTCCTACACAGTTTGATAGCACCTTCCCCACTGCTGTTTCGAATAAATTTCAAATATTTACCATTTAATTATAATATTACTTATTTCTTTTTCATATAAAAATAAAGAAAAGTCTTTGTTGCAGTCATAAACTATAATGCATAATACCGTAAAATCCCAAAAGTACCCCCCCCCCTTTTTTTTTCTCCATCCAATCTTCGGGCGCACATACGGTACGTCGGCATTGCAAGTTAAGTTTGGCATTAAGTTTTAATATTTATATATTATTTCTAATTTAACTAATTTTTCATAAAGTGTCGGATGCACGTTATCAATGGAATCATTACGCAGTTTGTTTTACCTTTAATGTAAGAAATGATAGCCTTTAATATCTTCTTTTAAGTGTTAGGTTACATTTATTTTCCATTACCAATGCCTCTTGTATTTACCCTCCTTCACTGTATAATAGATCATTCCAATAACGACTGGCGCGCCACCACTTGGACTGTTTTCGTACGGCGCATCTTTTACCTGTACCTTGTTGAATATTTGTTTCTCTATATGTAACTATGTGATGTGAGTGTTCGTCTAATTAAAAGTGTTTCGTTTTAATATGGACTCATCAATATTCATTATAACTTGCGTGCTCTGCCTTCTAAGCCCAGTAGGTTATGGGCCCAGAGCAAATTAATTTTTTATTTACGATAAATAGACTTTTATCTGTTAGATAGACGACCACATTTAAAAATGGCGTCTTATGGAACACTACGTATTGAAACTTTAAACAAAGATAATTACGAGACATGGAAGATACAAATGAAGGCACTCTTAATAAAAAATGAATCCTGGATTTATGTATCTGGCTCTAAACCAAAGCCAGAGCTCGTGGCAAGTGATGCGACATCAAAAGAAGCGTTCGATAAATGGACTGATATGGATGAAAAGGCCAAAGCCGACATAATTTTGTGTATATCGCCTTCTGAACTGAAACAAATAAAAAACTGTGAAACATCCCTGGATATATGGAAAAAATTAGAAGAAATATATCAATCTAAAGGCCTCGCTAGAAAAGCGTCACTGTTAAAATCGCTTATTCAACATAAAATGGCAGATTCCTCTTCTGTGAGCATTCGAGATCATCTTCGAAAGTTTTTTGACATAGTCGATAAACTATCTGAAATGGACATTAGAATAGATGATGACTTGTTAACTGTGATGTTGTTATACAGCCTACCATCCAGTTATGAAAATTTCCGGTGCGCAATAGAATCCAGGGATGAGCTACCGAAACCAGAAGTACTACGAATAAAAATAGTAGAAGAAAACGACGCCAGACGCCATGATGACAGACCGAACGATGGAGCGTTCATGACGGGGAATTTCCGAAAGAAACCTGCTCCATGGAATAAAAATAAAAGGAATCGTAAGATTACTGAACAGTACACTCAGAACGAAAGAGATAATTCAAAAATTACTTGCTGGAAATGTAAACGTATCGGTCACCGTGCAAATCAGTGTGAAAAAGATAAATCATTTAAATATCGACAAAACAGTTTAGGACTACTGGCCAGCACAAATTCAACGAATACGAACATATTATTCAAAGAACAATCCGAGAATCTTTGGTGTGTCGACAGCGGCTGTAGTCGACACATGGGGAAGGATGACTCCAATTTTCACGATTTAAAGGATACGGATATAAAATCTGTAAATTTAGCGAATAATGAAACAACTGATGTGTCCGGTGTTGGTAAAATATTAATTAAAACAAAAGTCAATTCAAAACTTCAAAATGTAGAGATAAATGATGCTCTATTGGTTCCAGAATTGAAAACGAACTTATTGTCCGTGTCACAAATGTGCGACAAAGGTTTCACTGTAACTTTTAAAGACAAATGTGCTATTATAAATAACAGACAAAAAAATGTGACTCTAATTGCGGACAGAAAAAATGAACTTTATTATCTGCGGGATAATAATGCAAATATAAATAATGCTATTAATACTTCTAATTATATAAGAAATAGATGCCCAACAAAAGCTTTAAATGGAAAAACCCCATATGAATTATGGAATAATATAACACCTAACGTTAGCTATTTTAAATCTTTTGGCTGCACTTCTTATTTTTTCAATAACCACCCTAAACACAAATTTTCCCCAAGGTCTAAAAAAGGGATATTTGTGGGTTATTCAGAAAATTCTAAAGCATTTCGTATTTATCTTCCTGAATCAAACACAGTAATTTTATCCCATAGCGTAAAATTTTTTGAAGCGAAATCTAATGATGTTTCAAAAATAGGTCAATTGTATCCAGTTGTTTTTGAAAGAGAAATACAATTAAGCGAATCGCAAAATGACTCACACATGCAGCAGGCAGAAGAAAAAATTTCTCCTCCTCAAATAAAATATGAAAAAAATGAACTGTCACGTGACTTAGAATCGGCGCTCGAAGATAAAAATATATTGTCATTGCGTAATCGCGAAATAATCAGGGAGCCGGAATCAATTGCGAATGCTGTTTATAGTTTTAATTCGGAAATAGAAATAAATAATGCCTTGAAAAGTCCGGAAGCTTCGAATTGGTATAAATCAATGACTGACGAAATAAAAGTAATATTAAAAAATGATACATTCGAAGTAGTAGAAAGGCCCCAGAAAAAATGCATAAAAGGTAGATTTGTCCTTACAAATAAATATGATCAACATGGATCTCTTTTGAAATATAAAGCGAGATTAGTAGCTCGCGGATTTAGTCAAAAATTTGGTATAGATTTTCATGAAACTTTTTCTCCGGTAGCAAAAATGGGATCTATTAGAATCTTAGCAGGTTATGCTGCAAAGTTAGGAATAAAAATACATCAATTTGACATAACGTCAGCATATTTGAATGGAAAATTAGATGAGGAAATTTTTATGGAAGTTCCCGATTACTTTAAAGAAATACTTCAAATAATTATAAATGAAAATTGCGATAGGGACATATCTGATAAAGCAGCCGAGATTCTTAAATATCTAAATGTAGGGAATAAAGTTCTTTTGTTAAAAAGATCGCTCTATGGCCTCAAGCAAGCCGGGAGGTGTTGGAACACTAAATTAAATAAAATTTTGAATGATTTCGGAGCAAAACAAACAAATGCAGATCCATGTTTATATTATATTAAAAGTGATAAAGGGTTGACTCTTATAATGATTTACGTTGATGACATATTGTTTATGTCACAGGACCCTGATATGTTAGAAAACTTCAAAATTCATCTTAATGAAAAACTAGATGTTAAATATTCAGGCATAGTTAAATATTGTCTAGGGATAAATTTTCAGTTAGAAAATGGCCTTATAACAATGAGTCAACATAGTTATATTAGAGAGCTCTTAGAGCGTTTTGGCATGACAGAAGCCAAGCCCGTAGCTTGTCCTATGGATACAAGCATTCGATTAAAAAAGGCCGAAAAATGTTGTGAAAACGAATATCCCTACCGTGAATTAGTTGGAAGTTTGATGTATCTTGCAACTTCCACCAGGCCGGACATTGCAAATTCCGTCAGTCAATTAAGTCAATTTCTAACTTGTTTTGATAAAACTCATTGGACTGCCGCTAAACGAGTTTTACGATACTTAAAGAAAACAATAAATTTTGGACTTGTATTTAGAAAAAGTAATGAGCCTTTGTTCGGTTACACTGACGCGGATTGGGGGAATTGCCTCGATGACCGTAGGTCATATACAGGTTACTGTTTCATTTTTTGCGGGAGTGCAATTACATGGGAAAGCCGTAAACAGTGTACCGTAGCTCTCTCATCAACGGAAGCCGAATATATGGCTTTATCCGATGCCACTAAGGAAGGGATATATTTATGTAAATTACTAAATGAGTTATCTGAAGGCAAAATTGAAAAAGTGAGTATATTTACAGATAACTTAGGATCTATTAAATTAGCTGAAAATCCGATCTTTCATAAGCGCACCAAACATATAGACATTAGGCATCATTTCATAAGGGATGCACTGAAAGATGGAATCATTGATTTAAATTTTGTGTCTACTGAAAATATGGGGGCTGATATTCTTACAAAAGCATTAACATCATCAAAACATTACAACTGTTGTAAAATTATGAGATTGGAAGATGTAACATTGTTATTTAGGTAAATACGTCGACATTGTGGGGGGGGTGTTAGGTTACATTTATTTTCCATTACCAATGCCTCTTGTATTTACCCTCCTTCACTGTATAATAGATCATTCCAATAATGACTGGCGCGCCACCACTTGGACTGTTTTCGTACGGCGCATCTTTTACCTGTACCTTGTTGAATATTTGTTTCTCTATATGTAACTATGTGATGTGAGTGTTCATCTAATTAAAAGTGTTTCGTTTTAATATGGACTCATCAATATTCATTATAACTTGCGTGCTCTGCCTTCTAAGCCCAATATTAAGTAAGTACCATAAAATCACGAAAGTACCCCCTCCATCGAATATAACCTCCCCTTCCTTTTCTTCATTTTTTTTTTGATAATTTTTTTAAAGAACCTTGATTATAATCTGCCCCCCCTCCCACCTGAAATTTATCCATTTTGCTTTTCAAAAAGAGGGGGGTTACTTTCGGGATTTTACGGTAATTAGAATATATTAAACTTATACCTAGAAGTAAATTAAGGTTTTCTGTTTATTTTATTTTATTTATTTAATGTTGGACGGCATGAATATGACAAGAAAAGCTAATAAAAAAATAAACGAATAAAATGTTTTTATAACTATATAGGTAAAATACATTAATATAAACTGATTTAAAATTAAATTTGCATACAGTTGACAACTTCTAAATTAGATATTAATAATAAAATTATAAATACTGTCTGGGAAAAAAATGAGAAGAATCAAAGAAAAGTTGATCCTCTTAATGTTTTTTAGTGATAAGCATTAACTTTCATTTGCTCAAATTTTTAGATGCCTTTTTTTAAGTACTTTTTTAAACCCAATAAATTCTGATTTAATATTGATAGGATTGATGCAAATACTTGTCAGGAAAAAATGTAAATAATTTTCTGTGTCAGGTATAATATATAATGTGCATAGTTTAATATGTAGAAGTTAATTTAATTAAAATTTGCTTTCTTTAAAATTGATTGATGATAATGTAACATAATTTAAAACAGAAATATTTTATTTATTTTTTCTTAATATTGTAAATTAATTGGAAATAGTAATCTTATATGAAGGATAGGAATGTGTACATAATTTTATGTAAATTCAATTTTCAACTTTACTTGTATCAAAAGAAAAAAAAAAAAATGTTGCCACTCTCCCTCTTCCCCTTGAGTTTATGTACATTATTAAGAAAAAAAAAAAAGAAGACTTTACTTCAGAACTAGAGATGGTATCATTATTTTCAATACCAACACTTTATGTACAATGGGTGCTCAAACTACTATTATTTATATTTAACTAAATAAATACTTTTATTTTGCTTCGTTACTTGGCAGAAAGCTCTTTCGCCGGAGGATCCTCCGCATCGTCAGTGCCTCTTGCTAGTAGTGGATGGCGACTGTTGATATCTTGGTCTTGACTTTTATCTACGAAAAGATGGCACCACACTCTGTCTATCTCAGCTGATTTGTGCTCATTAATCGGAATTAACAACCACGAATCAGCTGATATAGACAGAGTGTGGCGCCATCTTTTCGTAGATAAAAGTCAAGACCAAGATATCAACCAGTCGCCGTCCACTACTTGCAAGAGGCACCGATGACGCGGAGGATCCTGCGACAAAAGAGCTTTCTGCCAAGTAACGAAGCAAAATAAAGGTATTTATTTAGTTAAGTATGAAATATGCTTCATTTTTTTAAATATTATTATTTATTTTATTTTATTTTTTAAAAGTTTTTTCGATTTTCTAAAAAAATACTGCATGAAATGGCCTTGAACTTCAGACATGCAAAGAACATTTAAAAACTCACATTTTCCACTATTGAATTAGTCCAGAGTGTAATTAGCAGACCAACCACAAATTGAAGAAAAGCACAAATACTTTGGATCACTCTGTGTATCATAAAAAGCTAAAAATGACTTTAACACATTGTTGCACTTATCATGTACAATAATTGTACGTTTTTTTTTTTTTTTTTTCTTCTTCTTTTTTGTGGGAATTGTACAATTATTTAGGTATAATTTTTTATTTTTTTTTATTATTAATTTTTTTGGCAAGTATTTTGCTTGTAACAGAAATGAATTTCCATAATATTTTACAAAACTTGCAGAAAAATTGACAAAGCATTAGATAAACATTATTCTGAAACATAAAATTCCCAACTATAATATTCGCTGAGATATGAGCATTTTTAGAAAATATTTCTTACTGTGCATGCACAAAAGATAGAAATTTTTTTATTACATAGGTTGAAAGCCAGATATATTGGGCAACTTATGTCAAAAGTTCATTTGAATAGAGTAAAAATTAAGCAAATTGTCGACAAAAGAACAAGCTAGATTTCAGATATTTTCCAAAATAGAAATTTCATAAAATGTTTTTCACATGCCAGATATTTAATTTGAGAATCCCATTATTTGAACCACATTACAAAAGTTCTTTTTCCTGGTTGATTATTGTTATTATAAATTGTATCGTTTTTTAATTTCACATTGAAAAGTTAAACATAATTTTTACTATGCACATTTAAACAATTATTTTTCCTATGCTGTCATATTAAAAATAATGCAAAATTGGGATGGCAGCATCACCTGTTGAGCGATCGATCCCCAAACGTAATCAGCACCAGTTTAACATCAAAGTCTATCTAAATATCAACTTTGGTTAAACTTTGTCCATTGGTTTGTAAGATAAAGCATCCACAAAATTTTACACTGCTGACAAATACAAAATTAACAATAAAAATTGTAATTGAGATACTATTTAAATTTATCAACAAAATTGTAGCAACTGATATAATAATATCTTCATAAGTAATTATATTTCACATATTAACTACGTATGAAAATATAATTATTATATAAAAAAAATTATATTCCTATAGTAGTGTCCCAAAAAACCATTGAAAATTTATATGATTTTTCTATAATATTATTTTTGCAATAACTTACTTTATATTGCAAAGTATTTTGTCGATGTTTTTCTCGTAAAGTTTCATATAAAATCCTTAACTGTGATTGTAAGTAGGGACCAACAACAGCAAAAAACACCCACGTAACAATTTTTTGTTTCGAAACAACCAGGGACCTTGGATCTGGAAATCTCTTCAATCCATAAAAAGTTTCAGTGAAAAGGCCACCTATGAGAAAATATAATATTCATAACATATTTACTAAATTATACAATGTTGAAAAGAAGTTCTTAATTTTTGTAAGTAAAGAATATTAATAAAAATAAACAGAAGGAAAAATAAAAAGAGTATAATGGGCTGACCATCACAATATTACATCTCTTGTATAAATCAAATGTTTAAAAGATGTAAAATAAGTATTTAATACAAATAATAAATAGGGCTTTAAATGATTAAGACTTTTTTCTTAAAGTACGCCAAATTTGGCGATTTAACACTGTTAAAAAAAAGAAAAGAGAGAGAGAGAAATATTGCCTGAGATAAGCTGTTTCGATTCCCATGATTAGTTAAATGTAAACTGAAACAAGGTAGCTGTTAAAAAAGGAACACATTAAAAAATTATCATAAAAACATGTAAAACCAAATATATAGGAAATAAATTACAAAGCTGTATAGAAGTAGACATTAAATATACCAGCAAAGACAGAAAAGATTCAGTAAACATTAAAATAGCAAAGTATTCAGTAGGCTGGCTCTCTAATAAAGATAGAATTTTTTTACTGCTTTCTCCGTAGAGACTGTATGACAGTGCAGAGACACTTTTGCCGTGAAATCTTAACTTAGCCAATACAGGCGAGTTGGTTTGCACTTAAAGCCAATTAATCATTTAGTTATTTATTTCTAAAAATATTTCCTTTTTTTTTTTTTTTGTCCCAGGAACGTAAATGACCACGTGATGTTCACATGTCAACAAGCGATAAAAATAACTGTTCCTGGTGTGTCTTCAGTTGACAATTAAAAATCAACGCAATAATTATATGCAAGTCGATAACTCTTTAGAAGGCATATTTTGTATCTATGTTTTAACACTACACCAAATTTTATTTTACGACAGACTGATGTTAAAAAAAAACTATTGAATAAATTAAAACAGATAAAAAATATCAAGTCTATCACTGAATTAGAACAAAGTAGGGAGGGTGAATTAAATATCAAAATAATAAGAAATAATTAATAAGCAGCAACAACAACAAAAAAAAAATAATAATAATAATAACAAATGCTAAACAGAAAAACTTCATATAATTATAAACATTCAACAATAAGACAGCATATATTGATAGAACAGAGTCATTAATATTTTATTGAAAAATAAAATTATTTAAATAAGAATGAAAAGAAAACATGTGATATCAAAGAAAAAAAAAAAATATTTATATATACACAGGGTTGTTATAATTAAAGTTTGCCTATTCGGAAGGCTCTTGAGACGATCCCACGGCTCCAATACGAAACAAAATTTCACTAGTATGTAGTACAAGTGATGCAAATTTGCAAAAATAAATAAATACTTAGTAAAAATTTTCATCAACAGATGGCACTGCAGCAATATCTAAGGCGATTTTTGCAGATTTTTTGTAAAAAACAAAATAAAGGAAAATTTATTTCACAGATGATAATTTTTGTAGATTCATTTTATTAATTTCGGTCAATCCAGCCAAAATACATAAAATTATTTCTGTTTTCTACAAAAAAAAAAAAAAAAAAAAATCTGCAAGTTTAACTTAGATATTGATGCAATGCCACCTGATGAAAGTTTTAAAGTTTTATTTATTTATTTATTTCAATTTTTGCAAAGCGCATCATTTGTGAGTGAAATGTCTCTAGCGAAATTTCATCTGTGAAATAAATTTTTTTCAATAGTGAAAATTCCACTAGTAAAATTTTGTTTCATTTAAAACCATAGAACTAGCTTCAGAATCTTCTGAATAGGTGAACTTTAATTATAATAACCTTTATAAATATAACAGGTGTACCAGAATAAAATAGACTATTACTATTTGTATGTATGCATGGAAATTTTATATTATATATAGACATATATGTTTTTTATAGATTCCCAATTACATTGGTAAAATCTGTGCAACAACTCAAAAGCAAAAATTACATTGGTATTACAGGATAGTATGAAGAGCAAAGAAGTACAAAAATTGGTACTTTCCAAGTTCAAAAGTGGAGAATGCAGAAGCAAAATATTTCGTCATTTGAAAGGTGTTTTAAGTTGTGCCACTGTTTTTAAGTGGTGTAATATGATTAGAAAGAGTGATAATATTAAAACATCTCAACCTCCAGACTGTCCACGCATTGTTCCAGACTGTCCACGCATTAGGTTAATTTTATATCTTCTTTAACACGCTAACAAATTGCGATACACACCTATTTTTTAAATTTAAAACTGACGTACCTTTCGAATGCCTGCCAATTTTTCTGTAGTAACCAAAAAGTAACAGTATATGTAAAAAGACATTGAAAAAGGGGCTTATGTAGCAAGTTTTAAAAAAATCGCTAGAGCTATTCAGGAGATATTAATTTTCAACTCACTACTGATTTTTAACAAAACTTTGCAAATTCATCTGTTCACCAAAAACCAACAATTACATTAAAAAAAAAAAAAAAAAAAAAAAAAAAAATCATCTAAAAAGGAGTTAATTAGAGTGAATTCAAAGAAAATCTATAGAGCTGTTTTTTAATAGAGCCCCCACTTGCAAGACCTAAGATTAAACTACTTATACAGGATGCCTTATCAGTTTTCCTAAAGTAACCAACTAAACTGATGACAGTACATCTAAAAGGGAGTTTATATAGCAACAATGAATAAAATAATTAGGGCCATTTTTGATACACAGACTTATGGTTTCATTTCCAATTTTACACTTCTATTATTTCAATTTTCATCAAAAGTAGACAAAATCATCTGTACACTTGACCTACCTTAATTTTGAATATTGTTGTTCTATCTTTCTATCTTTATTTGTTTTGGAGATGTGGTAGTCAGAAGATACCCCCCCCCCTAATAAACATATACATTGACCAAATACCAAAAAATATGTTCTTGGACCCAGGAGACCTTAAAACATGTAAACAGGTTGAAAATTGGATAACAAAATTTGACAGAATACAATACTTCCATTACCTATGATGGTAGTTGGGTAATAGAAGTAATAATGGAAGAAAGAGAGAGATGTTAAGTCTCATCTGATAAAACTCATGTGGAAAGCATGGTATAGGCAAGTCAACAAATAACATTACATGGAAGAAGGTATTTTTAAAGAAAATTTATGCATGTTTTGTGAAAAAATATTTTTATAAAAACATTTTAAAACATACTGTATTCTTCAACATAAAATTTAAATTTTATCCTTACAATTTATTATTACAGATGTAATCCAAAAAAAATATTGCATAAATCACTTACACTGATCAGAACAAATAATAAAAAGAAAAAATAATAATTGCCTCTTAACCGCAGATGAATATACTGAAACACAGAATCCACAACAGTGTAACCTAAATCGAAATGCTGGTGTATAAGACTGTATCTTTCTGGAGAACTTTCTGCTAAAACCTAAATGAAACAATACTATTTTACACAACAAACTTATTTCAAATAAATTTTAAATAATTGAAAAATTCATTTAGAAAAATTAAGAGTGTAAATTTTAATTTTTACCCTAACTATGTGAAAAAAACCATAGGAATAGAACCTGGACTCTCCGTTCACTTTGTGGATTCTCTACCACTGTCTGATTACTAACCACCCTGTCTGATTACCAACTCGGCATTTCTCATATGATATCTATTGGCAAAGCCATTGTGCCTGTAAATGCAGAATTAACAGGTGAGCATATTAATCATGGTGCAATTACAATAGACCTACTTAGAAGTATTATACATCAATTCATGAATATTCATTTAGATAAATTGGAGTATACCTAAGGTTGTATTTTTATACCAACCCCAGTGGCAGAAAGTTTTGTAGCTGTCTGTGACAGGCTTTTGAGACTTCATAATCTCTCTGCAAAATTTGTGCGTGTAATCAGGGGTGAAAATGGCTTACACTCAAAAAGCCTGAAAACTGATAGCGGCAATCTTGGGAGTGGGGGGGAGCTTAACAGCAGTGGTGATCTCGTGCAACAATACACGAATACAATTTTACTACAGAATGATATAGTATAAACAAATATACAAAAATAAGTTGAACTCATTCAATTAAATATTTTATAGCAATGTTTGACACAACACAATATAAATAATAAAAGTAATAGTTTTAGTTTTGATACAGAAATTTTTATAAATGAATTTTGAAGTGGAGGAAAAGTTTTGGAACAGTTTTAAATGAAATTAGCACTTTTGGAGCAGGTGTGTGACCTTTGGTAATACACGCATAACACTGCCTATTAAGGAAGATCTAGGCTCCCTAGGTCAACGTTGTTAAGCACTGTTTTGTGTGTTCCTACCAAGACACTTATAGGGGGGCTCTAGAGTTCCTACCAGAGAGCATCTAAGACGTCATACATCGGTAGCACATTGTCGCAGGCGAAGAATGTCCGTAAATTGTATGTCCAGACAATTTTTTTATGACTGCAGATAAAGACTGTCCAGAAGTTGCGGGCAATTTTTTTTTATTAGTGCAGACAAAGACTGTACAAAAGTTGCAGACAAATTTTTTTATTAGTACAGACAAAAACTGTCCGCAAGCCCTTTTTCTGTGTCTGCGACTATGTTGCCATGTCGTGGTGTTTCTACCACTGAGATACCAACTATGTGAAAAAAGTAAGTAATAAAGGAAGAAAAAGTGAGGAATTGAGTTCTCATGCATAATAAACATAACTGATAAAGTTCACACGAAAAGCATGATATAGGCACATCAACAAATAGCATTACACGGAAAAAGGTATTTTTAAAGAAAATTTATGCATGCTTTGTGAAAAAATGTTTTTATAAAAACATTTGTGGTCTATCGGAGCTGTGCCATGATTAATATGCTCACCTGTTAAATCTGCCTTTGCAGACACTATGGTTTTGCCAATGGATATTATGTGAGAAATGTCGAGTTGGTAATCAGCCAAGGTGACTCAGTGGTAGAGCAACCACACTGTAAGCAGATAGCCAGAGTTTGTTTCCCGGCTCTGGCATTTTTCATACACACATTTATTATGCATTAACTTCAATAAATTTCATTCCATTTTCGTCATTTACTTTAAATATCACACAATTCAACAAAAATAACATAAATGAAATGAATTAATGTAAAACATTTTGATTAAAATCATTCTACTAGTTGGCTATCATCATTTTAATTGAAAAGTTAAAACACACAATTTCTTTAGCTAAATTCTCTACTTCACATACACCAATAATGTAAAGTACAATTTACGCATGAAGTCACCTAAACTAGATTTCATAAAAATAAAAACTTTCACAAAAAAAAAAAAATTGCAAATAGTGACAAAACTATCACAAAAGAATCATGGCATAACAGTTGTGAAAAAAATCTAAATTATTCACTTTAGTAAAAATGAAGATATTAAAAATCGGTCATCCCTTAACAGTGCTGAATCTATTACAGTAGAAGATCTTTATAATGCAAACCTGACTACTGCAGTACAGATTTTCATGCATAACAAATTAGCTGCACCCAGTTTTTTTTTTTTTTTTTTAATGCTTATGAAGCAAACATACATTGAGATACTGACTGCTGCACAGTAGTGGCACCAGAAATTCCCCAACAGGGGGGCACTACATAAAGAGAGTTTACTATATGAGTATTTATCAAAAACTGCAATTACTGTTAATATTTGTAACATTCCATTTGTTAGTACTCCTCGTGGTTTTGGAGATCATCGTGTCACAGACAGACATTTTCTAGAAATATCGTGGTCAAAACGTGTTCTGGACCTCTCAAAATGTGTATATTCGTGGAAAACTGGAAGCTGAAAATTTTTATGAATCCAATACTTTCTTCTATTGAATATAGAATGGAAAAACTGGAATGCTCCAAATTTGTAAAAGGAAAGAAAAATGCTGCTAAAAGTAGAAAAACTGAAAATTTTGTATTTGTTCTCCTAAGAGATTTTAGTAGTATGCCCCGATGGGGGGTCACAGACTTCCATGATTAATATGCTCACCAGCCCCCCCCCCCCCCCCGGCCCCCTAGCTGGCGCCACCCCTGCTGCTGCAGTACAGATTTTCGTGTTTTTTCTGGTTCTGCACGACAGAGAAAGAGAGAAAAAAAGAAGTTTCTAATATAACTTCATAAATGTTCAAAATAAATATTTCATTACTTTTTTTATTATATTGAATTTAATTTTTGTTGGTGCAATCCATATTAACTTGTTGATGTGATTTATTTTTTTAAATGACATTTGTTGATACTCTTTGAATTTAAATTTGTGTTAACAATCGTATATTTTCAATTTCATTTGTCAACTATCATTAACGTCAACATCCACTACCTTGGAAAGTAAATTACACTTATGAGCTAATAGGGATCATGCCAACAAAAGTTGTCAGAAATGCTACGGGGTCACCAAAACATGCAATGAATCTTGTTAATAACAATATATATATACAGTATAGGACCAATTATCCAGAATTCCAAAATCTGGAATCATTTCAGAGTTATTTTATTTTATTATTATTTTTTTAATGATTTAAAAAATATTTTTATTTAAAATTAGAACTTAACTTACTGGGGGAAGAAAAAAAAACATCACCTCATAATTCCGAAAAATCAGAAATAAAAGCAGAATTTATTTTTCTCGGGAGATGATTAGGGATGTTCATTGTCCGGGAAAACTTTGGAATTCACGGCCAACACATAATAAAAATTTGGGATTTTATTCAATGTTCGATTTCCGGGAATTTTTAATTTCTCAATAAGATAGTTTTGTTTTCTGAAAGTAAAGCGGGAAAAAAAAATCTTTTCTTTTTTTAGCATCCTGCTCTTTTAATTCAGTCAACATTCCCATTAGTGGCACTGATAATGCAGCAATCACATCGCTCGGCCCAGCCAAGTTTTTAAAACAAAATATGCGTGAATGCACACACATGAGTTCTTGAGAGGATAGAATGACACAAGAGCAAAAGAGAAAATATGCTCAGAGCTTCGGAAAGATGAGAGAGGGAGGGAGGAAAACTGCACCTTTATATTTCGGGAAAGGGGGGGGGGGAGAGGAATAATATATACGGTCTGTGCATATAGGAAGGCAATTAATTAGATATTTTTGTTAGGTTATCATTATCGCTGATCTTGTCATTTACACATGTTCTATTTCTGCGATGTATTTGTAGTTGCATGATAATTTTTTTTTTTAGAATATGTTTAAAAGATCTGCTAAGGATTCTGCTATAAGTGTTAAGCATAAACATGTTTCATTATCAATTCAGAAAAAAGTTGAAATTCTCCGAAAATTAGATCGAGGAACATCGGTGAAAATGATAAGTGTTGAACATAATGTTGGCTTATCAATGATATATGACATCAATAAGCAAAAAGATAAAATTTTATCTTTTTTTTTACTGCATCCGATATTCCTCATTTAATACATTTCCGGAAAATTGTACATCAAGCAAGAAATATGGATGTAGACAAAGTTTTACTGAAATGGACTCGTCAATGTCAATCTGAAAATGTTCCATTAAATCGTGCAATCATAATGGCTCAAGCACAGAAGTTTCATGTAGAATTAGGCACTAAGGACTAAGCAATGTGAGTATTCGACTGAATGGTTCACAGAGTTTAAGCGTTGTCATGGTTTACGGCTTGTGAAAACAAGTGAAGAAAAAGTTTTGGCAGATGTCCACAGAGCAGAAGCATTTATTGATGAACTGTCTGATATAATCGCTCAAAAAAATTTGACTTTGGACCAGATATTTAATGTAGATGAGACATCACTTTTCTGCCGGTATATACCCAGAACAACCTACACTACTTCAAGATGAAATTAATGCTTCTGGCTATAAAGATAATAAAGAGAGAATGACAATTTTAGCATGCGCTAATGCAGCTGGGAATTACAAATGCAAATATTAATGGTGATCAGCAAAAGTAAGAATCCAAAAGCCTTTAAAAATGTTAAAATATACCCTGTAATTTATAAAACAAGTACGCTTGGGTAACAACAGAATTATTCAAAGACTGATTCGATAATTGTTTTGCCCCGCAAGCTCATTCACATTGCCGTTCAGTGGGACTGACGGAAACAAGCAAAATTTTACTTTTAATTGATAACTGTTCGGTGCATCCGAAAGCATAAGTGCTTTGTAAAGAAAATGTAATTGTTTGTTTTCTGACACCAAATTGCACATCATTTATTCAGCCACTTGACCAAGGTGTTTTGCATTCTTTTAAATGCATTTACAAAAAGAAATTCCTGGAGAGAGTGCTGAATTTCTGTAATAGCGATTGTGGCGATACTGAAGGATTTCAAAAGAGCTTCACTATTAAGGATGCAATATGGGAGGGACGTGGGTAAAATGAGGAAGGAAGTGAATAGTGAAACATTAAAAAATGTATAGCATAACTTAATACCAAGTACCATATTTTTACTTTCCGAACACTATAGTGAGGAAAGTAATCCTGTCAAAAATCCAAATTTGAGATTTTGATGTTTCTTATACGTTTCGAGGTCCCCTGAATCCGTTTTAACTATTTTTGTGATGATGTATGTATGTGTCTATGTCTGAGTGAACACGCTAGCGTCTAAACGCTTTGTTCGAATAAGCTGAAAGTTGAAAAGTATATTGTAAGTTACCATAGTACAAACCCTATTGATTTTGGTGAATCTAGCACTTATAGTTTTTTTACAGGGACACAAAGAAAAATTCTTTATCATTATGGCCTAATGGGACCAAAATCTTAAAAGTGTGATAGCATCTAAATGCCTTATTCAATTGAGCAAAAAATTTATACACATATTATAGGTCACAGCTACTCAATCTGTATACAGTTTGGAGAATCTAGCACTTATAGTTTTTTTACAAGGACACAAAGAAAAATTCTTTATCATTATGGCCTATGGGGCCAAATTTTTAAAAGTGTGATAGCGTCTAAATATCTTATTAATCTGAGCAAAAAAATTGTACACATGTTTCAGGTCACAGTTGCACCAACTGTATAGATTTTGGTGAATCTAGCACTTACAGTTTTTTTACAGGGACACAAAGAATAATTCTTTATCATTATGGCCTATGGGACCAAATTTTTAAAAGTGCGATAGAATGTAAACGCCTTATTCAATTGAGCTGAAAATTTATATGAATATTATAAATCACTGTTGCACTAACTATAAGCATTTTGGTGAATCTAGCATTTATAGGTTTTTACAGGTACTTTATAGGTTTTTACAGGTACACAAAGAAAAATTCTTTATCATTATGATCTATGGGTTCAAAGTTCAGTCAGTAGCTTTAAATAAAACATTGTGTAGTATATGGAGAGAAATACTCAAACACTCTATTATGGTTTTCTCTCTTTTGTTTGTTTAAAAACTCCTCTTTCTTTACTTTATCTACAAAACTGTTAATTACTCAATGTTCGGAAAGTGGAGTGGAGTCACTCCAGATTTTTTAAAAATGAAAATGATGAAAGTTTTGAAGGCTTTCATATTTCAGAAGAAAAAAGACTTGTACAGGAACTTCTGAAGTATGCAAAAACGGTTAATTCGGAAGGAAACGTATTAAATGAAAAAGCAATCAAAGACTACTTTAATGTCGATAATAATATCCCAGTCGTATCCCATTTGACTGATGCAGAAATTATAAAGGCTGTGTTAAATGAAGACAATGAAATTGAAGAGGAGTCTAATGGTGAAATTGATAATGAACTTATTTCAAATGATAGATACATTGCTATCGTGAAAGAATTAATTAAAGGTATGGAACAGAAAACTTTTGCTGATGAAACTCATGTCATATACTCACAAAATTCAGGAACTTTTTCACAAACAAAAACTAGTTAACATAAAACAAAGAAAAATAACTGATTATGTATAAAAACTTGAATGTAAATAGTTAATAGTGATAAAATGAATATTAAATAGTACATCCAAAATATTACTAGTTCTTATTTTAATTTTTTTATTTTTATAAACGAAGGCTGAAATTTCTGTTTCTTCATCTAAGTAACATATGCAAAAAATAAGTTTTTTTTTATTATATGTTCTATTGTTATTGAGTTATCTCTCTATAAATAAATGGCTAAGAGATTTTCTTGGACTCTGTTCGTCTGTGTGTTGACGCAAGTTGCCACCAAATTTTAATACTTTAGTTAATTTAAAAAAATCTAATTGTCCGATAGATAAGTTAATTAATCCGATGGATTCAGAAAAATTGCCCCTTTCATTTGGTGCCTTATTTGTAACAAAATTTTGATTAGATTAGATTTTTTTTAATTAATTAAAATATGAAAATAATAACCTGGTAAAAGCTTTAAAATGGACATTTACATTTTTAATTGTTGCCAAAAAAATTCAACATAAAATGAAATATGCTTTCACGCAGGGGAAAAAAAAAAAAAAGTTAAAATATTAAATTTGCTCATGCACATGAAAAAATGAAAATGGAGTACAAAAACGATTTGGAAAAAGTTAAACGAGATTTCCAAAAATTAATGAAAATATAAATTATCGTTAAATAAATAAAATAGTCGTCTGCTCAATCACGTGATATTAAAAAAAAAAAAAAGAATCAAATTCAGTAAATATTGTTCTTGAAAGCAAAAATATTAATATTCAATATAAAATAAAATAAAAGTAATATTGTGCATTTTTAAACAGTAGAATAATTGTATTTGTGAGTTTAATAATTTTTAAGAATACTTTATATGTTTATTTCTTTTCACAAGTAAGAATCGATTTTTTTATATTGTAGTGTAACTGTTATGTTAACTGATTTAGCAATAAATAGTTGATTCACTACCTTCATTGAATTCATAAATTTCAAAATGATTTCGTTAACAAACTTTGATCTTTTAAAATTTTTCCCACATTCAGAATTCGGTTGGTTCCCAAACCAGAGCTTTTCTAGTGTTTTATAATTCAGGAAAATTAATAACAGAAAAAGACCCAAATACTTCAGGTCCCTTGAGTTCCAGATAATGGGTCCTATACTGTATTAAAAAAAATAACTAATGGTTGCCAAAACCAAAGAAGATAAAAAGAAGATTGAAATATTCAATTAAAATCATTCAAGTTGGGGGCAAAAGTAGAAATTTCATGAATGGTGGATGTATTGTAAATGTATGCCTTAATATTTTTAAATTTGACTTTTTATTCAATTAGAAATTTGAACTAATCAGAATTTAAAAACTGAATTACTTATCTAGTTGGCCAAAGAACTTTGGCAAATTTTGAAAAATTTCAAAATCATACTAATGTACACTAACGGACAAAAAAAAAAAAAAGCTGCACTTGGACATTTTCTATTTCTCTTTCTGCAACCGCCAAATTTTATCTTTTAAAAAGAAAATTTTCAAGCAGATTGTATTATGTCATCCTCCACGTACACTTTAGGATTGAGCCTAGTGTTAAAAACAAAATGCAATTACCAGGAAAATTGTAATTTTAGAAAGTATTCCAAAAATGACAAGGATAAGACAATTAACGATGCCACAAAAAGTGTTAATTTTAGAATGAAAATCAAAAAATATTTTACTTATCTGACAAGCAAAATAATTAAATGTTAATGAAATATTGTTGCGATAATTTTTAGTAAGACATAAAATTTTTTGGCTGTTTAAACTAGAAATTTGGTTTTAGGAAGCCACATTACTCATCCAAGCGTGATGAGTAATACACCAAAAATTAGTACACAATTTCAGTACACCAAAAATTAATATATATATATATCAGTTAATTATTGGGCTGAACTGGTTTCCATTGATGAGCCAAGTTTAATTTATTTCGAGCTGATGAAAAAATGCTAGAAGAACGACGAATATGTGTCTGATTTAATGAAAATTGCACTCTTAAAACAGTGACACTTTCTCCATACATTATATTACAGAGTTGTATAACTTTTCAAAGAGTTAGGCAAATTTTCATGCTCAAGGGATCAATTAACTCAAAATAAAACACGGTCATTATCATAATGGCACCTGACCGACTATATTGAAGATATCTCAGACTTTTCTGCAATCAGTGTTTCAAGATGTTAATGCACCTTGCTATATACGGCCAGTGCTGCCAGATTTGAGGGAAATTTTTATTCAACAGCCACCGTTAAATTTTACTTGTAACGGTTAACTAATTATATACACGATTCCTAGGGAAAATGCTTCAAAGTAATTACAAAACCGTTTCAGTTAAAAATTAGTGGTGGGAGTTAAATAAAAATTTCCCTCAATCTGGCAGCACTGTATACGGCGTCTGTGGGTGCGGTTATTTAATTAAAATTACAGTATAGGATCCGTTATCCGGAAACCCATTATCCAGAATGTTCCGAAAACCAGAATGCAAAATGCCAAATACCAAAATTTTTAATTATCGTAAAATTTAAGAATTAAAGTTGTACAATAACAGCGGTCAGAATTATACTTTTATTAACCTACTTTATTTAATGGTTATTCTGAGGAAATATGGTGAGCACAAAATTGTCTAAATAATTACTGAAAATTTTGCAAATTTAAGTTAGAAAATGAATTTTTATTGTATTTTTTAATAGATAAACATTAATAACACAGACTTTTTAAAGTGCCCAATAGCAGATGAATTTTATCCTTGAACTCAGGTCGCATGCATGAAGTCCTAATTGTTATAAAATTTTTAAATAGTTTTTATTAATTTCCATTATTTTTAGGATTCATGATGTCATAAAATATTTAGCATTATGTGCAAAAAATATTTGAAACATTTATGAACTATTAGTATCAAAGCAGAGACACTACAAGCAAAAAAATATAGAAATTTTTGCAAAATTCAGATGAAAGGATGTTACTCTGAGGTCCAAAATTAAATTTTATATATGTTTATTTATTTTTCATTTATTATTACTATTGTTATTTATAGTTTGAAATTCTAATTAAGAATGATTTTTTATTTTGTGGAAATAATTTATTAAATGAATTTGTTATTAATAGGTAAAGTGTTTACATATATATTATTCATGTTTATCACTGCTATTCATGAAATTATTTTGTACCATTTTTATACATATAATAAAGTGTTCCGAATTACAGAAAAACCCCTTATCCAGAATATCCCAGGTCCCAAGCTTTCTGGATAACAGATCCTATACACTGTATTAAAATTACTATCCATTCCCATAAGCACCTATAATTCTATAAGTAATCATATCTTTTTTATTTTAAGTTAAATCCCACAAAGAATATCATAGAACTAATTTCATCTTTACCAGACCTTGAAATGCCCTAATATTAATTCGTTCGAAAATGTTTAGTCCATAAAAAGGTTGGGGAAGGGGGAAGGATTCAAAATTTGCAGCCTACAACTCTGCAAGAACCAGAAAAATTTATTTATGATATTTAGCACAGTGAAATTTCTGAGATTTATATTAAAACATTGCATATTATGGCCTCTCACATTAAAGCAGGGCTAAGCTTTACTATAAGGCACCCATTGCTTATTGCCGTTGCCGATGTTTTGATCGCGTGATATGATGGTGATTCGAGACCCGAATCACAGTATCGATACTTTTTTCAGTTGTATCGAAACGTAAAATTTACTGATTCATGCATCGCTAATTAGGGGTATACAGTGATGTTTTTTTTTTTGGTTTTAATGCTCGCGAAGCGAGCAAACAGCAGAAAACATAGTGACCGAGGCTCCATGAATTTTCATGCTTTTACTGATTCATGCTCCACGAATTAGGTGCGTCCAGTGATGTTTTTTTTTGGTTTTAATGCTCGCGAAGCGAGCAAACAGCAGAAAACATAGTGACCGCTGCTCCATGAATTTTCATGCTTTTACTGATTCATGCTCCACGAATTAGGTGCGTCCAGTGATGTTTTTTTTTGTTTTAATGCTCGCGAAGCGAGCAAACAGCAGAAAACATAGTGACCGCTGCTCCATGAATTTTCATGCTTTTACTGATTCATGCTCCACGAATTAGGTGCGTCCAGCAGGGTTCGTGATTTTTTTGATTTTTTTAAAAAAATCAAAAAAATCGGATTTTTTTGATTTAAATCGGATTTTTTCGATTTAAATCGGATTTTTTAAAAAAGTCTACAAATTTATAGTTACTCATTACTTTATACCTGTAAAAGTAATCTATATCTTAAACAATGTCTAAAAACATAATTTAAGTAAATTTCATGCCAGAAGCTATGCTTTTTATAAGCATATATACATCAGTTTTAACTTTTAACACTGATGAATAATGAAATTTATCATTTAAGACCACAAGAATTATAGCATACTCAAATACAAATTAACAAGCAAATTTAACGTAAACTTGTACCTTCCCTTTTAGTTTTTAAAACAGAATGTATATGAAAAACAACTGTCATGTTATATGAATATTTACTTTTACTCTAAATATATATTATTAGAAGTTCTCTATTTTATATATAGATATAGATTTTTCAGCTCTTCATTTTGTAAAATCATATGATCACTTTATTACTAAAAGATGAAACTTCTCATTTTAACTAAATATCTTTTATTTAAAATTTAAAAATACAAATGAAGCAGACAATTTCCATATTTAAAAATAAACGTCTCTGAGTGTTAGGGAAGAATAAAACATCTCTTTGACCATTCTGATTCTGGATAACATACTGTATTGTTAATTTAATGGATCTATATGTAATTATCTATGGTATTATTATAAACCATGTTAATTATGGCATGAAAGTTAACAGTATCAAAAAAATTTCTGAAATATGCATAATCCCAATAATGCACGTGAATAATCAAAATAAAATGTTATCAAAGAAAATAACTGAAGCTTAAGCATAGGTGGATCCAGGTTTTATTTTTGAGGCAAATTTTAGCGAAAAACTATTATCATATAAAAGTTCTCATTATAGAAATCATTCAACTTTATGATTAACATAAAAACTCATAAAATAATAAAATATGATAAATCATTAAATAGTAATTTTATAAAAACTAATATATGCAGTACTTTAAATGAGAAAAATTTTAGAAAAGAAACATTTTTATGGACACAATAATATATATATATATATATATATATATATATATATATATATATATATATAAATGCTGAATGACAATAAAAAATTAATAAATGAAGCTGAAATGTCATTAAAAATACATAAATAAATAAAAGTGAAAACTTCCATGCTTTATATGTTATCATAATAGTTGAATTAATTATGCTTTGTTGTTAAAATGTTTTAAAAAAAAAAAGACAAGTTCATAGAGTTTTCATGATAATATATGGTCTTAGTGTAAAATCCTATACTGAATTAGTACATTTTTTAGTTATATTAATATATAAAAATTGCTTTCAAGTTCTTTAATTCATTTCTGAAGCATAAAAAGTAATTGTGTAAGATTTAAAGTAATTGGTTCATATGTGCCAACACACACACACGTACAGATACCTATATATATAGTTTTGCTAATTAAAGGATGTAAATGCAACATATTTTGTATTTGAAACTTATTCTAACAAGATTAAAAAAATTTAGATCATAAAAAGTTTTGAAAAATGATTCAATTTTAATAAATGACTTTTTAAAAAAATCAGTTGATTTAAATCAATGATTTTTTTAAAAAAATCCATTGATTTAAATCATGATTTTAATCAAACTGATTTAAATCAACGAACCCTGGCGTCCAGTGATGTTTTTTTTGGTTTTAATGCTCGCGAAACGAGCAAACAGCAGAAAACATAGTGACCGCTGCTCCATGAATTTTCATGCTTTTACTGATTCATGCTCCATGAATTAGGGGCGTCCAGTGATGTTTTTTTTGGTTTTATTGCTCGCGAAGCGAGCAAACAGCAGAAAACATAGTGAAACATTAAAAAAAAAAGGGCGTCCAGTGATGTTTTTTTGGTTTTAATGCTCGCGAAGCGAGCAAACAGCAGAAAACATAGTGAAACATAAAAAAAATGTTTCATAATAATGAAAAGTATTGTTTCATGAGATTTTGATTCGATTCACGACGTTGTGAACCGATTCGCAGTACCGACTCACAAACCGAATCAAAACACCATCATACCACGTGATCAAAACATCGGCAACGGCAATAAGCAATGGGTGCCTTATAGTAAAGCTGTTCCTAAAGCAGTAATTCCATATAAAGATGGAATTACCCAATGCAGAATAAATATTTTTATAAAGTAATTGTTTAGATGCAACAAACAAATAGTTTTATTTCATACATTAAAATATAACTTGTTTATTTCATATAATAAATCATAATAGAATATACAAAGCATAAGTTTATTATATCATGTTTAAAAAGAAAGTTTTGTGTAGATATTTATTAAATACTTCATAGAGTGTAATAAAATGCATTACTAAACCGGAAATGTACATATGTATCATTTCATCTTTGGTATTGTGTAAACATGACAGTTTTATTTGTTTCAACCATTAGTTTTGAAGTTATTACACAAGTAAAAAATCTAGAGTGACTCCACTCAACTTTCCGAACACTGAGAAATTAATGGTTTTGTAGATAAAGTAAAAGTAAAAGGAAATGTTAAATAAACAAAATAGAAAATTATAATAGTGTGTTTGAGTATTTTTCCTTATATAGTACACAATGTTTAATTTAATGCTATTTTACAGAACATGTAGATCCATAATGATAAAGAATATTTTGTTGTGTCCTTGTAAAAACCTACAAATGCTATATTCACCAAAATGCTTATAGTTAGTGCAACACTGACTTATAATGTTTATATAAATTTCCAGCTTCATCGGAAAAGGCGTTTAGACGCTATCATACTTTAAAGTTTGAGCCTATATGCCCCAATAATAAAAAAAAATTTGCATTTTGTCCCTGTAAAAAGAACCATAAGTGCTAGATTCTCTAAAGTTTGTGTGAGGGTGACATATAACATGTATATAAATTTTCAGTTCATTTGAATAAGGCGTTTAGTCACTGCCGCTGCCGCACTTCAAATAATTTGAGCCTATAGGTCTTAAAGATGAACAATTTTTATTTGTGTCCCTGTAAAACTCGTTAAGTGCTAGAGTCACCAAAATCTATACAGTTTGTGTGATGGTGACCTATAACTCGTATATAAATTTTCCACTGAAACGGATAAGGCATTTAGATGCTATCACACTTTAATAATTTCAACCCCATAGACCATAATGATACAGAATTATTTGTTGTGTCCCTGTAAAACAACTAAAACTGTTAAATTCACCAAACCCTATACATATTGTGAAACTGTGACCTATAATATGTGTATAATTTTTCTGTTCAATTAAATAAGGTGTTTAGACGCTATTGCACTTTTTAAAATTTGGTTCCTTAGGCCATAATGATAAAGAATTTTTCTTTCTGTCCCTGTAAAAAAACTATAAGTGCTAAATTCACCAAAATCTATGCAGTTCATGCAACTATTACTTATAATGTGTATATAAATTGTTTGCTCAGTTTAATAAGGCGTTTAGACACTATCGCACTTTTAAAATTTGGGTCCCATAGGCCATAATGATAAAGAATTTTTCTTTGTGTCCCTGTAAAAAAACTGTAAGTGCTACATTCCCCAAAATCTATATAGTTCGTGCAGCTTACACCTTGCCATATCTTTGAGTGTCCAGCAATAAGTGCGAACTTGAGAGAAATTGGAGTATTGCTGTCACTGATAGACCTATATGACGACAACGTACAACAAATCGCAGATGCAGTTATAAAGATCCACGGTTTAATCTAATTCGACTACGTCATGGACACGACAAAATAAAACTGTGACCTATAATATATACATACATTATCGTAAAAATAGTGAATATGGACTCAGGGGGACTAAACGTATAGAAACAGCAAAATCTCGAATTCGGATTTTTGACATGATTACAATATTTTCCTTACATACGGAAAGTAAGTCAATTTTTTCTACAGTGCGGCCTTTTTTTTTTTTTTGGCCTTTAGTGTATATATAAAAGCTTACAAGTATGAAGGATTTCTATGGTAGGTGAAAATTCAAAACTGGTGATTAACTTTTAGGTCATTGATTTTACTCCACAATTTATACAAAAACAAATTTTCAACATTACAATTTATAAACAATTCCGATCGCAGAATGAACCATTAAAAAAATAATAATTCCATATTAATCATTGAAATTTTAAAACAATCTAATAAAGGAAGAAGGAGCATGGGTGAAAACCTTAAATATGTGTCGAAATGCTAATCGAAGACCAGCAACAAGATTTTCCTGTCCAAGAACTTCAAACAACGAAGGCTTTGTCTCTCCATACGTTGCATGATGGGCTCCGTATTCAGCCATTTTGGTGTCTCAAATACAAAATGTCGGTACAATTTTAATTAAATGCTTTAAAAATTTAAAAAGAGTTTTCATAAGTTTACTCGGGTGGATAGGATATATGGCCAATGTTTACTAACAATTTTTTATTTATAGGTAGGTAGGTAGGTAGGTAGGGGAATACTGAGATTTGTGCTATGTCCCAAGGGACAGCTTCATCTCGAAAAATCCAAAAACGCAAACCAAAACAATGTTAAGTTAGGACGAGAAAGCTAGTCGAGAGAAGAGGATCAGATGCGCTAGCGACCCTTTCGAACCGAAGGCAGCCAAGATAACGTCGCCATACGACGGGTTAGGGCCCAGATGAAGAGCATTGAACAGATTGTGGTGAGGGGTAGAGAGCTTGGAGCAATGGAGCAAGATGTGTTCGGGAGTTTCCAAATCGTAGCAAGAGAGGGGAAAAGGTGAGGTTCATCCTATGGAGGCGTTGAACTGGGAACTGGGAACTGGTGCAAGCGTTGATGGCTTGGTTAGAATAGTTTTTTACCTCCAACGAGCCATCAGAACATCCATTTTGCGAGACGGGACCCAGCTGGGGAAGGACCTGTCAGGAAGGAGGAAGGGGAGAGAGATCGCGTAGTCGCAGTTTACCAGTGGCGGCTGGTGAATGACGTATTGGGTGGGCTGCAAGCTACTGACTAAAAACACTTTATTAGTATGGAAAGTTTTTTCTTCTGATTGGCTATTGAAGTGTCGATGTATTACGTTGATTCTCAAAATAAAAGAGTCAGCCAATAAGACGAATAAAGATTCCATTCCATGTACTTTTTCTAGACGCTTCGATGCAGCACCCCCAAAACGTCATTCACGAGCCGCCACTGAGTTTATCCAAGAATATTCTTGCTCAACCTTCCAGGTCTTCCGGACCTGAGATCGGAGATCTTCTGGGGCTATACGAAGGAAAGGGGCGCATAGATATGGCCCATTTTTGGCACGGGAGTCTGCAAGTTCGTTGGGAGGAATACCACAATGACCTGGGCACCAGACAAAGGTGATATGATAGCCGCGAGCGTTAAGCTTCTGGATTTGGGAGATCAGCAGTAGGATCACCTTTGGCGAAAGAATAGACCAGTCCTCAAGGGCACGAAGCACCGACAGACTATCAGACAGGATGAAAATGTTCGGATGAGAAAATGGAAGAGTAGAGAGAGCAAGATATACCGCCAGAGCCTCGGCAGTGAACACCGGTTATCGTGAGGAACCAAGGTTGCAAAAGAAGTGTTACTGACAGGATCTACAGCAGCGATGGCGGTTTTAGCACCGTCTTTCGAAGCGTCGGTGGCTACGAAAGAGCAGGGGGGAGGAGAGGAAAACCATTGATGCCAGGCGTGAACTTTAGTAAGAGCCGGGAAGTCCGGACACTGAAAATCGAGACCGTTCGAAATCACCCGAAACTGGGCACAGCATGGGGGGGGGAGGCCAGCAGAGACGGATAATGTACGAGAGGGGACAGCCCACCTGGGATTGTATCTCTTGTAACGGTACCCACCACTTCCACAACGGAGCAGGCTGGGCAAGAGCAGCATGAGCAGCTTCACTAAGGCGCAGTCCAGGAGGGGAGGCGAGGAGGCGGAGAAGAAACATCTTTGTGAGGAGGAGGAGGCGACTGGACACACTAGGTACCCCGGCTTCCCGACGGAGAACAGGGATAGGGGTGCATTTGGGAAGACCGGTAGCCAATCTGAGGGCAGCGTTATAACTGACTTCAAGAGTATTCAAGGCCGAAACAGGAGAATCATAAAACAGAGGAGCACCATATTCTAGGATGCTTCGAATGATGGAATTGACAATCTTTAGCATGTGGGAACTATTAATACCACGGGAGCGGCCCGTGATGGCTTTTAAGTAGTTCAGCCGGCGCTGGGCTTTGCACTTGATAACAGTGAAGTGAGAGGAGAAACATAAAGTGCGAGAGAACCAGACACCTAAGATTTTTATCGGAGAGCTCCAAGGTATCTCCATGCCCCGAAGGGTGAACGGAGCACCCTGGTCCCTGCAGCGAGAAAAGTTGATTGCCGAACACTTGGCAGGGGCAATACTTAGCGCATTCGAGGAACACCAGCAGGTAACGCGCAAAAGGGTATCCTGGAGTTTTCTCCGTGCCTGGGTAGCCTCCGGACCCACGACATAGATAAAGAGGTCGTCCGCGTAGACGATCATGCGAACCCCATCTTCCAGCGTCTCCACAATATCCAGCATATAAAAAATAAAAAGAAGCGGAGAAAGAACGTTGCCCTGAGGGATGCCCTGGTTGCAAGGGGCAGTGTCGGAAATAGCAGCCTTCCAGCGAACCTGAATAACCCGAGAGTTCAGGAACGAAGATAGCCAATGGCCCATGATGCCTCTAATTCCAAGAGAAGCAAGTTTGTAGATGAGGGTGTCGATATGAACAGAGTCATAGGCCGCTTTGATGTCAAGACAGATTGCAGCGACGTACCATTTCCGAGAGCGGGCCAAGACAATATCGTTTATAAATGTGCATAAAGCTAGGGTGCAGTCCCTAGTAGGTATGAATCCAAAATGATCTTGGTGGAACAAGTGCCGCTGCCCACCCCAAGCAAGGAGTCTGCGGAGGATTATGCGTTCCAATAACTTGCACCCCGCCGAGGTGAGAGCTATCGGGCGGTAGGAGTCGACACGATGGGCAGGTTTGCCAGGCTTCCGGATGGGAACGATGGTGGCAAGCTTCCAGGAGTTAGGGATTTCCCCCGAACCAAAAGAAAGGTTAAAGGTGTTCAGCAGGGCTTCGAGGTGTTTCTCAGAAAGCTTCTGAAAGAGCTTAATGGAGATACCGTCAGCGCCTGGAGTAGTGGGACGCGAAGGTTTTAGAGCGTGGCGAAGTTCATCCAGGGAAAGGGGGGCGTCCAGAATCGGATCCCCATCACCAAGATCAACCGGAATAGGGTGGGAAAGGTTGGGTTTAGAGAAATATTCTAGGAAGGCATGAGCTTGGGTTTGGATAGACGCGATGGGAACAGGGTCTTTGATAATATTGTCGCCAGAGGGGAGGTCACGACTAGCAAGGCGTTTCAGGATTTTGAAGATTCTCCCACTTTCGCAACTGCCTTGGCAGAGGGAATCCCAGAAGCTGCGGGCAGCTTGTTTGACATACCTTCGAAGTTTGGCCGCATACTTCTTGTAGAGAACCCAATCTTCCCTGGAGCAATGCAACCGGGCAAGGCGGAGATGTTTCCGCTTCGAACGCAGGAGTGACCGGCAGGTAGAGTCCCACCAAGGACAGCCCGAGCGACTAGGCGAACTCAGGTAAGAGGAAGTGGAATCCATAGCCTCTTTGCAAGTGTGCTCAAAGACCTGATAAGAAGAAGTCGGAAGATTATCTATCTTGTTAAGAGCAGCAGAGGCTCTAGCCCAGCTGTAAACGCGACGAGTGGCCGTTGGAAGGCCCACAGGGGAGTAGGCCAAGAGAATGATGGGGTGGTGGTCCGAATCGAACAAGTCAGGGTGGACGTAAAATCTAATTCTGGACTGGATAGAGGGAGACAGCATGGTGAGGTCTAAAAGGGAGGAGGAACCGAAAGAGCCAGAGCGAGTGGGGTGATCAAAATTCAGAACACAAACATCCTGGGCGCTAGCCCAGTCAAGCAGAAGTTGGACCCGCCTAGGGACGGGGGGAGGGGAGCGGGAAAGGATGTTGATATTGAAGTCACCGACTATAATAACGGGGGGGGGTTCTCCGAGGATAGGATTTCAGTAAGCCAATCCGACGGGAAGTTGCCTGAAGGGGAGTAGCAGTTCAGTACAAGTGTCCAGCAGTTATCCAAGAAAACTTTGACCCCAAGAACTTCGAAGTCCTGGACAGGGCAAGGAGGGAGAGTAGCCAGGTAGGAAGCCATTGAGGCGTGAACAGCAGTGAGGAGACCACCACCGCGAGTATCAACTCTATCAGCCCTGTACACCGTCATGTCAGGGATGACAAAAGTATCCTGGGGAGACAAGAATGTTTCCTGCAGGCAAAGCAGCCGGGCATGGAGCTCAGGGGTAGAGCGGAGCCAATGACCATTAGCCCTAAGACTGCGGCAGTTCCATTGTACCAGAAAATTGCTAAAACCCATAAAAAACAGAAACAAAGAAAGAGCGAAACAACAGAAAAGGGGACTTACCCGTGAGAGCACCGTAAGCCATGGCACGCTATCCCACCGGGGAAGACTTGTCTGTCGAAACACCAGGGCGAGGCGGGTCTTGCGACGAGGTATCCATAGAAGTGGAGGGATCATGTGCAAAGCGAGACAAGGAAGAATCCATGATGGTTGAATCTTGGGACTGCAAGCGCAACTTCTTCGACTTTTTCCGGAGGACTTCAGTAAACACATCCGCCAGGGTAGTCTCTGGTGTCTTTTTTGGTTGTACCGCCTGCATAATTTCAGAGAGAGGCTGAAAGATAGCTTCAGCCAGCACTTGCAGTGATTGCTGGAACTCAGCAACGAGGGTTTGGACCATGTTGGTAAAGTGTTCAGTAATGCCCTGTAGGGCCGTGTGGAGATCGGCTTTAGACACAGCGTCTTGTGGGCTGCTAGCCGCCACCGTCACAAACGACCTATTTGAAGTTTTCCTTGATTCCTTGTAAATGCGCCTCGCTTCCGACATTGTGAGGTGGTTCTCAGTTCTAAATTTTTGGATTTCAGCTTCCTTTTTATACTCCGGGCATGCTTTGTCAGATGCTGCGTGTGATCCCTTGCAGTTAATGCATTTAGGGGATGCAGCCGTACACTCCTCCGAATGATGTTCAGCACATCGAGCACAGAGCTTTTGGCTCCGACATGATTTTGTCGAGTGCCCGAACCTGTGACAATTGAGGCAAGCACGAGGCCGGTCATAGAAGGGCGTGACAGTGTGGCGAACATACCACAACTTGACGCTTGCTGGAAGGTTTGTACCAATTAACGTAACCAGGACGGTTTGGGTGGGTGTTTCTTCACCCTGTGATTTCTTCATAAAGCGGCGGACCTCCAAGGCCGCTAGCCCTTGGGCCGCAAGCTCATCGGCGATGTCAACACAGGACACACTTGTCTCGATATTATGCAACAAAAATCTTGATGAAATGGTATCGGTAATTACATATGGGTCCACAGCGACCCCCAATAGCGAATTGATGCTAAGCAATTTTTGGGCAGCAGCAACTGATTTAGTTGTTATCAGCAGTTTACCCTGCCTGGTTAGTTTTAAGTCCTCTATGACTCTATTATCCAGAACAATATTGGTAATTTCATCTTTTAAAGTTTTAGGATGGGCATGTGGTATTGAGCCATTTTTAGCCGCGATGATTATAACAATGGAGTCATACCCGTCATTTAGGGCAATACTAAGCGAATCTGCCAACCCACCGGCGTTGGAAAAGTGATTCAATGAACATGGCGGCCTATCAAGGGAACCGCCTCCGGACATGTGGCCAAGTGATGACAAGCGAGAAGAAAATCCCCGCAACAGAAAATAAAGATAAACTCACAATCCTAAGCGTGAAAGAAAAGGAAAAAGCAAAAAACTTACCAACTTTCGACTAGAAAGCCGGGACAAAATTCAAACAAAACCCACCGCGAAGGAAACACCAGCAACGCGGCTGTAGCCGGGAAAGTAAACACACTAACGAGTAGAGTTGAGCAGACCAGGAGCGACCAAACCCAACCTACCTACCAGCCTCCCACCGCAAGCAAGCGGAAAGGCGCAAGCGCAGAGAGATAAAAGTCCATTGCCAGTTTGTGAAATAAAACTTTTTCACCACTGAGCTGAAGAACAACTGGAGGAAATGCTAGACCGGTTTTCGCGTGCCGTTTTTTGAAGGTTTGTCTTCCGAGCGTTGTACGGCAGAAAGCATTTGATACCTTTATATTTCAAAGTAAAATTGTGTAAAGGTTGTCTGTTCGAACAACCATATGCAGTACATGATATTACAATTTTAAATTTTAGTTCTTTAAAGTGTATAATAATAATAGACGACCCGACAAATGTTGCCTGCCGACCAAGGTTTGACTTTGCACGGCAAATGATTGAAGAAAAACTGGCACGCACGATCACTGTGTAAAAGTATTGGAAACATTTGCTCCAGTTGTTCTTCAGCTCAGTGATTTTCCCATACATGCACAGTTGTCTCATATAATAATAATGATATAATAATCAATAATATAAGCAATATATTATAAGCTGACCAAACGTCCCCATTTTCTGGGGACATCTGGGGACTTCCTTTATTTTTGAGGCATTTTTCTAAGTTTTAAAAAATAGGAAAAAATAAATTATTAATCAATAATACTTTATTTTTAGTCCTTATTTATTAGGAATGAAAAAACACATCCGTAATTGGATAAATGTAGCAACTTTTAACGCTCCTCTTTACAAAGGTACTTCGATCTGGTCAGCCTCTTCGGCTACAGTCGGCAGCAAAAGTATCCGAGCACTAGCAAAATTTCCTACGAAAAAAAGTACACTTAATACTGTTTTGTTAAATAAATCCTTGTCGAATCATGTTCTGACTAATAACATGATTCGACAAGGATTTATTTAACAAAACTGTATTACAATCGGCAGCTGACTGTAAGTGCATTTTTATTAAATAGGAATTTTTGCTAGTGCTCGGATACTTTTGCTGCCGACTGTATCTTTATTTCCGATTTTATCTTCGGTAATCTTCGGGCTCTAATATATATTAAATGACTGACAAGCCAATCAGAATACAGAATCACAATTATAATAAAGCACCACAGCTAGAGTTTAAAAGTAATAAGTATTGAATAAACATTATAAAATGCAAGAACTCGCATCAATGGACTTTATCCATGTTAAGTCGTAATACCCCTCATATACATAGATATACAGTCTGCAGTAAAAGTATCCGAGAACTAGCAATAATCCCTTTGTAAAAAAAGTACACATAACACTGCTTTTAAGTGCACTTTTTTAATATCGGAATTATTGGCTAGTGCTCGGATACTTTTGCTGTCGACTGTAGTAATAAGACATACTAGTAGATTGATCATCGAGAGGAAAAAAAGTGATTCCTTTTTATTCGGGGAAAGACTCTCTAATGTCCATGTCCAATGACTGTCTTTCCCCGAGTAACACACGGATAATTTAGCAAATAAAATTTATGAATAATTTATGTACTGCAGGTGAATGAAAAACTCCAGATACAGTTTCAAATTCATTTTTCTTTCTTTCTTTATCTTTTTTTTTTCTTTTACTGTATCTATTAATTTAGTAGTTAATATTCAAAATTAAACTCTTTTTATATACTAAAACTAACGTTCTTTACCTGCGCCGCTGCTAACCATATTTAAAAGAATTTTGAAAATCCTATATTACTTACTAATATAAAATATTTAAAATATCGAACTTTAAAAAAAGTACCCCATTAAAAATCAAAACAGTATTTAAACCATAATAGGGATGGAACACGGGCGCAGAATTCATACCACTATCAATGTAAGAAAAATTTCTACTTCTTAAATCGACGATATTATAGGTTGAGAAATTTCTTAAACGGATTCCGGTATGAATTCTGCGCCCGTGTTCCATCCCTGCCATAATAATAACAAAGCAACTGATTATAAAAATTATTTTTCATAATTTAGTTAAATATAATTTACTTATGATAACTTATCCCATTTCTTTCAGATATTTATCAGAACAATTAAAAGCCACGCAATATTTCGACAGTTTGAAAATTTATCAACATTCTATTCTATTACTATTTCCGAGTTTTATACTCTCTATTGGCTAACGCAAAAAAAAAAAAAAAAAAAAAAAAATCGACATCGCAAATCTTTGTTTGTTAATAGTAGGTCTATAAAAATTACTATATCTATGGGTGAGATGGCTTTCAGCCAGATATAAAATTTTTTGGCTGTTTAGTTAAAATGGGAAATTCGGCTTTAGGCGGTCATGTTGCATATCCAAATGTGATGGCCACAAGTTAAAAAGCAAAAGTTTAAAAAATCGATTTGTATCATGTTCATAACTTAGAAAATGTTAAAAAAAAAAAAAAAAAACAGTGTATAGTAGAATACTTTTTTCAAAAACAGTGCTGGAACAATTAAACAAAGAACGTTAACAAAGGCATGGGGTGTTTTGACACCCCATGTCCGGAAATATTTATCTGCTGTCTCTCCCTATGAACAGAAGTGCTTGGGTCCTTCAGTACCTGCCTCCAAGGTCATCCTCCGTGCGGAGCGTATGAAAACGGCAAATTCAGACTCTTTTTCATTCTTATATAACACTCAGAAATTGAAGCTATATGTAAAAACTGCAAAAATTCTAAAGGTTCTGATCCATGTACCCCCTAATTATTAGGAAAATTAATGTCTCAAAATTCTTATCCACAGTAATGTATAATTTTTATTATAATAAATATTGTAAAGAAAATAATTAAGTGCCACATGGGAAAAAATAAGTTTTTCGAACAAGGAGGAAAAAGTTGAGTTCTTTTAATTTATTTTCTATTAATTTTTAAAGTTAACGATAATTTAACATTTCAGTTATTTATTTTCACGAGAAATAGTATAATTATCATGAATTTCATTAACACATTGAATTCTAAAGATTTTTTTCGTATTTATGTTATTTAATATGTTTGGGGTGAGCTGACACCACACGCCCGTCCTCACGTAACATTTCACGGCGCCCGTTCTGCCGGGTTAAAAACCAGAAGTTCTGTAAAAAAAGCCATTGTTAAGGAAAAAGATAAAAAAAGAAATAAGACTTCATTTGACCAAAAATTTAAAAAATATATCAGTTAATTATTGGCCTGCTGAATTGGTTTTCTCTGATGAGTCAAATTTAATTTATTTTCAACTGATGTAAAAAGCTAGCAGGACGACAAAAATGTGACTGATTTAATGAAAATTGCACTCTCAAAACAGTGACACTTTCTCCGTACATTATGGCACGGAGATGTATCTTTTCAAGGAGTCGGGCAAATTTTCATGCTTAAGGGATCAATTAACTTGAAATAAAACGCGGCCATTATAAAACTGGCGCCTGACCGACTATTTTGGATGCATCGCAGACTTTTCCGCAAACAGCATTTCAAGACGATATTGCACCTTGCTAAAGGGCGTCTATGGTACATTTATTTGATTCAAATTGTTAAAATTTCTTAACCATTCCCATGAGCACCTATTATTCTTTAAGTAATCATACTTTTTTTAATTTTAAGTTAAATCCCACAAATAATATCGAAGAATTTCTGCTTTACTAGACCTGGAAATAGTCTTAATCTCAATCCACTCGAAAATGTTTAGTCTATAAAAGGGTGAGGGAAGAGGGAGAGGGTTCGAAATTTGCAGCCTACAACTCTGCAAGAACTGGAGAAACTTATTTATGATATTTGGCACAGTGAAATTTCTGAGATTTATATTAAAAAACTGTATAATACTATGTCATCGCGCTTTAAATCTGCAATTCCATATAAAGGTGGAATTTACCCAATGCAGAATACGCATTTTTATTAAGTAATTGTTTAGATCTAACAAATAAATAGTTTTATTTCATATATTAAAATATAACTTGTTTATGTCATATAATCTGTCATAATAGAATATACTAAGTATATGTTTATTATATTACGCTTAAAAAGAAACTTCAGTGTAGATTTTTATTTAGTGAGTCATAGAGTGTAATAAGGCGATTGAATCGAAAATGCTCTCAGGTATTATTTCATCTCTTTGGTATTATGTAAACGTAACAGTTTTATTTGTTTCAACCATTAGTTTTGAAGTTATTACAAATAAAAAAGGTATAAATAAATTTTTCTGCAGTGCGGCTTTTTTTTTTTTTTTTTTTTTTGTCCCTTAGTGTAATTGAAAATACCTAATATAATGCGTTTTATGCATTTGCAAATGATCAATTTCTTAGTTACTAATCGCAACATTGACATTTATTTCAGTTTTTTACACCATTGATATTCTTTTAATTTTCCTGTGGAAAATAACTCATAAGACTGAAAGATCAGTGATTTGGAGAAACTTTTAGCATGTTAGCAAATAGACTACCATTACTAACCCGAAGTTTTGAATTAATAACTTCGTTAATTAAGATGATATAAATTTTTACCCAAGAGAAGTCTTTCCTAGAGTATTCGGCAAAAATTGATACCTCTCATGAGGTTAAGGAAATACCGGTTCATGAAGAGATGCGGTCACAAACAAAAAAATTTGACACTAGCGGCAGTAATTTGTTTTTAATATATAGAGAAAAGTAAGCATTATATTTGACCGAGGGTTGAGGGAGGCAGAAGCCACCCTCATATAGAATTATATGTCAAGTAAAAATGTTCCTAAATCTATTTTGGATTATTTTGAAAGTAGATTTAACTTTATTATCTTACCTTATTGATCTTACGACTTAATGTGCAATTTATCTTTATAGCATTGAAATGCAGGGTAAGAGAAAGTCGTGTGAGTGGCACACCAGATTATTTTTCATAAGGGAAGGTTACTTAAAATTGTTATTGGGATCGAGCAAATTGCCTTTCAGCCACACATACATATAGGGGAAACCCGTGTTCCTAGGGCCATCATGTACGTTCGGTAACAAAAGTGTCCGAACACTAGCAAAAATTCCTATGTAAAAAAAGTAGAGTTAATACTGTTTTGTTAAATAAATCCTTGCCGAATCATGATCTTAGACTGACTAAGAACAGGATTCGACAAGGATTTATTGAACAAAAACTGCATTAAGTGTACTTGTTTTACATAGGAATTTTTGCCAGTATTCGGACACTTTTGATACCGACTGTACCTAGGTCCACCCCACTTTATTTCAATAATATTTAGTTTTAAGTTTTAATATTCAGTTGGGCGAGTAACAACACCAGTTGCTACATTTACAACCACTTTGAAACCATTCAGGAGAAAGTTTCTACAAGTTGCATGTACAAAAAGGATTTACATGGTTTGAAGTAAAATTTTGCAGCTAATATCTTTATCTATTTTACAAAAGTCAGTCAAATAATTTTCTTTTATTTCTAGTGTATAATTTTTCTTGTTATATTGAGTAATAAATGAGATATTTAACTAGCCCTCTCTGTGTGTGGGTTTTTTAGTGGATGGTATTTTTTTTTAATGAAGTTACCGAAACTTGGACCTAGGCCCAGATAGCTGAATTGTACCTAGGGCCATTCATGACCCTAGGTACAATTGCAACCTTTTTCTTCTTGTTGTTACAATTTAATTGAAAAACTTTTATAATTAAATGAAGGTTAATGTTGTATGAGGGACATTGCTTGCTTCAACCCACCACCAGTCATAAGCTACAATCGTTGGACAGAGGTGTGTTTGGACCTTAAGATATACTACAGTACAGCCTGTAGTATTTGGATGCTGGCAAACCCTGTCAAACCAATCACTATATATGACGTTGCTGAAAATGTTGGCTAGTCCTATCCGTCGGTCTTTACTCCTGTGAACAATCTATCAGGTTTTCGTGTAACTGGCATATAGCCAGCGAATCAAAACATATTCATGGTCCAGGAAGCCATCCCATACTGTAATCATAAAAAAAAGAGAAATCCAAACAAGCATTAATCGAAAAAGCATATATAAATATGTTTCTTGACGCATAAAACATTAGACCTCGTCAGCTCGTTTTCGAGTTATAAATTCTGAAAGTTTGCTAATAATCGGTGAAACCACACCTAAATCGATAACACCACGCCTTACTGAAATAATGAATGAAATCCTAAACAAGCGGAAATTGAAAGAGCATAGACAAACTTGTTCCTTTATGCATTCATCAGTTGCCCATTTCAGCTTTGAGATATATTCAATTGAGATATAATGCCTAAAAATTCGCTAAAAAAGAATCTAAATATTGATAAAAGTCAGGGTTCTAGCAGATTTTGATGAGACTCCTCCCACTCCTTTCTCTTTACTAAATTTTTACTCAAACTTAAATACAGATTTCTCGAGAACGGACTTATGAGGGGTAACAGTTTGTGCATCAAAAATCATGTTATATTATGCTTTCTCGAATGAACATAATTTAATTGATTTCTATTGTTACACTATTGGGATGATTTCCTGGTGAAAGAGAATATTTAAATTCAAATGTGGCTGAAAGACAAGCTCCCTCCATAAATTAAAAAAAAAAAGATTTTCTTCAGGAAGAAAGTGTACCAACAATAATGGAACTGTATGTCTCTGTTTCATGTTCTGTTGAAATTTCGAAACCTTCATCATCTAACATAGTTTCGCGTGTCATGCTTGAACAGGTACAACTTTTTCTGAAGCAAAACCTCGTACAAAAACTACTCAAAGAAAAGATGTGGCCGTATACCAGGAAGGTCTAGAAATTTAAGAAACATTCCAGAAAAAAAAAAAAATATATATATATATATGCTATTAGAATATATCCCAAAGAAAAAATAAAGTGAAAAATTCGGTTTTTCAAATTAAGGCAACATTATGTGATAATTATCATATGATAAATGTGTTACTTGATATTGTTTCTTTTATAAAATATATGTTTATTTTCTATTCATTACAAAGTGAAATCTAATTTTAAGGGAATGGCCCTAGGTACACTGAGGCCCTTGGTACAATGAGGTCTGGCCCCAGGTACGTTGAGGTCTGGCCCTAGGTACGTTGAGGTCTGGCCCTAGGTATAATGTGGTCTGACCCTAGGTACAATAAGCGTGTTGTACCTAGGGCCATGTGTGAAATTTATTTAAGAAGCTTCTGTTTGTCGGAATTTATTATTTTAAGCGTTTATATTAATCTCAACTTAAAGAAATTATTTCTAAAGATATGTACATATCAGTTTGATGATTTTTAGCAAGTCAGGGGCTCTGTTTTGGGGAATTGAAAAAGAGCGGCCCTAGGTAAAATGAGGTCTGGCCCTAGGTACAATGAGTGTGTTGTACCTAGGGCCATGAGTGAAGCTTATTTTAAAACCTTCTATTTGTCAGGATTTATTATTTTACGTATTTATATTAATCCTAATTGGAAGTAAATAATCCTAGAGATATCTAAATATCAGTTTCATAATTTTAAACAGGTCAAGGGCTCTGTTATCGGCCATTGAAAAAAAGCGACCCTAGGTACACGGGTCTCCCCTATATTTTGCTTTCTTTTACCCATATATTGTACAGAAAGTGTTTATGGCTCAATTTTTCGAAATTGAAGTTTTGCTATATTTACATATTTTGAAGTTCCCTGAATCCAAAAATCATGTCTTTAGCGGTTGGTCTGTGCTTTTGTGGGTTTTTATAATCATGAATCAGGAACAAATAGTACGAAAAGAATAAGTAATTCGTGTACAGGGACTTTCAAAAGAACTCAAATACATTACTCTATGAGGTAAATTTCTGGTTAATACAATTTAATATCTTTAGATTGAACAAAGCAAAATAAGTCCAACGTATATTTTAATATGCATAAAAACATGTTTCGTGTAGAATTCGGAATGAAAATCTCTTATTAGTAGTTTACACAGGACCACACAAAAGAATTCAGATAATATAATACTATATATAAAGTTAAGACTAAACAAAGAAATTGCTGGAAATGCATTTCAAGTTCTGTCATGCCATTTTCAATTATGTGCTAAATTGGAGTACACTATATGGTGTTTGTATGATATACGTATACAACAGACAGGGCTACCCACAAGGAGGGGTGGAGGTCTACTTTAAGTGCATACTGAGAATGTTCTTTAAAAAATTCTTCTGATAATACTTACTTAGGGAATGTAAGATCAGTAAAAGTTAGCGGCGGAATACCAGTGAGTAAAAAAAAAAAAAAAAAAAAAAAAAAAAGTATTTTCGACAATTTGGCTTCAAAAAGCCGAAATCAAAGTATGAACAACATACTTTCTCGCCGAATGCAAGTAATTTTAATAAATTTTAAAATAGCTTGCTAAATAAATGTTTACCGAGTAGCGTAATAAATATTGAATAACTTTAAAATTATCTGATAAAATAGTTTATATGCATCAGATAAACATTTTATATAAGCTTCTAAAACATACCGAAGCATACTGCCAACCGTCTCATTATGAACCGTACAATTTTTAGTACCCGCCTTTTTTTTCACACCAATATTTTTTTAGAGTGTTTTTAGTTTTATTTAATCGTAACAATATTTGGAGAGAATAACTCTAAAAATATAGTTGTGTGAGAAAAGGGGCGTTTTTTCAGGGGGCGTTAACAATTGTATGGTTATTAATGAGATGGTTGGCAAGTATGCCGAAGTGACTTGTAGTTGAAAGTATTTAATTTTACTTCTTAAAAATGTTTTTTATCGTATAAATAACAAATGTTTAAGTCACATACGCTTAAATTATACGTATATTTAGTGCTTTATTTTATTTGAAAAATCTTTTAAGTTTTGCATTTTGCACATTAAAATTATAATCCGTAAAAAAAAAAAAAAAAAAAAAAAAAAAAAATTAAATGTTGGCATTACATACTTCCCAACATCCTAATTAATATTCCGTAGTATCGTTAACTCCGCCTTCTTTTCTAGACCAGTATATTTTTAGAGTACTACAAATTACTCTACAAATTTGCTGGTGTGAGAAAAAGGACGAGACTAACAACACTACGAAATATTTATTACGATACTGGCAAGTATGCATCTATGATATGAGGTATATATATATTAATTAGGATGCTATGACATTTAAAGAAAAATATATTATTAACTTTTTTTTTTTTTTAAGGATGGATTAAATATATCGAGGTTTTCTGTCTCTGCAAACGTAGAATGCTCAAAATTCCTAAATATTAATTTTATTATTTTCTTCTAAATAAGTATATCTACAAAGATTCCAAACCTTTTTTGGTTCTGTAAAGAAAGATAAAAAATACAGATCATTATCCTACTTTTTCACTTTTTTTCCGAAGCTCCGCCCTAATGCTTTTAGAAAGAATCATATCACCAGTCACTTTTAGTTTTAGAATATTAATGATTATTAGGATCTTGTATGAATACCGCTAATAGTTAATACTGCTTTTGCTAGAAATTTCTAGGTATAAATTATGAGTCTCAAGTTTTAATATTAAAGATTTATAATTAAAATTTAATATCCTTTATTTTATTAAAAAGATTCATTTAAATGTTTCCGTTTTTAAAGCTAAAGTATTTTTCATAAAATTAATACCCTTATTTTTCCTTTTTCTATTTTTAATGGCTTTGTATTGAAAAAAATAAAATGTAATATTTATACAGAAATACTGAATATAAAAGAAATATAATAAAAAAAGAGGTTGTAATTTATAACTACGAAGAAATTCACGTGCATATTTTTTTTTTATTATTTATAAATATGAATTTGAAGTACACACACATATGTATAAGATATCAATGTATGTTTTTATTCATACAATATGTTAAAAAATATGAAACAAAATAATTTATAGTAAACGTACATGCAAACCAAAAATTGTAGAATTGAAACTGAAGTAAATCTTGATCAAAATCATAGAAAAATTAATTAAACTGTCAAATTTAATGACTAATGAACTAGTAAAGGCTAATTAACTGTAAAAAGGAATTGAGATTTATATATATAACTTTCTTTGTCATACTATAAATTCTCCAAAGCGCAAAAAGTCATAAATAAAAATTAAAGTAAAATAGTAAATACAAATAAAAAAACAAGGTTATCAATTGACACCGTTATGTTCTTGTATAATCTTTCTTTTAAAATTTAACTCTGAAAAGTTTAGTACGAAAAATCAGAAATGATAAAATGTAGCCACACTCAAAGAAAAGTCATTAGCGTCCAATGGGATAGCAAATGACTGCATTTACCAAGCGAGGAAATAAGAAGCGGGTCATCTTTTAAGGACCCTTCAGAGACTGGCTTCAAGTTCGGTTTCTTTTGATATCCCTTTGATCTGGGGAATCGAACTGACGCGAGGCAGGAGAGAGTTTCCCTCGGCTGACAAACCTCCTACTGCGATCGAAATTGGGTCTCTTTTGTAAAAGAGCAATAAAAAGTAATGTCCTTCATTGTAAATGTGTGCAAAATGTCAAGGGTCGCTTTCGGACAATAGATAATTTATGAGTTTTGACGCGCTGTATGTTGCCAGTCTCTGAAGGAAGCCTTATGCACTGTAAAAAAAAAAAAAAAAAATTATTACCAGCTTCAAGAAACTCTCTGTGATTGGAGAAAGTAATTATTTTCTCCAATCACAGAGAGTTTCTTGCAGCTGGTAATAGTTATTTTTTTACAGTGTGGGAGGCAGTATGTTGTTTACGATGTTCTGTATTTGTTCCATTTATTCATTGCCTGATATTCGATATCTTGTTCTTTTCTGCAAGTTTTATTCCTGCCGCGGCTTTTTTTTTTTTTTACTTAAATTATTTAGTTTCTAAAAATATTTAATTTAATTTTGTTTTATTAACACTTTCCAACAAGGATAAAAAGTGTTAATGACTTCGGTTTGTCTGTCTGTCCGTCCGTCTGTCTCTCTGTCCGCGCTCTAACTCCCGTAAATATTTATGGAATTTCTTGAAACTGATATATGTTATTCAAGTTCACTATCGAATGTTCCCTATAGAAAATGGTGTTTATACCTCTACTGGTTTGTGTACAGGGACACCCGAAAGTATTTCAAAGCATTGTGCTCTATGAGAGGTATTTCTATAAACCATATTTTCATGTCTTTACTGTACACATATCTTGATGAAATTGAAATACGTTATTCAAGTTCATTATTGGATGTTTCCTGTAGAAAATAGAGAAAATATCACAACTGGTTTATGTACAGGGACACTGAAAAGTATTCCAAAGCTAAAGCATTGCGTTCTATGAGAAATATTTCTGTAAATCAAATTTTAATAACTTTACTTTCTACGAAGTTTTGTGAAATTGAAATATATTATTTGTGTGCACAAAAGAATGCTTTGCATAGAATATAGCATGATTAGCATTAGATTTACAGGGTGACACAAAAATATTCATTTATATTAAAAGCTATTAATAAAAATTTGCTAGAATTGTATTTTTGTTTACATTAAGCGTTTTTAACACTTTTTAATATTTGTCAAGTGTAAATATGATTTCAATTTGTGTATATGTCCGTCTGTCTGCCCGTGCTTTAACTCCCGTAAATATTTATAGAATTTTTTGAGACTGGTATATGTTATTCAAGTTCACTATCGGGTGTTCCCTATTGAAAATGAAGTTTATACCTCTACTGGTTTGTGTACAGGGGCACCCAAAAGGGTACATGACACTTTGGTCCCGCCGTTTTGGTCCCGCCATTTTGGTCCCGAAGAAATTTTGGTCCCGCCGCTTTGGTCCCGCCGTTTTGGTCCCACGTTTCGGTCCTTATATTAGGAATAATCAAAGTATTACAGAAAAAAAGCGAAATTATTTTTCATATTTCGAATTTTTGTCTTTTGACTTGAAAACATGTGGGTAGGAAAAGTGAAAATTATCATCATCATCATTATTATTATTATTATTATTTTGCAACAGAAAGTTGTAGTAACAAATAAAACTGAAAAAAAAAAGTCTAAAATTTAAAGATTTAGATTTTTTCTTTGTACGATAGAGGAAAAAGGACAGGAAATACATGAGAGAACTTCGGGCAAAAGAGAACTTAATTGAATGTTTTCAATTGAAGAGATGAATATCTACAACCTTTGTTGAAAATGATGCAACTGTAGGACACATAGAACAGAAAATTTATTATTTAGGATCGAATTTTGAATGATAAAGGTATTAGTTATCAGCGAAGATCTAAGCATTAATTTATCTAAGTCTGCAAAATTTCAGTTTAAATAAAATACAAGGTTTTTAATAAAAAACACTGTAATGCGACTCTTAATTGTCACATTCAAATTTCGAGTGTTCGAATACAAAATTTGTAGGAAATCGATGCTTTATCCAAGCATCTCCTAAATGTTAGAGTTTAATAATAAAAGAAGATGCGAATAACCTAAATAATGATCTCAGGATTAATTTGTACAGATCTGCTAAACTTGAGTCATTTTCTTCTCTGTCAATCCGGATATATTTGTCAAACAAAAGAAATAGTTACATATCACACAGAATTGGAAAAGCATTTTTATTCCATTATAATCCCTTACAATATTGTTTAAGAAAATTTCCATTAACCCCCCCCCCCCCCCCTTTTTTTTTTTTAAATGCGCTGAAACAAAAAAGTGAAATTCCTTTTTATTATCTGTGGGAGAAACAAGTGTGAAACGAATACCAAGGTGCTACAGCGATTTCAATGCGGGAATTATTTTTAGTCATAGAGACATATCAGACAGATATATATATTTATTTATTTTAAGCATAATATTAAACTAAACATATTTAAAAAAATAAAAAAAATAAAAAAAAATTGAACATCAACATTTTCTGAACATTGATGCTTGCAATGCCGTTGATTAAATATTGGACTACTTATATTTTTTCATTTTTAAATAAAATTATTATAATTGAAAGAAAAGTAATTTATACACATGTATACACGGTTAACGTAATTAAATATCGCAGACAAATAAACATGCATTTTATTATTATTAATATTACACAGATTTTGAAATAAATTGCTCTTAGATTAATGATAAAAATTAAATCACAACCAAATCGAATGAAACGTATCTCTCTCTCTCTCTCTCTCTCTCTCTCTCTCTCTCACACACACACACACACACACACACACACACACACACACACACACACACACACACATATTATGAATAAATTCATTTGTAAGTTCAAAAACTTTATAAATGATCCCAAGCTTATGCTTATGAAGAAGAGTCTATGATGGGAGTAGGACAATAATTAGCTCTTTGAAAGAAATAGCATTCTGTCACTAAAAGCAAATTATATTTAATTCGTAAGGTTTTCTTTCTTTCTTTTTCCCTTTTTTTAAACAAAATTTTTCTGTATTTTATTATTTTTAAATTAATTCAGACTTTATCAATAAATATAATCAGATGGGGATTCTTTTTTTAATAAGAAAGTACTATTGTTATTGTTAACAATACTTATAAAATCACAAAATTTTGTCACTAATAGTGAATTAAAAATCAAATTACAATTGAAGTAAGTTAAATTGAAATCAAATGAAAAAAATCTTAAAAAAAAAAAAAAAAAAAAAAAAAAAGTGCAATTGTATTAAAAAGAAAAAAAAAAGTTTAAATACATTAAATGTTTGTAAAAAATTAGTACAAAATTCTCCGAATCTTAATAGCTAGGTAGCAATCGTAATCTCGAAAATTTATATAGTTATTTGTAAGATATTCCTTAATTAAATATATTCTAAGAGCACTTCAAATTTTCCGTATCAATAAATATGCTATCATATTAAAAAACTGATATATATTTTTTAAAAATAGCGAAAAATTGGCGGGACCAAAATGTCTCGAGACCAAAATGGCCAGGGACCAAAACGTCAGGACCAAAACGGCGGGACCAAAGTGTCCTGCTTCGCACCCAAAAATATTCGAAAGCTTTATGTTCTATGAGAGGAGTTTCTATAAACTATATTTTGATACCTTTACTGTATAGAAACTTTAATGAAATTTTAACATGTTATTCAAGTTCACGTTCGAATGTTTCCTATGTAAAATCGAGTACATTTCTAATTTTCTTGTGTACAGGGGCACTTGAAAGAATTCCAAAGCATTGCGTTCTGTGAGAGTTATTTTTATAAACCAAATTTAAATAATTTTACTTTGCACAAAGCTTAATGCAATTGAAATAAATCATTCGTATGCACGAAAGAGTGCCTTCTATAAATATAGTATGATTAGCATTAGATTTACAGGGCCACATAAAAGAATTCAGTTACATTAAGAGCTATTAATAAAAATTTGCTAGAATTGCACTTTCGTTTACATTAAGCGCTTTAACGCTTTCTTATATTTTTAGTGGGAATATGATTTCAATTTGCATATCTGTCTGTCCGATTGTCTACCTTTCTATCTGTTTGTTTCCGGCTCCTAGCGTCGGTAAATATTTTTAGAATTTTTTTAAAAATGATACAATCAAGTTCACTATGGAATGGTCCCTATTTAAAATGACATTAATAGATCCTGTGCAACTAGTTTGTTTACAGAGACAACAACAATAACAAAAAAAAAAAAAAAAAAAAAAAAATGTCAATGGATTAAGTTGTAGGACAGAATTTTTTAAAAGTTATATTTAAAATCTTTCTATTGTAAAAATCGTTAAAACATTCACATGTATTTTTAATATTCTAAAATAATGTTTTGTATAGAATATGATATGATTAACTTTTTCGGATTAAAAGTTATTCGATACAATAATTACATACAGTTGGAAAGTGTCACTAATCAATGCGTCCTGCATGACTTTTCTTTCTTGTTTAACTAAAAATACGGTTTCCGTGACCGAAGTTTAGTTTAAACAGCTTGTGTTTAATACTTAGAGAAGTGCTTTATTCACATTATATTTAGTTTTACTATTATATATATAGTTTTACTATTTATACCTTAAAGGTATATTAAATTTCGTAAAAGGTTTGAATTTAATTAATTAACAACTCAATTCTAATAATATAGTTTCATATGAAGGATTTAATATACATATTTGAATGATATATGCATTTTCCCCATTGATGTAGTACAAGAACAGTTATAACAATTCCTTATTTTTGTCTTAAATAAATTCTTTACAAATTTTTCACTGTGTTTTTGCAGTATTTCTTTCTAAAAGCCGGTATCACACTTGCCCTGGGAGTGCAGCTTTAAGCACAGCATGAAGCATTTAGTGCAACTGCTACATTAAAATAACCATGTGATATGAAATTTCTTGGCGAAACATTAGCTGCAGCATTTTCCACAACACATGGGAAATGCTTCACGTAAATGACCTTGCTGCACGTAACTGACCAATAAGGAAAGGGCAACTACATCACTCACCGTCAAGTTAGGTCGAGGGAAGGGATAAATGGCAAAATATTGTCATTTAAAGAAAGTAAAAGGATCTATGTTAAATTTTCTTTTATACTATTGTAATTTTTTCTATACAACTTTTTCCTATTTAATTTTTTGCAGATTTTTTTTTTTTAAGTGCAACAATTAATTCCCCAGATTTTACTTTTCTATGAACGAAAAAAAAAGAAAAAAAAAGAAAGAAAGAAAAATCTTTGACATTTTTTAAAAGTTTAAAACTTAGCAATCCTCTATTTTTTTTTTTTTTTTTTTTTAACTTTCTGAAACGGAAGACATTTATAAATTAATAATTATGAATAATTGACAGTTTATTAATGTTCTGTATAAACATATATATATATTTTTTACATGCTTACATTATTTTATACTCCATTAATGATAAAACGTATATATTTTTAATATTTTAAATTAACATAATTTAAAATACATACAAAAATGTCGATCAGAAAATTTAAGAAAATAAATAATTTATTAATTATAATTTTTCATTATAATAAAAATTAGTTTTAATAACTCATTGATTATGTATTTTTATTTAGTGCGATTTATAATAATATTTATATATATAAATTTATTACCTATAATTAATAAATAATTTATTTATTAAGAATATAAAGTAGTTGTTGGTTTATGATTAATAACTATATTTTATTATTTAAGTGTAATAATATAAATTAATTCAACGTATAAATTTATTTTTCTATGAACCAAAAAAAAAAAAAAAAAAAAAAAAGGAAAGAAAGAAAAATCTCTGACATTTTTTAAAAGTGTAAAACTTAGAATTCCTTATATATATATATATATATATAACTTTCTGAGACGGAAGATATTTATATATTAATAATTATGAATAATTGACAGTTTTTTAATGTTCTGTTTATATATATATATACCTATATTTTTTACATGATTATATTATTTTATACTCCATTAATGATAAAAGGTATAATTATTTAATATCTTAAATTAACATATTTTAAAATCCATGCAAAAATGTCGATCAGAAAATTTAATAAAATAAAAAAATAATTAATTATAATTTTTCATTATAATAAAAAATTGTTTTAATAAGTCATTGATTGTATTTTTATTTAGTGCAGTTTATAATATTTGTAAATTGAAATTTATTACCTACTAGCTGTTACCCGCGACTTCGTTCACGTGGAAATTTTGATGTGTATGTGTGGGAACTGACGGTTTGATCATAATATGTAATGAAATTAAACCTTATCATTGTGGTGCTCTGCAAAACAGACTCTGATAAAGTACACTCAAAAAAATTTTTAACTCATTGAAAGCCAAAATAAAATGCCAAAATAAATAAATAAAAAGTTATCGCCAACATGGCGATAAAAATTTAAAATTCGTCCATAGGGATTCTGTACTAAAACAGTACTGCGTTCTGGAAGTATAAAAACTGGGTCGTCAATTATGAATTTTATTTCGAAACCTTTCTTTGTATGATTTTAGTTCACTATTGCACAATATTAATCTGGTTCTAATAATAATTTGGTGACTGGTTAATTAAAATTTTAACTATGTGTTGAAATTCATATAATATTTATGAGTTTCAATTTTTTTTTACAAATAAATGATATATATATATATATATTTTTTTTTTTTTCATTTCCCGGCGAATTGTTGAATAATATTTTAGTTCTTAAACAATTTTGGACGGCTTTGCCCGCTTCGCCGGCAAACTCTTTTCTATATGCTTTATGAAAAAAAAAAAAAAAAAAAAAAAAAAAAACTGAAATCGGTCAAAAGCTTGCTTTGGGTTTCCGCTGCCTGAGGCAGCGCCTTGTTCGTCCTTGCAATCTCCGGTGCCTGTCCCTATTGCCTGCGACAATGGCTTACCCGTGGGCTTCCATTTGGTTGCTTATCATACATAACAGTTTCGATACGGACAGTATCGAAAAATTTGAAGTAGCTCTTTTATATCTCAATCCCAGTTACATATGAACAACATTATATGTGATGTACATAATATTTGCTCTCAAGTTATTTCCTATATTTATTTGATTTAATCAATCAACCATAGAATAACAGCAATTTCAAGCCACATATAATATTACAATATGCTATGATCGGCAACTTCTATCGCATGAGACAATTATTATTTTGTGGTTATATATACTTCATGCTTAGTTAATAGTAGTTGGTATATAGAAAAATAAATAAATTAGTATGTAAACTTGATCATGGTACAGCCTTAATGCCCTTGGCGACTTTTAAATTTTTGTTGCCGTTTTAGACCAAAATATAGTTTATACGATTATTGTTCCTATACGCAAGCGAAGTGTGACGTCACTGACCGTCCGTGGATGCAAGAAAATGATTTCCTATGTCAATCGCCCATTGGATTTTTTGTAAAAAATGATTAAAAATCGAAGAAAATTATTTCCCGATTTTAATCCCCATATTTGGGTACACATATGTATTAGTTATCATGTGCATGTGTTAGATTGAGTTATATTGCTGTCAAATTGACAAAATTTTAATTTTAAGTTTCAAAACTCTGTCGTTCTTGGCGCTTATTGTATTTGGTGATCAAAAACGTAATACGAAAATATACATGCCAGATGTATATTTTCGTAATATGCATTGTACGAAATATTGTTTCATATTATTCATTACTGTCTTAAAATAAGTTGTTAAAATAACCATGATTTTTGAAAGGAATTAAATTATGTTCGCCAAATAATTTGGCGATATTTTATTTTTCTACCAAGGATGACCGATATCAAATCTATTCCGCTACAACATATTAGTATCTTATATCAGATACTTTATTTAGACATTTGAAAACAAATTTGACTTCAAATTATGATAGAATATTTATCATTTCCCTTTTAATCAGTATATTAGTTGGATATTTATTGTGTTAATATCATCCTTTGAAATTAAATGTTTGTGTTTTCAATCGAATATGGAAGTTTGCCATTTTTTTTTCTTCTAGAGTTTTGAAATTAAAAATTCAAATTTTGTCAATTTTACAACAAAAATAACTTAATCTAATGCATGGACATGATAACTAATACATATCTATACCTAAATATGCGGATTAAAATCGGGAAATATTTTTCCTCGATTTTTAATAATTTTTTACAAAAAATCCAATGGGCGTTTAACATAGGAAATATTTTTCTTGCATCCACGAACGGCCAGTGACGTCATCACTTCGCTTGCGTATTTCTTTCTATCTTTTCCTTGGCGAAAAATGTCCGATCTACTTCAGCATCAAAATTATAAAAAATTGTCAAGAATTATCAATAAGAAAATACCTTTACCATAATGCTGAATTAACTTTTATGCCAAGCGTGTTTCTTCCGCCATACTAAAAATAAAAATTAAAAATTAAAAAATTATACAGACACGACATTATTTCATTATTTAAAACATGAAAATCTGACATTGACAGATTTTAATTTAGTGCCAGAGGCCTACTGCTAAACTTGTTAATATCGACAAATTCTTCTTTAGTTAATTCGTGACGATCTAAATTCCATGATAAAGTTTTCATTAAATCAAACCAATGTGTTTCAGCTGCAGATATTGTAACAAATAACGTTGGAAGTCCAAACTGTCTTATAGCCGCAAAACGTTTTTTCTCTTTTTCCCAATGAGGGGGAGGTGTGCCTTGGGGGGGACTCATATCAAAGGTGTGCCTTGGGGGGGACTCTTGTCAAAGTTGTACCTTGGGGGGGGACTCATGTCAAAATTGGGCCTTGGGGGGACTCATGTCAAAGTTGGGCCTGCGGGGGGGACTCATGTCAAAGTTGGGCCTGGGGGGGACTCATGTCAAAGTTGTGGCTTGGGGGGACTTCATTCAATAAATCCCCATTCAATAAACCGACTGAAATAGGCCCTTAGCACTATTAAGAGTGTATTATAAAAATTCGACAACGCTGTACGGACTGAAATAGGGGTACCTTGGGGGGACTCATGTCAAAGTTGGGCCTGGGGGGGGACTCATGTCAAAGTTGTGCCTTGGGGGGACTTCATTCAATAAATCCCCATTCAATAAACCGACTGAAATAGACCCTTAGCACTCTTAAGAGTGTATTATAAAAATTCGACAACGCTGTACCGACTGAAATAGGGGTACCTTGGGGGGGACTCATGTCAATGTTGGGCCTGGGGGGGGACTCATGTCAAAGTTGTGCCTTGGGGGGGACTTCATTCAATAAATCCCCATTCAATAAACCGACTGAAATAGGCCCTTAGCACTATTAAGAGTGTATTATAAAAATTCGACAACTGTACCGACTGAAATAGGCCTCTAGCACTAAAAAAAAAAAAAAAAAAAAAAATCTGAAGTTGAGGTATATAAAAAAAATGCTGTGAAATAAAATTTAGAAGAAATATGTTAGATTTGTAATATTACTATTTTATTTTAAAATTATAATGTGTCATTTTCTCATCGACCAATTTAACATTTAGTAATTTCTTATTTTTCGCATGAACGCATATTTCATTTTATGCTGAAAACAATAAATAAATATATCTCGTAAACTTTTTTTGGCAACAATTAAAAATTTAAATGGCTTATATTAAGTCAATATAAGTCAATAAGTTTATTATTTTCATATTTTAATTAATTTTAAAGATTTTTTCAATTTTTTTTTTCCTAAACCATCCCTGACCTATAAGGAAAAAAACAAAAAAAGAATGATCGAAATCGGTCAAGCCGTTTACGATTTTATAAATAACATACAGACAAACATTCATTTATATATATATAGATTATTAACTGGAAATCAAATATAAATGTATATACTTTATAATCCATGAAAGGTAATCGCTCGACAAATATTTCCTTTATATTATGCTGTTTATACCAGTTGAAGTCGACACTCAGCGGACACAATAATTTTGATGACGCAATCAACATTAAAAACGCTCATTACTGACTGACTCTGTAACGCTGTAAGATAGCATTAACATCGAATAAATTTTACATGCACATTGGATTAAGTACAATCATTGTATGGAGTGAAACTTAGCTACGGATATTTGTCACTTCGAATCCAGTCAATGGCAAATATGATTTAAGTAATTTGTATGAGATTTGAATACATCAGCTACCAATAAATATTTGGACACTTTCGAACTGGTTGTGTAAAGAACATGGTACATATCATATATTTCAGCAAAAGTTTTGTCCTGAAGAGAAAACGGGGTACAGTAAAAAATTAAACAAAAATCAAGATGTTTTGGATCACCCTGTAAAAAGCAGTGCTTGAAATGTGTTTTTTTTGCTGTAGCATGTAATTATGAGGATTCCTCTATATGAAATTATATGAGGATGTCACATATATTCATTGAGATACAACGGTTTCTTAAAAAAAAAAAAAAAAAAAATGCAATAAGAAATACCATTTTTTAAAATTACAACACATAAGGTATTAAAACCAGTACAAAGTCATTTTTAGGAAACTTGGCGTACTACATTGAGCACAACATACTGTAATCAGAATACAAAAATGTTAAATATCTGACGAAATATGAGCATATTTACTTTTGGCGACCGGTTGGATTTGGTCATGGGTCTTTCGGATTAGAAATCAAAATACATACCTCTGGACAAAAGGTTAACCCGATGTCCGTCGGTAAGATCTGATAATCTATCCTGAGAAATGGCGTCTGCTACAACGAGATATATAAAGTAGAGTGATAAATGGTAACCCTTGAGAAGGTCCAAGATGAGTCATGTGACATGCTCTCCTTGCACCTGCGTTTTCGGTGGTTCCCTTGGTAACAGCTTGTTTTCAGTAAATTTCTATGGCAACGGTTTGGAGATTGTTACCGCCAATGTTTTTGTGTATTTGCGTAGTTTAATATTCTTTTGTTCTAAATTCTTTTGATTTTAATTTTACTTCTTACGAAATGCTTAAAAATAGTTGAAAAATTATTATTTGTTGTTAAATTTAGCTCTTTAAAAGTTTAAATTTTCTTTTATAAACACTTTCAAACTTTGTTGGGAAACGATGAAAAAAAAGGTATTTTATAATTTATTAAGATGTGAAATATGTGTAAAATTATTTTAAAAACAATTTATTCGGTCATAGGACTGTCATGTTACATAATAATAATGATAATTTGTCGAACTGATATTTTAAATGCCAAAATAGCGATAAAGGGCCAAACACAGAAACCTATTGGAGCATGTCACGTGATTCATCTTGAACCACGGAAAGCTAATCCTTTATCCATTGAATCAGCACTCTAATTTATATATCTCTTTGGTCTGCTACACCACTCCCCCTCGAGCGAGTACATATGAGCGTTATTTTTCGCAGTACTGTTCATTGCTGGATTTATTGGTTGAATGGTGCTGCCATCTATTGACCCAGGTTGAAGTTGTTCGTTGGTTGCGTGTTATTTTTATCACGTCCGGGTCACCAATTTGGCGGCTGGTTGGATTTGATCCTAGGTCTTTCGGATTAGAAATCAAACGACATACATCTGGACAAAAGATTAACCCGTTATCCATCGGTAATATCTGATAATCTATCCTGAGAAATGGCGTCCGCTACATACTAAATAATTTGTAATAAAATAAATTAATTTGCACAATTTAATAGAAAATATGTTTCGGTATCATTGGTGTTTGCTTACAATGAGAAAGTAGAAATCCGATTTTCAATTACACATTTTAAAAATAAACGCGTTTAACCTTCCAACGGGCGCGCGTATCTGAGAGATACACTTGTGGTAAATCTCGTTGTATATCTTAAAGTCAGAGAGCATTTGAAACACTTATCTTTGGCTATTCACTCAGTATATATTGATCTATTTTTAGTTATCTTTTGAAACTCGAGACAATGATATGAAGCTGAATATTTGCTATTTGTATTTGAAAAATACGCGCGACCTTTCATGTAACGTTTTGTTATATTTGATTTTTTTTTTCACTGCTAAAAACGATTGTTTGTTGTTTTTGTTTTAAACATTATTATTTTAAATATTTTTAAAATTAATTAACTTATAATTCCGATGTTTCTTTGATTTTTTTATATTGATTTTGCGCTTTCAGTTTCATTCTTTCAGTTTTGATTTAATGAATAAAAGTTCCAACTGAACGTTCTTATTAATCTTCAAATGGTTATAGCATAATTAAAATATTCAGATACTTTAAAATACATATTTTACAGTAGTGTATGTGAAAACCTTTCATGTTCGTATAAGCAGCGCGCCCGCTAGAAGGTTAAAAGACCTTCCGCGAACTTATTTTGCTCACGTGTGAATGCGCCACTATGCTTAATCAGTTTAACCAACAGATTGAGATACGTATTGAGCTATTTATATGAAATCCCAAACAAATATCGTGTAAATTCAAAAAATTATGAGTTATAGAATGAACAGAATCCTATCAAAAAAGAAAGAAAAAAAAAAAAAAATTTACAACATAAATGCAAAAAAGCAAGCACAAGCTTTAGTATAAAATCCCCGTGGCGACATTTTTTTTTTTTTTTTTTTTTTTTTTTTTTTTTTTTTTGGGGGGGGGGGATTTTTTGTGAAGATTTTGGCGAGAAACGCACGAGGTACTTCGGTGCCACATTTGAAATTTTGCCAAAGGGGTCCTATACTGAAGCTTTTCTATATATATAAAAAAAAAAAAAAGCAGACTTCTATTTTCGATTATAAACATAAACATTTCAGTTCAAAAGAATGAGGTTCATTTCAAAGGAAGAGATTTGATATCTGTCGCCGCTGGCGAAAAGAAAAAAAAAAAAAAAAAAAAAAAAAAAAAAAGTAGCATCGCTTGTGCTCGCATAACAATTCCCTATAGTTTTAACATAAGAATTTATTCCCACGGTAGATATTACTTCTATAAAATTGAAAAATTCAAACTATGTACCGAAATGCAGCCAACATCGTTGCTTTCTCTATTCTATTCTATTTCTGAAAACAATTTTTATAGATGCCACACGCACCACATAAACTTTAAATTTTACATCTACTTTTTAAGATAGTACGTGATCATGTTTTATATAAAAATTAAACATTAAATTCATTTTTATTTTTATTTCATTTTGCACGCGCACTTTTTATTTCCTAATTCAAAATTATTAAAAAAAAAAAAAAAAAAAAACTTTTTCGATAGTGTTTGTTTCGATACTGATTATTAATTTTCTTTTATTTTATTTTTCTTTCAAAAAAATAAATAAATAAATAAATAAATAAAATAAATAAATAAAAAATAAATAAATAAATAAATAAATAAAATGGTTTTGATGAAATTCTGGCAAAAGCAGAATTTAGTTTAGGATGGAGGACGATTAGTTTTTTTTTTTTTTTCAAATTATAACATTGTTTTCAAATTATTCTATTATATTTTCGATACATTTTAGATTTCGATAAATGTCCAACTATCGAAAAATGACACCGCAAAAATCCCAGATTGAGACTAATAGTCTTCAGTCCTAAAAGAAAAAAAAAAAAAACCTTTAATTTCATTTTTAGATAAAAACGAAGGTTTTAGAAATCAACACAGTTGTTAAGGTATGATTCGGAAATTCCGTTCATTTTGCATTCGGAACCCAAATTGCAGACGATTGTAACTATTTAAATAAAACTTTCATTCTTTTTAGGACTGAGGACTGTTACTCTCAATCTGGGATTTTTGCGGTGTCATTTTTCGATAGTTGGACATTTATCGAAAATATAATTGAATAATTTAAAAGCGATGCTATAATTTGAAAAAAAAAAAAAAAAAAAAAAAAAACTAATAGTCCTCCGTCCTAAACTAAAGTCTGCTTTTGCCAGAATTTCATCAAAATCATTTTTTTTTTTTTGTGGAAAGAAAAGAAAAGAAAAGACAAGTAATAATAATCAGTATCGAAACAAACACTATCGAAAAAGTTTTTTTTTTTTTTAAATAATTTTGAATTAGGAAATAAAAAGTGCGCGTGCAAAATGAAATAAAAATAAGTAAAAAAATAAATTTAGTGATTTAATTTTTATATAAAACATGATCGCGTGCTATCTTGAAAAGTAAATGTAAAATTTAAAGTTTATGTGGTGCGTCTGGCATCTATAAAAATTGTTTTAAGAAATAGAATTGAATAAATAAAGTAACGATGTTGGTTGCATTTTGTTACATAGTTTGAATTTTTGAATTTTACAGAAGTAATATCTACCGTAGGAATAATTTCTTATGTTAAAACTATAGGGAATTTTTTTTTTTTTTTCCGATTACAAATAAATTTATAAAGCTATACGTGGGGTAAAATGTACAAAACATTGTACTTTTTAAGCATACAAATACAGTAACCGCCGCTTAATAAAAATCACTGATTAATAAAATCAGACGGTTAATCTGATCAAATTACCAGGACCGGAATCAAATCAATACAAACAACTTTTAAAGCCGCCGCTTTTAAAATCAGCATCGTCGGTTAATAAACTCAAAAATATCTCCTCAGCAGTCAAAAATATCATTTATGCATACAAAAAATTTTTTTTCAATTTTTTTCAATTTTTTTTCAATTTTTTTTTTTTTTTTGAAATAGAAAAATAAATTAAAGCACAAGAAACCCTCCTTTATCGTTCATTGTCGAAGATTTTACACTTGCAGCCCAGCACAGTTACAAATTAAACACGCCCCATAACTTATCTCCGTAACAATTTCAAGGAACGTTTTCTTCAAAGCGCAGTAATAAAATAAAAATTTGACTTGAAATGATTTTTTTTTTCTAATTATTAGAAGGCAATTTCTAGTTCTTATTTTGAAATTACTATCATTCATGAGGTTTAAACGGAAAGATTTTAAATTTATAAGAAAAGCGTGAACTTTTGGTAAAGTAATGATGATTTTCCTCTAACGAAAGTGCACGGGAACTTAGTATGCATTTACTTGTATCGAAGAGATAATTAGTTAAATTCCATTATTCGTTACCTTTTGAAGTTTTCTTCGAAATTCAGGGAAGTTATACCTTTTCCTTGAGTGCAGGAACGTTCGCCGGATATAAAAATCAGCCGCTTAATAAAATCGCTTTGGCTCAGAACGAATGCGATTTTAATAAGCGGCGGGAACTGTATTCCAAAAATATTCAATTTTTTTTTTTTTTTTTCTTTTTCCTCTTTTTGGTGTAAATTATCTCACTGCTTCCAGCACGTAATACTGATTCTTATTTATAAATTAATATACTGAGTGATTCAAAAATCACAGAATAATATACAGAACAGGTATTATTCAAAAGTATTGATCGTATCACTAAGCGGTTTTCACTGAAATGCACAGAAAGACATCGGATTTTTTTTTTTTTTTTGGTAACAAAAGATCTATTAGCAAATTAGTTTAAAATGTTTCCATCAAGCAACGTTTTAATTATAAAATTACTTTTTTTTTTTTTTTTTTTTTTACCGTGGTTCAATGCATTTAGCAACGCAACTAGGACTAGAAATGATGAATGCGACCGCCATCATTCATGAGAATAGCCCTCAGACCAAATAAGGTGACTTTGAGGTCAGCCAGTATTTCGTAAAATGATGAATATTTGTTTAATAAATAAATAAATAAATATTTTTCATTATATTAGCATTGGAAATTTTCATTAAGAAGAAGAAAAAAAAAAAAAAAAAAAAAAAAAGCTTAAGTATTCGAAAAATGGCGTCACTTGAGAAAGCGAATCTGCATAAAATGGTAGGGAATTTAGCGAATAAAGCGCGATTTGTTGGTGAAAAATTAACTAATATTTTTTTCTTAAACGTCCCGTACTTTTCTGTGCATTTTAATGAAATTTGCATAGAGCTACAGCCATAGTTTTTAAATAATATATGTACATATATATACCTTTTTTTTTGTTGTTGTCTTTTTGCTGTGACTTTGAGATTAGCCAGTATTTTGTAAAGCGATAAATATTTGTTTAATAAATAAATAAATAAATACTTTTCATGAATGAAGACGATTACAGAAGCAGGAATATTTTTTGTAACTTAGCTTCTTCTTCTTCTTCTTTTTTTTTTTACCCTCTCCTCCACCCTCACTTCGTCCCCCTAAATTAAAAAAAAAAAAAGAAAAGAAGTTTTCTACCAATTTTAATATTTACGCATGAATTTCTTAAAAAAAAAAAAAAAAAAAAAAAAAAAAAAAATCAACTTGTAGACTTTTTTGGCGACAATTAAAAATTAAAACAAATTACGTATTTTTGTCGAAAAAAGGGCTTCTTCAACTTTTTCGATACTGGCCGTTTAGATACTGATTATTATTAATTTTCTTTTCTTTTCTTTTTCGTTAAAAAAAAAAAAAAAAAAAAAAAAAGAAAGAAAAAGATTTTGATGAAATTCTTTCAAAAGCAGAATTCAGTTTTTAGCACGAAGGACTATTAGTTTTTTTTTTTTTTTTCAAATTATAACATCGCTTTCAGATTATTCAATTATATTTTCGATTTTGATAAATGTCCAATCATCGTAAAGCTGGCGACAACGTTTTATCCGTAGATTGAGACTAATAGTCCTCCGTACTAAAAGAAAAGAAAAAATCTTTTTTTTTTTTTTTTTTTTTTTTAATATTGTTCGAATGAATATGGAACAGGATCACATCTTCAAATTAAGCGCAATATAATATCGATCAGTATTTTGATACACATAAATTCGTTTTTGTACGGAATTTTTAATTAATCAAAGGGTCTTTGATTCTTCCTCTCACGCTATATAAATTAAATTTAATGAATGCTTGAAACTTTTAACTCTTCATAATTTTTCTCCAAAAATTCTTTTAAAATTTGAATAAATCAACATTCACATATGAATATTTCACAAAATCAATATATATAGTTACGCTCATCACTGACCCTGTCACGTTAAAAAAGTCTAAGAGGTTCCCTTGGACCCTGTCTGTGTGTGAACGAAAGTTGCCACCTAATTTTCATACTTTAGTTAATTTTAAAAAATCTAATCATCTGATCGATAAGCTGTTTAATCCGTCGGATTCAGAAAAATCGTCTCTTTCGTTTGGTACCTTATTTGTAACGAATTTTTGATTAGATTTTTAAAAAATAATTAAATATGAAAACAGACATAGCTTTAAAATAGACATTTAAATTTTTAATTGTCGCCATTTTTTTTTTTTTTTTTTTTTTTTTTTTAGCATAAAATAAAATATGCTTTCACACGAAAAAAAAAAAAATAAATAAATAAATAAATAAAAGAATTATAAAATATTAAATTTGCTCATGCATATGAAAAATGACGTCTATCAAATAATAATAATAATTTTAAATTTTAAAGTTAACGAAGGGATAAATAAAGTGCTAGCTTTCATTACCGCCATATTGGGTTGTTTACTTTTACGTTAAAAGGATTTTTATTTGCCAGCCTGGTGGAGCTGCTTTTTGGAGCTGCCTTGGGTTCCCAGGTCTCGGTTTCGAATCCAGGTGCGGGCATGGATGTTTCTGATGTCCTATGTCTACAAAATATTGTGTGCGCTTGTTTCTGTGAATTTCTGTAAAAATATGGACCAATTGAGACATAAGTCATTGTAACTTTAGGTCTCAAAGCTGTCAAATAAATGTCCAAATGAATTTTATTTGTTTGCTCTGTTTTATTTATATTTTCATTAAATATAATCAGGATTTAATGTCTAAAGCAACGAACTTGCAGGTAATTTTATTATTCTATAATTTGTATTTTATTCTGTATCACGAAACTAGGATGAAAAAATGTATCTTTACTTTTGACGAAATTCGTATGTTCAAATAAGTGACGAAAGTAATTTTCTCAATTCTCAATTTGACGAAATAAGAAGGAGAAAATATTTTTTCATTTTTGACGAAATTCGTATTCTTAGATAGGTAACGAAACAAATATCGTCAATTTGACGAAATGTTTGCTCGAACCATATCCCTAGAAACACTTTCATCAAAATTGAAGAAATTTTCGTGAAATTTTCGTATCTATTTCTGAGAGTGTAGGCCATAATGATAAAGAATTCTTTGTTGTGTCCCAGTAAAAATTATATACGTGCTAGATTCACCAAATTTTATGCTCTTCGTGCAACGGTGACCTATATCATGTGTATACATTTTTAGCTCAGTTGAATAAGGCGTTTAGACGATATCTCAGTTTAAAAATTTTGGCCCATGCAGACCATATTGAGAAAGAATTTATCCTTGTGTCTTTGTAAAAAAAAACTATAAGTGTTAGATTCACCAAAAATAATAGGGTTTGTGCTATGGTAACCTACAACGTACGTACCAACTTTCAGTTCATTCGAACAAAGCGTTTAGACGTTATCGTGTTCACTCCCATACATACACACATACATCATCATAAAAATAGTAAATATGAATCCAGGGGATCTCAAAACGTGTAGAAACACTAAAATCGCAAACTCGAATTTTCTACATGATTACCATACTTTCCTCACTATATTGTTCGGAAAGTAAAAACGTATTTAACGTTTTATTTTAAGCTATATTACGCAAACATCAAATAAATTTTAAGTTAATTTAAATATTTTGCAATTAACAAAAGCCATTATTATACGATCACTGGATTTCAATTTACACGTTTATAAATAAATTGTATATAGCAAAGTTGTAGTTATAAAAGTGTTTATTTGAAGTAAACTTACTTAAATTATTTTAGTATGAAGAATATAGGAAAAAGGTTTTCTTTAAACATTTCACAGCTCGGCATGAAAATTGCCCCAACACCATTTTTGCAAAGTCTTATGTAAAATGATCTCCTGAATCTGAATAGAAAGGCCATTTTGCCCTATCACCAACTGTTTTTTTTTTTTTTTTTAAGGGACGGCCCCCAATTTTTATTACTTTTCGGTAATTTTATGGCTATAAATTTGAGTTTTAGAGGGGGGGGGGGGTTATTTTAACTGTTAAATACCTTCTGAGAGGCTACAGAGTTGGAAAATTCTAAAACATTAGTGGGAGATTTGCCACTGAAATTATGTATTACATTTCTTATATTTTTTTTTAATCTATTATAATGTTATTTATTAAACATCATATTTTTGTTTTTTGTTTTTAAGAGTTAAATTAATTCTTTTTCATTTTCCAAATCAAATTCATGGCCATAAAATGACCGAACAGTGATAAAAAATTGGGGGAGGGGGGTGGTGTCCCGATAAAACGGTGGGTGACTGGGCAAAATGGGAGTCATATTCGGTTTCTGGAGGTCATTTTACATAAGAATCAGCAGGAATAGTATCAAGACTCGAAATTTTATTTTATTTTATTTTTTATTTATTTATTTATTTTTTAAGAAAGAGTTTTGTTTAAAATTTCCTTGTGTCGCCAATGAGCAATAAATAACCAAGAAACTGACATGTTTATTATTGTTTTTTTTTTTTTTTTTTTTACAGACGATACATACAGATTCCGTCGAAAATTTTTTTTGTAAACACGTATAACTGCATGAGAAGAATAATTTACTTTTAAAATTTTCCACATCTATATATTATTACCACCTATATCTATAGCAAAGGACATTTTTAATAATGAAATATCAGTAAATAGTATGTGCGGTATGTGCTTTTTTCTTTTTTTCTTTCTTTTTTTTTAAACAGAAATCTTATATGTAAATTCAATGCATTATCTTTTGAAGACAAGACTAATAACGAAAAATATATTTCGATTTTTAGAGGCAATGATAAGTTGATAACAGAGTTAATGTTATTTAAATACTAATGATTCTTATGATATCAAATGGGCTCTTCCCACCTGACGTCAGAGGTCACATGATAGAGGAAAAACAAATAGCAGACAAAGTCTTGTTTATCTATAGTGTTTGCTGAAATAACATATTTTCTATTCTTATTTTTGATCAATCGTATTTAATCTGTGTTATTTTTTATAAATCATCATTTTAAATCCATTTTATATCATTATTCATCATATTTTTTTTTTATGTGTACATTTACAATCATCATTTACTTTATGTTTGTTATTGATGTTCATGAAGAACATGTTTAATACTCTGATTTTTGGTACTTAAATCAGTGACAGTGCGATATCGTACTGCGTAAATCCATTTAGACCAGTAACTAAGTTAATTAACTTGTTTTAACACCTTTATGCAATTAAATTAAATGAAAACATTTTAAAATTTCAAATTATAATCCATAAACATTCCACAAGAAGCTATTATTTATTGCTAGATCAGTTAATGTTACAGTTACACTACAATATACAAAAATCGATTCTTATAGGTAAAAATAAATAAACACATAAAATGTTTTTTAAAAATTATTCAATTTACAAATACAATTATTCTACTGTTTACAAATGCACAATATTACTTTTATTTTATATTAAATATTAAAATTTTTGTTCTTAAGAACAATATTTAATTGAATTCCATTCTGAGAATTCGATTATTCGTTTTCCTCTATCACGTGATTGAGCAGACGACGGTGGGAAGAGCCCATTGTTGATATATATTTAAAAAATAATAATAAAGAAAGCACTGCCAGTTATATGCTTTTATAATTTTGCACCATATCTATATATTAATATTTAATTTATAGCACACAGCATTTTTAATAATGAAATACCAGGAAAAGTTATGTGTTTTTTAATAGGAATCTTTTATGCAAGTACAATGCGTTACCTTTTGGTGACAAGAATAATAACAAAAACATATAAGCGAATGGTATGTGCCGTATATGAAAATTTTCTTTCAAATAGACATCCTTTATGCAAATATAATGCATTATCTTGTGATGACCAGAATAATCTATCTGAATTAAGTTGAAGACCATCTCCATTATTGTCAGATCCCTATAGTATACGTACCACTAAACTATACAGTGCAAATGTTTGTCTAAACACTAAACAGTTATAAGTAATAAGTACAAAACTTTGAATAAACACCATAAAATTCAATAAATTCGCAACAATTGTTTCGGTTCGAAAAAACACACGACCCTTAGTCAGGCGAACAAAGTAGGTACGAGTGATGCAATCAAAGCGAAAACGCACAAAATCGTTTTAAGTGAAGAGCAATTTCTTATTACTAAACAGTTTCCTTCTTATAACTGAACAGCTTCTTTCCTATTACTAAACAGTTTCCTTCCTATTACTAAACAGTTTCTTTCCTATTACTAAACAGTTTCCTTCTTATAACTGAACGGTTTCTTTCCTATTTCTAATCAGTTTCTTTCTTATTACTGAACAGTTTCTTTCTTATTACTGAGCAGTTGCTTTTAAGTTCCAAGGCATGTGTAAATACTACTTAGTTCTCAGAATTTTTTAAACATTTGCAATTCTTGTTTATTTTGTGTATGCTAAATATAAATACAATATGACAGCAAATCCGTAATTATGCGAAAACTCATATCACAATGATAGCACATGCTGTTATGGAGTGGGGGTGGGTGGCAGGAAAGTCATCGTACTCTTGGTCTTACTCTTAGTCTTCTTACATTTTAAGACACAATTAGACATTTTTAAATAACACTAAATAGTTTTAATGAGCATATTTTCAATGGCCATTTTTTTAATTGGTGTCGGTAATGATTGCCGTCATGAAAGCATGTCAGATTAGTAAAATGTTCTTTCTTGGGACATTTACAGTGCCAAAATTACCGTATTTAATGAGTGTAATCATGATATACACATATGCTTCTTTTTCTGTAAAATTACAAACTGCTTGGAGAGGCAGACTACTACGGTCCGTTGCTGTCTTTCCTATTTTTCCCATGTGACCCTATCCGACCCAAAAGACATCCAGGAATTTAGTCCAATTAGTTTCAGGTTCTTTTCAACACTGGTGTGTGGTCTTCCTATTCATTGCCGAAACGTCAGTGGAGGCCCTACATTGAGACTCAAAACGGTTTTGGGCTGTGTCTGTCTGTCCGTCTGTCTGTCTGTCTGTCGCGCGATAGCAGCCGCAAAATTAGCGCTATTGACTTGAAATTTGGTACACATGTTCATGAGCCCCACGAAATTAGCTGTATAGTTTTTGGTATGTATTCCATTTGTAGTTCGTATACAGGGACACGCCAAAGTTTTTCTTATCATTACGGCTTATGGGAGGAATTTGTATGTATCGAGGTAGTGGCCGCAAAAATAGCGCTATTGACTTGAAATTTGGTACACATGTTCATGCGCTCCACGAAATCAGCTGTATAGTTTTTGGTATATATTCCATTTGTAGTTCGTATACAGGGACACGCCAAAGTTTTTCTTATCATTACGGCCTAAGGGAGGAATTTGTATGTATTGCGATAGCGGCCACAAAAATCACGCTATTGACTTGCAATTTGGTACACATATTCATGAGCCCAACGAAATTAGCTGTATAGTTTTAGGTGTGTATTCCATTTGTAGTTCGTGTACAGGGACATGCCAAAGGTATTCTATCATTACGGCCTATGGGAAGAATCTGTATGTACCGCGATAGCCACCGCAAAAATCAAGCTATTGACTTCCAATTTTTGCAGAAACGTCAGTGGAAGGCCTCTGTTGAGACGCAACAGGATTTTGTGTTCCGTCTGTCCGTCTGTCTGTCTGTCTGTCGTGTGACAGCGGCCGCAAATATCACGCTACTGACTTGAAATTTAGTACACATGTTCATGATCCCCACAAAATTAGGTGCATAGTTTTTGGTATGTATTCCATTTGTAGTTCGTATACAGGGACACGCCAAAGTTTTTCTTATCATTACTGCCTAAGGGAGGAATTTGTATGTATCGCGATAGCGGCCACAAAAATCACGCTATTGACTTGCAATTTGGTACACATATTCATGAGCCCAACGGAATTAGCTGTATAGTTTTAGGTGTATATTCCATTTGTAGTTCGTGTACAGGGACACGCCAAAGTTTTTCTTATCATTACGGCTTATGGGAGGAATTTGTATGTATCGCGATAGCGGCCACAAAAATCACGCTATTGACTTGCAATTTGGTACACATATTCATGAGCCCAACGGAATTAGCTGTATAGTTTTAGGTGTGTATTCCATTTGTAGTTCGTGTACAGGGACACGCCAAAGTCATTCTATTATTACGGCCTATGGGAAGAATCTGTATGTGCCGCGATAGCCACCGCAAAAATCAAGCTATTGACTTCGAATTTTTACCGAAACGTCAATGGAGGGCCTCTGTTGAGACTCAAAAGGACTTTGTGTTCCGTTTGTCCGTCTGTCTGTCTGTCTGTCGTGCGGTAGCGGCCGCAAATATCACGCTATTGACTTGAAATTTGGTACACAGGTTCATGATCCCCACGAAATTAGCTGTATAGTTTTGGGTGTGCATTCCATTTGCAGTTCGTGTACAGGGACACGCCAAATTTTTTTTATCATTACGGACTATGGGAAGAATTTGTATGTACCGCAATAGCGGCCGCAAAAACTCTCCGATTGATTTGCAAATTGACACATAAATTCAGACTCGGTATAGAAATAGCTATTTATTTTTTTAGGCCTATACTTTTTATGGATTGTATGGATTGTAGACAGGGACACGCCAAAATACTTCACATTACGGCGTATGAGGTGAATTGCGTTTAAACGCATTTTAACATCTTTACTTTGCAATCAAGAAAATTAAACTAGCGTACATGAGTAAGATGTTTAACTTATGTTGTTTGAAGAAAATATGTGCTCTTAAGCTTTCTAATTAATGTACAGGACCTTACAAAATTGTTCTGACAATGTCACGTAGTCATCCAAACGATGTTAAATTTGGAACAATTATTAATTTTAAACGCAAAGTAAGCTGAATAGTTTTTACAGGTGTATAGAATGTTTATGGTTTGTTTACAGAGACACGCAAAAGAATTTCGTAGCATTAGAGCCTATGGACAAACGTTTATTTAAGAGCGCACTTTAATGCGTTTATACTGCATTGAACTTAATAAAATTATCATACATTATAAAGATGCTTAAAATTATGTTTACTCTTAAAAAAGGTTATGTATAGACTAAATAATTTATGGGACCACACAAAATAATTCCGAGTATGTACTGTAATCATCCGAATGATGTCAAATTAATTTGAAAAATTAATGAGTTATAATTAATTAAGTTTATTCTTATTATTGGCGTTTATAATGACTGTGGCTACTTTTCCGGGATATATAAAATAATTTCGTACTATTACGGTCTATAGTCGATATTTCTTAAAAGTTTATTTTAACATGGTTACACCCCATCAAATATAATGAATTTATGTTAGAATTTTAAAAGCATGTTTTCTTGTTGATAATTGTGGGCATAGAATTGGAAATTAGTTTAAAGGTTACGCAAAATATTTCCGATATGCTATGTAATTTTTTTTTTTTTTTTTTTTGTATGAAATTTGGTAGTTATGAAATTTGGTATTTATGAATTTCAGGGAAATAATACAAGACCGTCGTTCATTAAGAATACATATTGTTGCGTACTTGGGGGTCCGTAAGTTGTCCGAGAATGAAAGGCAAAACTTGCAAAAATTCAGTGATGTATTCACAGGAAGTTCCAGAAAAATACAGGTCTATAAACCAAGTATCAGCTTCAGTTCAACCAGTAAACACAGCTTAAACAACAGCCGTTAACAGCAAAGCAACGGTACAAACTATTTAGCAATAACACATAAAGAAAGTCTCATCTAAAGAGGCTCAAAGCAAAGCAAGAATTTCACGAAACTGACACAGATCTGAGACTGACTGCCTTGGCGGAAAAATGCTCCTTTTATACTTTTCTATCGAACACAGACTGTTCTGGAAAATTCTCGTATCTCATAATGAGATTAGAGCTTCCATATTTGGTATATCCCTAATAAGGATTTTCTCGCAAAGGTCGCCAAAAAAAATCGCCAAGGAGGGAAACAGTCGCCAAATTTGGCGCCAAATCCATTTCTTCCCTTATTGGAGCTTTTTTAAATGTTTTTAAGGGAAAATTAGGCTATTTTAACGCTAAAACGACTAAAAATGCACAAAGTTGGCATTTTATTAATTTTACTAAACTTCTTTGCAAGAATTGATACAAAAATAAATGCAATTATTTACAATTCCGTAACACTTTATAAGATATGCAAATAGAGACATAGCGGGGGGTTGAGGGGGGCGGCAGCCCCCCTCAGGAATGTATCTGATTATGGTAACAAGTCGATCGAATCAATATATACGATTATATAATAAGGAATAAATAAAAATGACCTATTGAATAATGTCTGATGTAAATAGGACGTTGAGGCTCCTGATCTGCAGATCCACTAGTTGTTAACATCCATTTATAAACGTTTTATTTATTTTTATTATTTTGTGTTTGGTGGGGGGAATATAATTTCATATATATATATATCAACGTATAAGAGATTTGTTTACAAACAGGAATCTGATATTTTGGAATTATCCTTGCAATATAAAATAAAAATTTTCGGTACGATACTGAGGTCTACTTTTACTGGAGGATAGTTCCTGTTCTGGAAAAATGGCCGTCTACAGATCTTACAGGATAGGTATTTTTCTGTTATTTAACTATGTATTAGTAGTGTATGTTAATTAGCCATTTATAACATTAGCAGCAAACACTAGTATATTTAATATTACTACATATTTTTCGATCCTCATTGAAATTTCGCATGTTTTGAAATTTGATATATCATTACATTTTTCATTTTACACATTCAGTTTAAGTACTTGAGATTTCATTTAATTTAATAAAATTTTTTTAACAAAAATGTGTAAATTTTTTTTTCTAAATATACTATTATTTTAAAAGAATACCAAAAGGCAGGGCTTACTGTTTAAAATATGAAAATATGTCGATCGTAAAAGGTTGATTTAAGTGAACAGGTTTTCAGGAGAGATATTTTTAATATTAGTGACAGCAATAATACCTGTCTTGAAATCATGTCAATTAAAATATTTTTACTCGAGCTTTACAGTATGATGTTAAACTACCATATTTAATATTTAGATAACATTATTAATTAGAACTGTTTTTACATAACTAAGTGATCCTTATTTGCATTAAAAAACTTTTTTAAAGAGGGTTCGTACGGACCCGCCCTTTTGTAAGGACTGTTACACCCTTTTTCTCTAATAATAAAATTATTCTAAAATTCTTTACAGGATGATTTATCACAAAAACTGAGATATAAAATTAGTGGTGTAAAAAAGTAAAGATCTTACGCACTATGCATATATAACAAAGATGCAAATATTTTAACTTATTCCGGAGCACTTTTACTTAATGAGTAAATTTTTCTTATTTTATCATAATTATATATTAGAGAAAAATATTCTAAAAATAAAGTGGTGCAAAATGAAGGCGGAGCTAAAAATATTGCGGAGCTACAATATTTAAAATATTGTCAGCTGTCGCATCGCATAAAGACACCATTTAACGATAGTTTTGTTTACTCTCAGTAAAATTCTTCCTTGGAGAAAAATGCTCACTGCTTTGGTAATTATCGTTCTTTATATTCAACACTTTATACATCATCACTGCAGCAACATTAAAAATTAGTATTGACATACTTGCCAAACATCTCATTATGAACCGTACAATTTTTAGTACCCGCCTTTTCTTTTTCACACCAATAATGTTTTAGAGTAATTTTAGTCTTATTTAATCGTAACAACGTTTGAAGAGAATAACTCAAAAAATATTGTGGTGTGAGAAAAAGGGCGTTTTTTCCGGGGGCGTTAACAATTGTACGGTTATTAATGAGATGGTTGGCAAGTATGTATTGATGATGTTTCTAAACATTCTTTTCAATACAGGTCCATTTATTTAGTTAAAATAATGTTAATTTTTTTTTTTATTATTGATACTGCTCTTTTAATACATTCATGTATTTGAATTTAGCACAATGTATTCTTAAGTTAAAATAAACTCTACATTGATCTCTTGTTTATGAAATCAGTTTATCGGTGTAGGACATAATGACTTGGGGGATTGCCATATCCGATTAAACATCGCATTCATCAGAGTGAATATAAATCAGATATTACTGTTATAGAAATTACAAACGAGTTTCCTTATGAATGTAACAAATTTCATTCACTTTGGAGGCCTCAAAAGAAGCTGTCTGTGAGATTTGCTGATACTCTCTTTCCTGTTTTTTTTTTAAAAAGGTAAGACCGACAATTTGATAAGTTTGAATAAAACAATCAAGAAAACTAGTTGGCATAGGTGGACTCTGCTCAGTTCCCCATCATATGTATGTTCTCATAAATTTCTTGTACAGGACATATTATATACATGTTAAGAGAAATGAATTTGACCAAACGCTTGACACAGTGACAGAATAAAATCCTCGCCTAATAGGCTACCCACCATCAGTGGCGTCGCCAGAAAAAATTTCAGAGGGGGGCACAACCTGATTTTTTTTTTTTAATAAAATTCTGATAGCATAGTTTTGAATTTAAAGAAAAAATGCTTAGTAGAATTTTCCAGGGGGGGGGGGTTGCCCCATTCTGCCGACGCCCATGCCCACCATTCAGTTCGATATCTTATTCTAATCTATTAATTTATTTTATTGGGGTCAATTTCGTAGTTCATTTTCATGCTACTATTTCCAATGCAACTTTCACAAAAATGCGTATTTATATGAAATATCGCCCCATTTTGCTATGTTGATAAAATCTTAAATTTTGAATAACTTACGAAATTTTCCTATTAGAATATTTGTAGTCAATCATGTTCATTCAAGTATCATAAATGTTATTTTCAAATTGTCTGATATATTTATGATCCTAAAAATGGACGTTTATGCTCGATTTCATCGCCTTATTCTGCCATTTTAAGCAAATCGTAAATTCCACATAACTTACGAATTTTTTAAATTGGAAAATTCATACTCAATGATATTCATGCCAGTATCCTAAATAATATTTCAAAAGTGGTCTGGCATCTTTATGATGAAAATATCCCTCAAGATTGAAGTTTGTGTAAAATTTTGCCCTATTCTGTTATGATAAGAAATTCGTAAAATTCTAATAACTTACGAAATTTTTATATTGGAAAATTCATAGTGAATAATATTCATGCCAGTATCCTAAATATTATTTCTAAAGTAGTCTGACATCTTTACGATGAAAATATCCCTAAAAATTGACGTTTATGTGAAATTTTGTACTACTCTGCCATGTTAAGAAATTCGTAAATATTCAATAACTTGCGAAATTTTTAAAGTAGCATGTTTATAGTAACTGATGTTCATTCTGGCTTAAAAACTGATATTTTAAAACTGGTCTGACATTTTTACAGCAAAAATTTTTCATTTAATGCAAGTTTAAGTGAAATTTTGCCTATTCACCCATGTTAAGAAAATCGTAAATTTCGAATAACTTACGAAGTTTTTTAATTCGAATGTTGCAAATAAATAGGGTTCTTGCCAGTGTCTAAAGTAATATTTTAAAACTGGTCTGACCTCTCTGCGATCATTTGTTCGTGAGATATCGTGTAAACAGACTAACAAACTAACGGACTAACACACTAACGGACTGACACACTAACGGACTGACACACTAACAGACACCCTACAGACAGACACCATACAAATTTTGTCATTTTCGGATTCCTCACACCTGAAAACGTGTAAAAAAGTCAAAAAACCGGGGTCGAAATTTTTCACGATTACCTAAGTTCCCCATACCTATAGTATGATGGGGAACTAAAAACTGCGTCGGAAAAGGTGGAGTTTATCAAGGTAACTAACAAACTTTAAAATAAATTGGAACAATGTATTAAAGAAGATTTATGTTATACTGCAAATTAAGAGTGTAAAACTACTTCTAAGTTTATAGATTTTGCGCAAATAAGGCATAGACGTGATGAGAAACAAATCCCTTGAAAAAAAGAAAATAGTGCAAATTCATGAAAAAGTACTGGCCGAAATACCGGCCGTAGCAGACAGGGAAGCTGTTATCTTGGTCGTCATGTAGTCATTAGTAATGGAAATTCAAGGCCATTAAATAATTCCAGTCATCCTGTTGGCATAAATGGACTTCCGCAAAAAATTTTAGTGATATTCCTTCTTCAGAATGTAACGTTATTAAAAAAAGGTAGCCTGTAACGACTTTAATATGAATACTCATTCTTTCCTCAAATCGTTATATAGTGAGCCAATCATATCTTTCTTTAAAAGGATTGCTCTCTTTCCTGTTCTAAATGGGAGGTACTATTCTTTTGTTGTTTTTTAATCAGTCGATGTTCATTTCTGAAGAAGTGCAGAAATGCGCTTCGTGCCAAGCTAGTAAAAATGTAATTAAAAGAACAATATTTCTTTTGTTGATTAGTGAGTATGATGTCTCACTGAATTCAGATTGTTCAAATGAAAGTAGCTAGTGTATGCGTGCCTTGCTGTGTTCCCAATGTAATCAAGAAATGTTTTATTTTATCTTTTGTGTTCTATGGTAAAAATGTCAAGTGTAATTCTCTTAAAGTGATCGTCCATTAAAAAGTTTTGTCCTAATAACCTACATTAATCAACTGTTCTTATAGGTTATTTTAATTTAAGATGAAAACTTCAGAAATTATTTTTCGTGCTCTGTTGACTAAGCAAGTCGTGGTTACAAAAAGAAATTAATATTTTCATCTGAAAGCTTCTTCTAAAATAGATTTTGCTTAATTTTAATTCTAAGTACTATTTTTCAAAACAAAACGTTTCAAAAATACAAAAGAGGAATAATTTTCATTTCAAATGACTTGTTTAAATTTAATATCAACATATGCTTCCTAAAGTTATCTTTGCTTATACATGGAATGGAACTACTGAAAAACAAGAAAATGCTTAATAGACAGTATTTTAGATATTTATTGCTTCAATCGTTGTTTTCACTGAAACATTTTTCTAATAATTTCTGGAATTTTTCACATCATGCACAGTATTTTGTTTTCCCCTTAAATGGCATGATAAACACAAGATAAGAGTTTAATAGATAAAGTTTTATCGCTAGCAAAAAAAAAAAAAATATATATATATATATATAAGCAAAATATAGTTTTCTTTTTCTTTTCTTGAAAGAGAATACTTTTGCTTCATACGAATTGCCATTTCAAAAAAATTCCACCATAAAGTCCAAATGTAGTTCTACGAAACACAACACTTAAAGCATCAAAAGAGCCAACGTCAGGAAAAGGATTTTCGTTTAAAAAAAGTAACCGCTATTTCAAATATTTTACAGAAATATTATTTTAGTGTCAAATACAACTGTACTTTCTAAAAAGAAATTAAGAAAGAATGTGTTTTTCGAAGAAAAAGGACGCTGTAAAATATTTCTCGCAGTGCTAGTTAGACAGAAACTTCGTCATGTATTCTCTTTTGCTTCTTTTTCTTCAGAAATTTCCATTTCTTCATACGACTTAATAATATTTCACCAATGAAGACTATGAAAGATACAAAATATCCTATCAATAAAATTATAAATGCAGGAGCAACATCTACAAGTGTTAGTTTCCGTTTAGTGTTGTCTTTTTCTAAGACAGTGTTTCGAATATAGCTTTCCATCTTTAAATGTTGTCCTTTGAGATATTTGAAGAAGAGCCCTGAAGCCATAAGTTTATGTACGAATTTCTCTACTAACTTTTTACAACAAAAGCCTTTTCGCACCAACATTGTAGACATTGTTTCAAGAAATTGATCTTCAGAGACAAAAAATCTACCGAAATTCACACCATCTATATGGTCAGTATTTGCAACGAAAGCGATATTTTTCTCGCTTCTTCCATAATATAAAAAATGACGAAAATCCTTTTCCTCTACGTGGTTCTCCTTGATGTCTTTCGCGATTACTCTCAATTCCTTTCGATTATAGGATGACAACAGGTAGTAAATAGTTTTATCAAAAGCTGCGCAGTGATATTCTCCATTCGATACAGCTGTGGCCAACTGCGACAGGTCTTTGATTGGAGTGACAGGAGGGAATGCAAGGAATGACAGAAACACAGACTCGAAAGCCAAGCAAATGAACATCGCTCCAACAACCCAAGAATAACTCAGCAAAGTTTCTGAGAATGACGAAATTCTTAAAATCGAATTTTGTCTTAAAAATATCGCTAAAACATGAAGGGAAATTTTATCGAGTGGATATCTCCTTTTAAAAATATAGTGCATAAACGACATGAGAATCAAAGCTAGCGCTATAGCTATCCAAATCGGTGATGAAAATATTTTAAACATGCCCGATACTTGTGGTTTGTATTCTGGTTTCTGAGTCACGAATGTATAATGACCAAAATTAAATGGGTATGTAAACTCTACTGGTTCCGGTATTATCCCAAATATAGTATATTCAGGCACAAAAATGTCAATTTCCGACCGGTTTAATAATCCACTTACGCCTAATTTTCTATATTTCAAAGAATTTGTATCATAAAAACGAAAAGAAACTCTGGTGAAATTTTTTGAAAATTGCAGAAAATAATTTGCAAGAGCGACTGCTATTCGAGCATGAAAGAAATTACGTTCATAATAAGTAGCTAAGAGTTTTTCAGAAGAAGTTGTGGAAGGTGAAACTGGTAATAAGTATAAACCAATACTTAAAATATGTTTAGCTAACATAGTCTTTATTTCTTTAATGCATTTGTAAGACCATAATAGACGAATTATACTAATTGATTGAGTAATTTCGTTTAGAGTATAGTAATCGATGAAACATTAATTAATAAAATTTTGACTTTTTAACGACTAAACAATCTAAAATAAAGGTAAAAATATACGCAGACAGATACATGTATATTCTTCCAACAAGCGTTTAGACAATATTTTCGAAATCTTAGATATTCATTAATTATTCCAGAGATTGGTTTTACTTTTTTCGTTATGAAATGAATAGTAACAATAAAATATAGTAATATAATGTATCATTTTGGAATGGTGATATCGTAACAGATTGTAGCCATTAAGAGAAAAAAAGGTTGGATTATATTAATTTTTATAAACTTCTAAGTTGCGTTATCAGGAGTTTTCTATAATATTTTTATTTTGTATTTAATCACAATTTATAGAAACGTAATTTGATTAAAAGTTTTCCTTCATGATTTCGTACATGCACAACAATACAGTTCTTCCGCATTCAAAATTGAAATATGATTTATAAAATTATTTAACTTTAAGCAAAATAAATGAAATTTTAACAGAAGTTATTCAGTAACTGGAATGCAATGTCCTTTGCTCACTCTGCATTCTTCATGTACGTCACTGTAATCATGGCATACACATCTATGCTAGATGTGTCAAATTATTATGGATTGTCAGTAACTTTAAGCAGTCCGTAACTTTCAACGGTATAATTTTGTAATAATTATCTATGATTTAATAAAACAAAGATTGCTATTTCTAATTGACAGTATGAAATTTATTTTTTGCGTGTAGTAACTTGTCACCCCTGATCTAATCTTCAGAAGAAGTATGAATCGTTTCTAACACCAAAGCTCTCTGTGGCAATGTATAGGTTTTAGTGCTCTTCAGCTGCTTTATGCAACCAATTTCATATAACGATTTTTTAACAAACAAATCAAATTTTTAACGCATGGTGGGTTTTTGTATCATTCACCATTTCTTTTTTAAACAGTAATCGATTTAATGATAAAATGCCACTTAAATATGAAAATAAAATATTTAATAGCGTGTTATTTAAATATATATATATATATATATTTCTAAGCATGGAGAATAGTTGACAAAGTTCTATTGGTACATTCACGAAAGATTGCTGTTCCGTGCCTGCAGTGGTATTGCATGGTTCTTTTGATGCTGTATTTGCATCAAAAGAACCATGCTTTATGATAAGAGGATTGTTATCTAAAGAACATCACTTTTATAAATATGTCAATTTTGAAAATACATGATATATTCATGGTTACACAAAAGTTAAGCAAAATGCTCATGTTTGAATGATTCGAAGTTTCTTTATTCATATTTTTACTTTTTAAATCGAATTTTCTAGACATCAAATACTGATATTTTACGAGCAAAATGTTATAAATATTTTATTGATAAAAGAAAAGAAAAACTGTAGCATTATCTAAAATATGTATATTTTTTTTTATAAAGTTTTTTAGTTCTAGAATATACATATATCACTTCAAAAAAAGATTATTTGAAAAAAGTGAAAAAAAAAAAAAAAAAAAAAAAAAAAAAAACGTACGTCAATAGCAATTTATATTGTAAATATTATCCTAAATAGAAAGAGAGAAAACAGAGATGGAGAGACAAAGAAGAGTAAGAGGAAGGGAGGTAAGAGAGAAAAAAAGAAAAAAAAAAAAAAAAAAAGAAAGAAAAAAACGTTCTCCAAACTATGTACAGTCGGCAACAAAAGTCTCTGAACACTAGCGAAAATTTCTATATAAAAAAAGTACACGTAATACAGTTTTGTTAAATAAATCCTTATCGAATCCTGTTCTTAGTCAGTCTAAAAACAGGATTCGACAAGGATTTATTTGACAAAACTGTATTAAGTGTACTTTTTTTACATAGGAATTTTTACTGGTGTTTGGAGAATTTTGTTACCGACTGTAAGTTACAAAGGTAAGACAATGTCAGCCAATGGCAGTAGATAACATCTATCATTGATTTATATTTGAAAAAAAAATTATAATCATTTAACCATAGTTAAAGCTACATAAAAATTCATGGAAAAAATTTTCACGTTTTTTATTGACAAGATACAAAACAATTCCTTCTATCTGATTTGGATCAGTATATGGATTTCTTTCTTCTTTTAAAGTGACCGTTATTTTTAAACATGATGGCGGATTAGGTTGATTAATAAACTTGGTTGAGACTTTGGAATAGTTTATTCGAATACTGAGGTTCAAGCACACCAATACCTAAATAAGTTTTTCATATGTGTTTAGATTGTCAAATAGCCGTCATTTTTTAAACATGGTGTTTGATCATGTTGTTGCATAAACTTGGTTCACACTTTGATATACGCCATGTACAGTGGGGGGGGGGGGGGGGGACGACTAATTTTTCCGTAAATTATCGTAGAAACATGCGAATTGTGCCGATCGATTTGTAATAACATCTCGTTGATAAAACAATAATTAAATTTTGCTTAAGGGTTCATCTACATAAATTTACCTCAACTTCATTCTCTCGAATGGTAACACCATTTTTTTGACTGCACATTCGAATTCCTGAGATCAAGGCGATTCGGAAAAAGATATACGATTCATTGACTAAATTTTGAAAAATTCTTATTTATTGGTGTCATGTTTTACATAGTTTTTAAATGCAATACAGCATCACAGTATGGACATCCTTTCTCTTCATAATAATAATAATAATTAAAAAAGGTTTTATCCCAATTTTATGCCCCTCCATGGAAGGCGAAAATTGTGATGGCATGTCTCCGGACCATCCTTGGGGGGTGCGACCCAGTCTGTCGACGATTACACACTGCGCAGTACAAGTGCGACGTTAAACCCAATAAACAACCCAATTTTATAAGTACCTTTAAAACTAGTATATTGTGGCCACCACAAGACTTTCTTCTACATTTTCTTATACAAATTCACTCAGTAACAATATTAAAAAAAAAAAAAAAAAAAAAAAATACGATTTTTTTTTTTTTTTTTTTTTTTTTTTTGTACCTTTTTTTTTTTTTTTTTTTTTTTTGTTAAAGGTAAAAAAAATCGATAACTTTGTTTTAAATTATCACATATTTATAGTTCAACCATTCTTTTTAAAGGTATTGACGAAACCTTTCAAAAGATATCCATCTTGAAAATTTACTCCCCCCAGGGGGGAAGCGATGCCCCCCACATGCACAGATTTTTTTTTCTAGTTAACTACTTCTATTATCAATAATTCATATTAATTTTACAATCACGAGTTTAAAATAACTCTCATTATGCACATTTATACGAAATTTTGTCCTATACTGCCATGTTAAAAGTTTAAAAAAAAATGCGATCACAAACTACAAAACTACTACTACGATTTACAAGAAATGCCCCTCAGTGTGAGGGCCCAGGGCACATGCCCCGAATGCCCTGCCTTAAATCAGGCACTGATCACAGCGCCACCTGTTGAGCGATTGATCCTCAAATCTAATCAGCACCAGTTTATGTCAGGGTGCAACTAAATACCAAGTTTGGTTAAATTTCATTCATTGGTTCGTGAGATACAGTGGACACAAAATTCATGATACACACACACAGAGACAGACATTTTCTAAAAATTATCAATTCGTGTTCAGGACATCCCAAAACGTGTAAATCCATCAATAAATGGAGGTCGAAAATTTTCACGAATCCAATACTTTCTCTATATTACATATAGAAGAAAGTAGAAATTCTAAAAAATAAAGCAAGAAGATAACTAAAGAAAAAGTTATGCTTATCTCATAAAACATAATTCATGATTTATTAATTAAAACTTTAAAAAATTTCTTCTAAGGAATTGTAAGATATACATTATTATCGATCAGGAGTACCATTGATAACATACAATGCTAAAACATTTTTTTTTACTTTCTCTTACCCATAAGGTAGAGAAAGTATTGTTTTTGGGTCAAATTTTCGAAAGTGAGATTTCGTTATATTTACAAGTTTTGAGGTCCCCTGAATACGAAAATCATGTTTTTAGCAAATGGTCTGTGTGTATACCTGTGTGTGTGTCTGTGTGTGATCAGCATATCTCAAAAACAAATTATGGCAGAAAGTTCAAACTCGGTATTCTAAATGTGTATCATATAGGGATGCTACAGTAAGCTTTTCGTTGAGATGAAGCAAATGGTTTGTGTACAGGGACACTCAAAAGTATTCTAATACATTACGTCTATGGGGGAAATTGCAGGTAAGTAGAGTTTAACATGTATAGACTGCACTAAACCAAATGAAACGAATATATATATTTTGTAATAGAGACAGTCAACAGGGGAAAAAAAATGTGTATGTAGGAGCCCTCCCTCCTGGGGGGGGGGAAGTCCTCCTTCGAGGGGAGTAAATTTTCATGATGGGTATCTTTCAAAAGAGCTCGCCAATACCTTTAAAACGAATGGTTGAACCATCGATCTGTGATAATTTAAAACAAAGTTATAGATTTTTTTTTTTTCTTTACTTTAACGAAAAAAAACTTAGGAAAAAAAAATCTTTTTTTTTTTTTTTTTTTTTTTTTAAATATTGAGAATTGGACTTTTTTTTTATATTTGGTGTTATACTACTTGTCTAATATGGAAATCGTCTGCATTATCATAAAAGATAATTTTTTTTAAATAACAATTTTAATAAATATTTTTTTAAATACAGAATTATTTTTTAATAATCGAATTAAATTGTATATAAATGTAGGTGCATTAATGAAACGGGTGGTTGAGGGGGGCGGTAGCCCCCCTCACACACAACTAATTATCATATAAAACTCTCCCGAAGACTAATTTGAATTGTTTAACAGAGGAATACGTAACATCGTTATCTTTCCTCTTAATCTCCAACCTGTATTTATAGTATTATATTTCAGGGTAAGAGAAAGTCGTGTGAGTGACACACCAGATTATTTTTTAATGTTATATACAAAGCTCAATTATTATTATTATACTAAATTAAGCTTAAGTGTTACTAAGCTTCTTAAAATCAAAAAATTAAATGTCATATATTGAGCATTATTTAATACATGCTGGGCATCTGCTCTCCGACCCGACTGCGAAAACGACAGTCATTAAATCCCACTTTTAGCGACTTCCTTTCCTCCCACTGCTAAAGAGCGATTCTCCCATCTAAAGTAGTAATCAAAACAATCTTTTTCGGAGGCTGAAGATGTTAGTGATTTCAGCCAATGGCGTGTTGGAGTAGACGCTATACCTGTGAATAGACGTCGTGTAAGGAAAACAACATTGCAAGACAATATGAGTATCCTTAGTAGCACATCCAGAAATGCGCTTTCCAAAAAAAATTCATTGTTCCGTATTAAAGTTTGCGTTTCTTTATAATTAATACTGTGTAAAATATTTCATTACAAGAATTACACTAGTCGACAAAAAAAAAAAAAAAAAAAAAAAAAAAATTGGAGGGTAACAAAAATGAAATTAGCTATTTTCAACTAATTTTGTAGTGCAAAATTAAAAAATAATAGCGAAAAATCTGTAACACGTACAGATTTTTTGTTACGATTATTTAATCTGTACTGGAAGCAATAATCCCTGTCTAAAAAAAGTGCACTTAATACTGCTTTGTTAAATAAATCTTTGTCGAGTCATGTTCTTAGTTAGTCTAAGAAAATGATTCGATAAGGATTTATTTAACAAAAAATTATTAAATGTACTTTTTTAATATCGGAATTATTTGCTAGTGCTCGGATATTTTTGCTGTCGACTTTATTGTAAAAATATTTAAAAAAAAATAATGAAATGTGCCATTTTCTGATATTTAAACAAAAAAAATGGAACAAACATGGTTGCCGGGACTCTGATTTGCCAGGACTCTGGGTTGCCAGAAGGAAGGGTTACAACCTGTGATACTGTGAAAATGATAAAAATTCCTGAAAATTGCCCTTTTCTGATACTCTAACAGAAAAATGTGACGTGGTGGGACTTTTTTGCTTGCAGATATTTAAATAAAAATTGGAATTAATAATAAAAATAATAATTTGACCGTTGTTACCAAACCACTGTAGACCAGTGTTATTATTTGTTAAAGTTTTATCTTTACTAATACAAGGGATAAAGCTATTACAGTGTACAAATTTAATAGGAGAAAAACATACTAAAGTACTACAAAGTTTTTTTTTTAATATAGCTTTTTCTTCCTTTCTTTTCTTTCTTTCTTTTTTTTTTAGCATTTCTTTTCTCTCTCTCTCTCTCTCTCACTCGGTATTTTAGATTATTTTGATAAGTTTGTTTACTTAAAAAATGCTTTCATGTACAGAAGTTACTAATTAGAAAATATAATACAACTCAATTTTATGTACAATTGAATTAATTTTTTCGATTTGTGTTAATCTACTTGTTTCATATTATAAAATTACGCATAATTTATTAATAAAATTTACAATATATTGAGGTGTCTATTAAAAAATAAATAAATTTCAACAAATGGAAGGAGACGTAGAAATGTAATGTTATGCCCACAATACGAGTAAAATATAAGTAGATTATTTTGAAGCGAAATTAAATTAATTCTTCAAACTCTTTATATTTAAATCAGCACTGTAATAAAACAATTTAACTGATTCAATCATTTTATTTTATTTTCTTCACAAATAGCTGGTAAACTGAATTTAAATTTAGTTTTTTTTTTTTTTTTTTTTTTTTTTGTTCAAAAATTTATATACATGTTGAAACTAAACATGATAGAAATCTGAATTTTTTTTATTTTAACTTTATATGAAATTTCATTTTATGCATAGCATAAATGCTCTTTTAGAAATATTATTATCATTATAAATATCTCATATTTGGTGCATGATTACTCCAAAACTGACTTTTAAAAAATCTGAAAATTTGTTATTGATGCCAATTGGAATCATAACATTTCAGATTTTCTATCGTACCATCTAACGCTCCCACTGATTCAAAATGAACAATATTAAAATCTATATATACATTTTCCCACCGAAAAAAATATATTTTAGATGATTTCACTACCGTTGTTGATAAATGAAAATATATTTTACTCTATTCTGATAATATTAACGGAATCAGTTTCCTGTTTTGAGCAATTTAATTAAATTAACTGTTTGAAATATTTTTTATTTTATTTTTGTAATTTTTATAATTTGCATTTTAATTAATTGCAATATGTATTTCTTCCAAAGTTTTGATATTTTTATTTATTGAAAAGTTATGATTTTAAATGGCGTCAGTGATTATATTAAACATAAATAAACACCTCTCAGTTGTTTTGTTAGCTATATTAATTCGTACTCTGCTATTACTCCTATTAATACACACACACACACACACACGCACACACACACACACACACATATATATTACCTTTGAAATAAGTTTATGACTAAATATAAGATTTATTGTTTTATGGATAGAAAAACTTGGGAAAGAAAAGGTTAATAAACACATTGTAAATGAATACTGCGTTTTTACTTACAAGAGACGGTCACCAACTGCTCAAAAGATATTTATACATGTTATATATCCTCTTAAAGCTCAAACTGAGCTGATAATACAAATATCCATCTTATCGGCCAATACCCCCCCCCCCCCTAGCGTGAGTTATTCTCAATTAAAGTTTGTAAATTACAGGCTCTTCAGTAATGTACTTTGAAGAATTTCTATCATTAGAATGAATTTTTTAACAGATTCTAGTGCTAATTATGACTATTTATATTGTTAGTAAAGTATCTTATTATATGTTTAATAATTATTTTTTGACAGGATTAAATTTATAAATCCAATACTTTATATATGTAGCCATGTGTAAAATATTTACAATCAGGAAGATTTTCTTGTACATCGATATAATCGATATTTTGGATATTGACATTGCATGGGGGAACAATAAAAGAAATTTAATGCACTAACATAGTATACTATGTTAGTGCATTATATAATGGTGGTGGGGGAGGGGGAGCGGAAAATAAATTTCTACTTAAAAAAAAAATAATAATAATTATATTACCTACAATATAATATTTTAGTGAAAATGAATGTATAAAGTAATAGTTTTCTTCGTTACTATAAAAATTACAATAGCTTCTTTTTTACTTTAATTGCTTAAAAAAAAAAAAAAAAAAAAAAAAAACTTTTCATACAGTTTAGCATGTATAAATTTATTGTTGACACAAAGTAATTATTAAACAGCAAAATACTTTACATGTAATAATATAAATTGCTAAATTTTAAGATTAAATTTTATTACGTTATCTATTATATATATATATAATAACATGTATACTTATTTATTTATTTATTTTTCAATTGTGCGGTACTTGCAAATGAGCATTGACTGTGCGGTCGCTGGACTGATAACTATTTGTGAAGGAGTACCCAATGGGCGTTCATCGCCACCACTTACAGGGGTAACAAATCCATGCTTTGTCCAGGATTCGAACTCGGCTCTTCTCTGAGGGAGTTAGTGACGCTAATCACCACAATAAACGGGCGACCTTTACTACTAATATATACAATGGTTTTTAGAATGAGAATCTGTTACAAAACTGATTATAATGATAGAAACTATACGAAGTACAATCTTAAAGAATTTGTAATTTAAAATATTTAATTAAAAATAACTCGCGCTAGGGGGCGAATTTGCAGATAAGATAAACAATTTCGTTGTCAGCTCAGTAAGACCTTACAGATGATATATAGCATGTATGAATACCTTTTGAACAGTTGGCGACTCTCCCTTGTTAGAAAATTTTATGTAAAAAGTAATATGATGTTTTTCATAGGATTAGGAATACACAGTTTTTCCAATTATATTGAATACACAAGGGAAAATAATTTTTACATAAACAAAATCTATATAAATAAAGCAAAGAGTTTGTCGGCGGAAAACATCCGGAACCACTTCTATTTTTGATTGGTCTAGATTTAACTACCTTGGTGATAAAAGTCGGCCATTTTTTTTAGTAAAAACTAATGAATTTTTTTTAAAAAAGTTCTGCATAGATGTTATACTTTTTTAAAAGAGCTCTGAAAACTGTTAATTTTTTGTGAGTACACTATATACATCAATTTTGTGACAAATTCTAAGAATATTGGCCGTTGATTAGAAGAATAAGAATATGTCTGGACCACAGAGGCTCATATTCATTGAAGCTTGCATAAGAAAACAACATTTGGCTAATTAACAAGAAGAATCACGAGGAGATACTGTTGGAACAAAAATTCTTTTCTTTATTTTCATTCTGCATAATGACATCCCGTTACTTTTCAAAATTTAATGAAGACAAGATTTTTAATACTTTAAGATACATACACATGAAATTAGCTGAATAGTAAGTATCTTTCTGAAGTTGAACATCAGATATAGTATTTCAGTTCATAACTGCGATAAATATATATATATATATGGTAAACTAAAATCACAGGCATATTCTTCAAAAATCTTTATAAAAATTTTAAGGAATTCGTAAAGAATTCAACATTTTGGTTTTTAGAAGAAAAATATAAAAAAGCATACAAGAAGATGAGTTCCGTTTTAAGCAACGGGAACAGCGTAATTCGCTTTTTTTTTCTGCATCCAAGAAATTAATAATGCGAAAAACCGTTAATAAGTCTCTTCGTTCCAAGGGTTACAGAATACGCAGGAAATCGACCATATTGGCAGTTTAAAAGTTATTGTAATTAAAATCTCATATTTTATTTGTATTGGAGGTTGGCGCAACTATCTATCTATCTGTAATAATAAAAGAAGATGTCTGTCTGTGCATCTATACGTTCAGCCCTTACTGAACGCAGAAGTACAAAATTTGACATGCGGGTGCTCAGAAGCCTTCCCGGGGGGATAATGCAAAGAGAATTAAAAAATTTTAATTAGATCCGGAGATATTAATTAAAACGTCATCCTATGTCTAATCAAAAAACGATTCAAAAAGCTAGGCGACCGTAATTTTTCCCCTGAACCGCGTTCCTCAAAAGAAAAAGCAGAGAGAGAAAATTTCGCGGGTTTTTGTAAAGCGATCGCTGCTCAACTGTTAGAGATATTGAAAATTCACCTCTACCACCAGAAAGAGCATTTATTACCGACTCTTACGGTACAAATTTTTTTTGAAAAATACGGATTTTTTTATTTAGTTAAAAAAAAAGTTTTAAAAAGTGTCCAAAATTTCTCTTTTTCTCGATTGTCTTTTTTGAATCGCCCTCTACGAAAGACCAATTATCCCATTTCTTAACAATTGGTATACAGTTCCCGCCGCTTATTAAAATCACATTCGTTCTCAGCCAAAGTGATTTTATTAAGCGGCGGATTTTTATATCCGGCGAACGTTCCTGCCCTTAAGGAAAAGGTATTATTTCCCTGAATTTCAAAAGAAACTTCAAAAGGTGACGAATAATGGAATTAATAAAGAATATTAATTAATTTTTGGTAGATAATTAATTGTTTCTTCGATATAAGTAAATAACACATTCTAAGTTCCCGTGCACTTTCGTTAGAGGAAAATCATCATTACTTTACCAAAAGTTCACGCTTTTCTTATAAATTAAAATCTTTCCGCTCAGACCTCATGAATGATAGTAATTTCAAAATAAGAACTAGAAATTGCCTTCTAATAATTAGAAAAAAATCATTTCAAATCAAATTTCTATTTTATTACTGCGCTTTGAAGAATACGTTCCTTGAAATTGTTACGGAGATAAGTGTTTAATTTGTAAATGTGTTGCAAGTGTAAAATCTTCAACAATGAGCGATAACGGAGGGTTTGTTGTGCTTTAATTTCTTTTTCTATTTAAAAAAAAAAAAAAAAAAAAAAAAAAAAGAAAAAAATTGTAAATATATATATATATATTGTATGCATAAATGATATTTTTGATTGCTGAGGAGATATTTTTGAGTTTATTAACCGGCGATGCTGATTTTATTAAGCGGCGGCTTTAAAAGTTGTTTGTATTGATTTGATTCCGGTCCTGGCGATTTGATCAGATTAAGCGGCTTATTTTATTAACCAGTGATTTTTTTAAGCGGCGGTTACTGTATTTGGAAAATTCATTTAATTCTCTTTTGAACCATATAAACATTTTAACAAAATACGGATTAGCTATCCATATTTTTAGATTTTACGAAACATCGATTTTTTCACAAAACATTGTATAACTCAAAATCTTTAAGAGATAAATCATTTCTTTTCTTTTCTTTTCTTTTTTTTTTTTTTTTTGTACATAGACCTTGATTAGACGAATCATATTTCAAAAGATCGAGAGACTTTTTCGAAAACTGAATCCGTTATAAATTTTTTAATTTTCTGCATGCCTGCAGTTTTTGATGACATTCTGAATCCGCGTTTGCGTTCGAACAACAGTGGAAACTCTCTTTTAAGTTCGCAGACGATATTTCGAAAGTAGAGCGAAAGAGAAAGACCTTTTTCTGATTGAGGTCACGTGTTTTGGACTACGATTAAAAATTGTAAATTTCAAAACTCTTCAATTTTCCTTTGTCGCACACGAAACTTACTATACAAAGTTTTCATCACAAGACAAAGTTGTAGTTCAAATTTTATCGATTTCGGAGAAGAAACAAAAAATTTACATTTTAATTGCAAATTAAATTTTATTCTAATACGCGTATTTCAAATTCTAATTATGATTAAATTATTTTTAATTAATACATCATTCAAAAGACATTTTAAAGTTCTTTTATATTATCGAAATTGGAATTCGAGATTTCACCTTATTTACACGTTTTGGGGTGTCTTGATTAGGTTTTCTTTTGTATCTCAGCTACTAATTAAAATAATTTCATAAGTAATGCATCATTTGAAAGCTTTGTTGATTTAGAATCGAACAGTAAATTACAGAAATTTCTACCACTAGATGGCGCTGTATTTTTTTAAAATTTCAATATTTTAAATTCTAATGAGCGAGAAAGGGGTTGTAAGTTCTAAAACGGGGTAAGGCGCCACAGGCGCCCCCAAGCGAAACTTTGCTAAAGTTGAAAATTTGAAATATCATAACGTGGTGAGCGAACAGGCTATTTCAGATATTGAAACTGGAAGAGGGCGCCGCAGACGCTACCGAACGGGAATTTACTGCGATTAAATTTTTCAATAAAGCTATTTTCACTATATGTCAATAAGCTGTTGTAAGACCTGAAACGGGAAAAAGGCGCCGCAGGCGCTACCGAGCGGGAGTTTCGTAAAGTCGGATTTTTCAAGGATCGCGAACCAGCTGGTCACCGAAGGCGGCTAGTTTATTAATAAAGGAGAATATTTTAAATATGTTAAGGGTTGTTTTATAAAAATAATTCGTTGGAAGCATGATGAAATTTTGTTCTCTGATTGCATCGTCTACGAAGATCGTTAGGAAAATAAAAATAAAAGATCGAAATGAAATAAATGCATTTTCTTTCTGAGTAGAAGATTAAATTATTTTTGATTACAGGAAATGGGTTAGATTTGATATGATAAAGTGTTAGAATTAAATGATATATTATTATTATATTTATTTATTTAACAAAAGAGAAAATTAAATATTAATATTTGTTATGGAATGCAGAATTTTACCTAAATTTTAATTCTGCATTACGTACTCTCCCACTTGGCACGAAAATAAATAAATAAAAATAAATAAATAAATTGCATAAAATAAGGAAGAAAGAAAAAATATATATATAGATATATATCAACATTTTATTATATGCAAATACACATTCATAGTACAATATATAAACACAATAAACACTGTATACAAATGAATAACATGAACGTAAAAAAATAAGTAAAGAATAAACAGTCTCAAATGAAGCGTATGTAACTGTTTTCAACAATCTATATCTATATCTGTATCTATATCAATCTATATATATAAAAGAAGACTTCCTGAGGGGGTGATCTATCAACGCCCAGACCAAACCCCTGGACCTAGAAGCATGAAATTTCGTGACAATGTTCTTTCTATGACGTAGGCATCCACTAAGAAGCGATTTTACAAAATTCGCCCCCCCAAAGGGGGACGGGGGGCAAAACATGATTTAACAAAATCATTCATATCTCAAACAAAAAAACAGATATCCGTAAAATTTTTGCTTTAAAATATAGCTAATACAAATGTCTAAAAACCAATTTCTGGAATTTTCCAAATTCGGTCCCCAAGGGGGGCGGGGAGGCAAAACGTGATTTCGCATAATCCTACATATCTCAAACAAAAAAATAGATATACGTGAAATTTTTGTTCTAAAATATAGCTAATGCAAATATCTAAAAACCAATTTCTGGAATTTTAGAAATTCAGCCCCCAGGTGGGGCAGCAGGGGGGGGGGCGGGGGGCTATGGGGCAAAAACAAATAGAAATACAGTTAGGGCGTTCAAAATTGATTCAGATAGGTTTTTAGAGGCCTGCAAGTCAAATGAGGATATTTTCGATTGCGTAAAGTTATTAGGAGGGCAGGCAAGGTGGGGGGGGGGGGGGGGAGAGGGGGTGGCAAAAAAAATAAAAATAGAGTTAGATCGTTCAAAATTGGTATATAGAGGTTTTCGATACGTACAAATTGATTGCGGATATTTTCGAAGTTGTAAAATTATTAGGTGGGGCGGTAAGGGGGGTGGAGCGGTAAGGGGGGGCTATGGGCAAAAACAAATAGAAATACAGTTAGGCCGTTCAAAATTGGTACAGATAGGTTTTCGATGCCTGCAAGTCGAATGGGGATATTTTTGAAAGTGTAAAGTTATTAGGAGGGCTGGGAAGATTGGGGGGGGGGAGAGGGGGGGCAAAAAAATAAAAATAGAGTTAGATCGTTCAAAATTGGTATATAGAGGTTTTCGATACCTACAAATCGATTGCGGATATTTTCGAATTTTTTAAATTATTGGGAGGGGCGGGAAGGGGGGAACGGAGGGACCAAAAAATAAATATAGAGATAGATAGTTCAAAACTGGTGCATAGTGGTTTTTGATACCTACAAATCGATTGCGGATATTTTCGAAGTTGTAAAATTATTAGGAGGGGCGGGAAAGGGGGTGGAGCGGTAAGGGGGGGCTATGGGGCAAAAACAAATAGAAATGCAGTTAGGCCGTTCAAAATTTTTACAGATAGGTTTTCGAGGCCTGCAAGTCGAATGGGGATATTTTCGAAAGTGTAAAGTTATTAGGAGGGTAGGAAAGATGGGGGGGGGGAAGAGGGGGCAAAAAAATAAAAATAGAGTTAGATCGTTCAAAATTGGTATATAAAGGTTTTCGATACGTACAAATCGATTGCGGATATTTTCGAAGTTGTAAAATTATTAGGTGGGGCGATAAAGGGGGTGGAGCGGTAAGGGGGGCTACGGAAAAAAACAAATAGGAATACAGTTAGGCCGTTCAAAATTGGTACAGATAGGTTTTAGAGGCCTGCAAGTCGAATGGGGATATTTTCGAAAGTGTATAGTTATTAGGAGGGCCGGGAAGGTGGGAGGGCAGAGGGGCAAAAAAAGTAATATAGAGTTAGATCATTCAAAATTGGTACATAGATGTTTTCGATACCTACAAATCGATTGCGGATATTTTCGAATTTTTTAAATTATTGGGAGGGGCGGGAAGGGGGGGGGAACGGAGGGTCCAAAAAATAAAAATAGAGATAGATAGTTCAAAACTGGTGCATAGTGGTTTTTGATACCTACAAATCGATTGCGGATATTTTCGAATTTGTAAAATTATTAGGATAGACGGGAGGGGGGGTGCGAAGGTGGAAAATAATAGAAATAAGAGTTAGAGCATTTTGGGAATTTTTTCCGAAGGCAGTGAGAACCCGGTGCGACATTTTTCCTAATCAGATTTTGTTTCTCTTTTCTTTTCACGTGATAAAAATGAATGCAATTTTGAGAATACAGTAATTAGAGTGATTCATTTAAAAATAGGGACCAGCGAAGCGGGCGTTGCCTGCTAGTCTATATCTATATCATTATATAAAGCGCAAAAAATTGTTTGTTTGTGGAGGGTAATCTCTGAAACTACTGAACCGATTTAAAAACTTCTTTCACTGACCGAAAGCTACAGTATGCCATATTGTTATAGGCTATATTTAATTTTGATAAAATAAATTTTAGTTTAAAATCTGAGCATTTTAATTAAAATCCCCATAGAAGCCGTAATAGAAATGGAAATAATGAAATATTAAAAAAATTAGCTGCTGCCAACATAAAAGAAACATTTACATATTCATTTCGTTTTTAAAATATCTTGACGTGAAAAGAAAAGAAATATATTTGCACGTGCATTAAATTGAAATTCATATAAAGCTTTTTTAATTGTTAAACTTACAAGTTAAATCTGACGTCATTATAGAATTAAAAGTGTTTATTTTTCTAATAATTTAATTTGATATGATATGATATAATATAATGATCTAAGCATCAATGTTTAAACCACGGAGTCTTTATTACTCCGTGGTTTAAACTGATGTGTGTAAACGAAATTGGAATTTAAAAATAAATAAATAAATAAAATAAAATAAAATAAGAAATTCTATTTTATAATATTATTTATTTTAATTTATAATTGTTGCCAAAAAGATTTACGAATTAATTTATTTTTAGACATATAATAAATTATATTTTCACGCGAACAATATAATATAAAAAGTGAACTGGATTTTTTGTAAAAAAATAATAAAGATCGAGGAAAATTATTTCCCCATTTTAATCCCCATATTTGGATATAGATATGTATTAGTTATCATGTGCATCCGTTAGATTAAATTGTTTTTGTTGTAAAATTGATAAAATTGGAATTTTAAATTTCAAAACTCTAGAAAAAAAAATGGCAAATTTCCATATTCGATTGAAAACATAAACATTTCATTTCAAAGGATGATATTTACACAATAAACATCCAACTAATAAACTAATTAAAAGGGAAAGGATAAATATTCTATCATAATTTGAAGTCAAATTTGTTTTCAAATGTCTAAATAAAGTATCTGATATAATATATACTAATATGTTGCAGCGGAATAGATTTGATATCCGTCATCCTTGCGAGAAAAAAAAAAAAAAAATATCGCCAAATTATCTGGCGAATATAATTTAATTCCTTTCAAAAATCATGGTTATATAAAAAACTTACATTAAGAGTGTAACGAATAATATGAAACAATATTTCGTACAATACATATTACGAAAATATACATCTGGCATGTATATTTTCGTATTACGTTTTTGATCGCCAAATACAAAAAACGCCAAGGGTGACAGTTTTGAAATTTAAAATTAAAATTTTGTCAATTTGACAGCAAAATAACTCAATCTAACGCATGCATACAATAAATAATACATATCTATACCCAAATATGAGGATTAAAATCGGGAAATAATTCTTCTAGAATTTTAATAAAAAAAAAAAAAAAATCCAATGAGCGATTAACATGGAAAATCTTTTTCTTGCATCCACGGGCGGTCAGTGATGTCATATTTAGCTTGCGTATTGAGATGTTTAAATTTATTTGGCGACTATTTTTAGCAACTAACAGTCATGGCAAGTAGCTCAATATACATAGCGCATACAGCCATTACTGAAATGTAAATAGCATTTAATTATTTGAGTTACATTATGTTGATTGGAAACCTATTTAATATACCTATGCTCTATAGCTATACTAATATAAAAAGAAGAAAGGTTTATATGCATATGTAGAGAACGATCGCTAGAACTAAAAAGCCGATTGCTTTTTTTTTTTTTTTTCTTTCAATAATCAAAAGTTACACTGTCTCTCTCTAAGTGCTAGAAGCTATAATAAATTTTGGTAAAATAAATTTTTAATTAAAAGTTTCAATATTTTAATTGAAAACAATCATAGATTTGATATCTATCGTCATTGGCGATTTTTGTATTTGGCGATCGAAAACGTAATACGAAAATCTGTATATTATCGTAGTAAATACGAGATGTATGTGTTTACTTCAATTACCCTACTACCGTAGGTAGTGGAAGTATTGTATAGGTTTTGGCAATTGGTCAGTGTGTGTGTATATGTGCACGTGTGTGTGTAACCTTCTGGCTGCCATATCTCCAAAACTAATAAAAATAGAACTACTAAACTTCACAACTGATTCAGGTCTGGTGTACAGATAAATTTTCCAAATTTTCGTGAAAATTGAAAAACCGGAATTGGGTCATCGAAAACCAGAAATGGGACCGTAAGCCCATATTCTAAACACCTCTAATTATTTTCTTCAAAGTTGCTATACAAATAATATATTAGATGCCCTTTCAATTGAAAAGTTGCTTAGTTCAGGAAAATTGATAGGCGTCCTCTATAAACAGCTCAATTTCAGACTTCGCAAGTGCGTTCCTTTAAAAACGCCTGTACGGATTTTTTTCAAACTCGCCATGTTAACTTCCTATTAAATATCCTTTTGTATGTAATTATTGTTTTTAGGTCAATAATTGAGTATGTTAAGTTTTGGTAAAAGTTGGTATCTCAAAAACGGCTCTAACGTATTCTTGAAAATTTTTTCTTTAACCCAATTTAGATAACCTTTCTCAAGTATTACGTGCTTATTACAGGAATATTAACGGTCATCCTGATTAGGTAGTTCAGTTTTAGATCTCGGAAATTCGTGTTTAAAAAAATAACTATCTATTTTTTCCCCCTTATTTTTTAACTCGCTATGCAAACTCTGTTGTATGTGTCTTTATACGTGTATCAAGTTTCTCTTACTCGAAAATCTCAAAAAATGCAAGTAATATCTCCAAAAAATTGTATATATTACGTGTAATAGTGGGTAATGGAAGTCGTGTGGTTGTTTCACACCAGATTCTGTAATAGTATATATTGTACGAATATTGTTTCATATTATTGATTTCTCCTTTAATATACATTATTAAAATAATAATCAATTATGGAAAAAATTAAATATATTTGCGAAATGAACAAATGAATAATAATTAAAGCTATTATGACGTCAATTTTATCAAAAACATTTTCATGTCATAGGTTTATTTTTCAATATTTTTTATTCATGAGTAAAGAAATGTTTCTTTTTATGAAATAAATAAATAAATAGCATTAAGTAAAAATTGCCAACATTTAACAACTAATTAAAAAAAATAATTGTAAAATTATATTTTGACTTTCCAGTTAATAATATTGCCTGACTATAACATATAAACTGATATATTTCTTGATTTTTTACATATCAATCCATCTATAACTAAAATTTGTTCATCAGTGCGAAGCCGGACGGGTCAGCTAGTCATTATATAAAGCGCAAAAAATTGTTTGTTTGTGGAGGGTAATCTCTGAAACTACTGAACCGATTTAAAAACTTCTTTCACTGACCGAAAGCTACAGTATGCCATATTGTTATAGGCTATATTTAATTTTGATAAAATAAATTTTAGTTTAAAATCTGAGCATTTTAATTAAAATCCCCATAGAAGCCGTAATAGAAATGGAAATAATGAAATATTAAAAAAATTAGCTGCTGCCAACATAAAAGAAACATTTACATATTCATTTCGTTTTTAAAATATCTTGACGTGAAAAGAAAAGAAATATATTTGCACGTGCATTAAATTGAAATTCATATAAAGCTTTTTTAATTGTTAAACTTACACGTTAAATCTGACGTCATTATAGAATTAAAAGTGTTTATTTTTCTAATAATTTAATTTGATATGATATGATATAATATCTAAGCATCAATGTTTAAACCACGGAGTCTTTATTACTCCGTGGTTAAAACTGATGTGTGTAAACAAAATTGGAATTTAAAAATAAATAAATAAATAAAATAAAATAAAATAAGAAATTCTATTTTATAATATTATTTATTTTAATTTATAATTGTTGCCAAAAAGATTTACGAATTAATTTATTTTTAGACATATAATAAAATATATTTTCACGCGAACAATAATATAAAAAGTGAACTGGATTTTTTGTAAAAAAATAATAAAGATCGAGGAAAATTATTTCCCCATTTTAATCCCCATATTTGGATATAGATATGTATTAGTTATCATGTGCATCCGTTAGATTAAATTGTTTTTGTTGTAAAATTGATAAAATTGGAATTTTAAATTTCAAAACTCTAGAAAAAAAATGGCAAATTTCCATATTCGATTGAAAACATAAACATTTCATTTCAAAGGATGATATTTACACAATAAACATCCAACTAATAAACTAATTAAAAGGGAAAGGATAAATATTCTATCATAATTTGAAGTCAAATTTGTTTTCAAATGTCTAAATAAAGTATCTGATATAATATACTAATATGTTGCAGCGGAATAGATTTGATATCCGTCATCCTTGGCAGAAAAAAAAAATATCGCCAAATTATCTGGCGAATATAATTTAATTCCTTTCAAAAATCATGGTTATTTTAAAAACTTACATTAAGAGTGTAACGAATAATATGAAACAATATTTCGTGCAATACATATTACGAAAATATACATCTGGCACGTATATTTTCGTATTACGTTTTTGATCGCCAAATACAAAAAACGCCAAGGGTGACAGTTTTGAAATTTAAAATTAAAATTTTGTCAATTTGACAGCAAAATAACTCAATCTAACGCATGCATACAATAACTAATACATATCTATACCCAAATATGAGGATTAAAATCGGGAAATAATTCTTCTAGAATTTTAATAAAAAAAAAAAAAAAAAAAAAAAAAATCCAATGAGCGATTAACATGGAAAATCTTTTTCTTGCATCCACGGGCGGTCAGTGATGTCATACTTCGCTTGCGTATTGAGATGTTTAAATTTATTTGGCGACTATTTTTAGCAACTAACAGTTATGGCAAGTAGCTCAATATACATAGCGCATACAGCCATTACTGAAATGTAAATAGCATTTAATTATTTGAGTTACATTATGTTGACTGGAAACCTATTTAATATACCTATGCTCTATAGCTAAACTAATATAAAAAAAAGAAAGGTTTATATGCATATGTAGAGAACGATCGCTAGAACTAAAAAGCCGATTGCTTTTTTTTTTTTTTCTTTCAATAATCAAAAGTTACACTGTCTCTCTCTAAGTGCTAGAAGCTATAATAAATTTTGGTAAAATAAATTTTTAATTACAATTTTCAATATTTTAATTGAAAACAAAGCATAGATTTGATATCTATCGTCATTGGCGATTTTTGTATTTGGCGACCTGAAACATAATACGAAAATTTGTATATTATCGTAGTAAATACGAGATGTATGTGTTTACTTCAATTACCCTACTACCGTAGGTAGTGGAAGTATTGTATAGGTTTTGGCAATTGGTCAGTGTGTGTGTATATGTGCACGTGTGTGTGTAATCTTCTGGCTGTCATATCTCCAAAACTAATAAAAATAGAACTACTAAACTTCACAAGTGATTCAGGTCTGGTGTACAGATAAATTTTCCAAATTTTCGTGAAAATTGAAAAACCGGAATTGGGTCACCGAAAACCAGAAATGGGACCCTAAGCCCATATGCAAAAACACCTCCAATGATTTTCTTCAAAGTTGCTATATAAATAATATATTAGATGCCCTTTCGATTGAAAAGTTGCTTAGTTCAGGAAAATTGATAGGCGTCCTCTATAAACAGCTCAATTTCAGACTTCGCAAGTGCGTTCCTTTAAAAACGCCTGTACGGATTTTTTTCAAACTCGCCATGTTAACTTCCTATTAAATATCCTTTTGTATGTAAGTATTGTTTTTAGGTCAATAATTGAGTATGTTAAGTTTTGGTAAAAGTTGGTATCTCAGAAACGGCTCTAACGTATTCTTGAAATTTTTTTCTTTAATCCAATTTAGATAACCTTTCTCAAGTATTACGTGCTTATTACAGGAATATTAACGGTCATCCTGATTAGGTAGTTCAGTTTTAGATCTCGGAAATTCGTGTTTAAAAAAATAACTATCTATTTTTTTCCCCTTATTTTTTAACTCGCTATGCAAACTCTGTTGTATGTGTCTTTATACGTATATCAAGTTTCTCTTACTCGAAAATCTCAAAAAATGCAAGTAATATCTCCAAAAAATTGTATATATTACGTGTAATAGTGGGTAATGGAAGTCGTGTGGTTGTTTCACACCAGATTCTGTAATAGTATATATTGTACGAATATTGTTTCATATTATTGATTTCTCCTTTAATATACATTATTAAAATAATAATCAATTATGGAAAAAATTAAATATATTTGCGAAATGAAAAAATAAATAATAATTAAAGCTATTATGACGTCAATTTTATCAAAAACATTTTCATGTCATAGGTTTATTTTTCAATATTTTTTATTCATGAGTAAAGAAATGTTTCTTTTTATGAAATAAATAAATAAATAAATAAATAGCATTAAGTAAAAATTGCCAACATTTAACAACTAATTAAAAAAAATAATTGTAAAATTATATTTTGACTTTCCAGTTAATAATATTGCCTGACTATAACATATAAACTGATATATTTCTTGATTTTTTACATATCAATCCATCTTTAACTAAAATTTGTTCATCAGTGCGAAGCCGGACGGGTCAGCTAGTATGTTATAAAAAGTTCTACACTTTGCCAAATTCTATATTTCAGTCTTACATAGACAGACATTTAGGCATAAGAAGTCCTATACTTTGACAAGTCCTACATTTCAGTCCTATATAGACCTTTAGGCGTAGTTCTGTATTTTAGTAAGCATTGTATTTCACTTCTAGACTTTAAGAAATACTGTGTTTTAGCTCACATCATAATAAATACTGTATTTTAACTGACTACATAATAAATACTGAATAAATACTGTATTGTAGCTCTATACTTAAATAAATACTGTATTTTAGCTCACAACACAATAAACACTGTATTTTAGCAATTTAGCTCACAACATAATAAACACTGCATTATTTTCATAACCATATGAACGGATTTAAAAATGAATGTATGTACAAGTACAGAGGTGGGGAAACTTTTTATCATTGGAGGCCACATTTAGTTTAGGTGGTAATAAAGAAGGCTGTAGAAGTTGATATACCCATACATGTGATTTTTGTGAAATTGTTATATTTTCTGTATTCTTATCAATATATATTCCATTTTATACAAATATTGATGGGAAAAAAATCAGTTATTTAATATTTAACTATTTAACATAAAAAGTTACAATATAAAATATAAATGTATTCTTATAAGGGTAATAACTTTTTATTACTTTAATAATTATCATTGTTTATAATTCCCCATCATACTATAGGTATGGGGAACTTAGGTAATCGTGAAAAATTTCGACCTCGGTTTTTTGTCATTTTTATACGTTTTCAGGTGGGAGGAATCCGAAAATTACAAAATTTGTATGGTGTCTGTCAGTGGGTCAGTCCGTTAGTGGGTCAGTGTGTTAGTCCGTTAGTTTGTTAGTCTGTTTACACGATATCTCACGAACAAATGATCGCAGAGAGGTCAGATCAGTTTTAAAATATTACTTTCGATACTGGCAAGAACCCTATTCATTTGGAACATTCGAACTAAAAAACTTCGTAAGTTATGAGAAATTTACGATTTTCTTAACATGGGAGAATAGGACAAAAATTCACTTAAACGTGCATTAAATGGAAACTTTTTACTGTGAAAATGTCAGACCAGTTTTAAAATATCGGTTTTGATGCCAGAATGAACATCAGTAACTATAAATATGCTACTTTGAAAATTTCGCAAGTTATTGGAAATTTACGGATTTCTTAACATGGCGGTATGGGGCAAAATTTCACATAAACGTCAATTTTGAGAGAGATTTTCATCGTAAAGATGTCAGACTACTTTTGAAATATTATTTAGGACACTGGCATGAATATTAATGACTATGAATTTTCGAATATTAAAATTTCGTAAGTTATTGGAAATTTCTTAACATGGCAGAATAGAGCAAAATCTCACATAAACGTCAATCTTGAGGGATATTTTCATCGTAAAAATGTCAAACTACTTTCTAAATATTATTTAGGATACTGGCATGAATATCATAGACTATGATTTTTTCAATTTAAAAAATTCGTAAGTTATTTGGAATTTACGCTTTACTTAACATGTCAGAATATGGCAAAATTGAGCATAAACTTCCATTTTGAGGATCCTAAATACATTAGACAACTTTAAAATTACATTTATGATATTTGTTTGAATGTGATTGAATACAAATATTCTAATAGGAAAATTTCGTAAATTATTCGTAATTTACGATTTTACCAACATAGCGAAATTGTAAATTTTTCATATAAATATGAATTTTGAGGATTATTGCATTGGAAAAAGTAGCATGAAAACTAAACAACGGAATTGACCCTGATAAAATAAATTAATAGATTAGAATAAGATAAATATATCGAAGTGAACGGTGGATAGCCTATTAGGCGGGGATTTCATTCTGTCACTGTATCAAGCTTTGGTCAAATTCATTTTTTTTAACATGATTATAATATGTCTCGCACTAGAAATTTATGAGAACATATATATGATGGGGAACTGAGCAGAGTCCAACTAATGCCAACTTGTTTCATAAGCAAATAGATATTTACATACCAATTTTTCAAAATAATAATAATAAAAATAAAGCTTTAGATAAATTTATTACATGATAAAGATTCTTAACAGAAAAATAATAATATTAAGCAGAAAACTATTAATAGAATAGTTTTAAATCAAGTTATTACATTATATATGAAGTAGAGGGGAGTAAAGTAGGAGTCTGTTTCCGCTAAAAACATGCTTTTGTGCATGTGTCAGACCTGCTTTGATTTTATCAGAGACTAATCGATACGAAAGACAGTGATGATTTTATATTTATTTTGCATTGAGGTTGGTTTGTCTATTGTTTTCTACTTAATTATTATTATTATTACTTTCTTTTTCTTTCTTTCTTTCTTTCTCTCTCTCTCTCTCTCTTTTTTTTTTTTTTTTTTAAACATAGAATTTTACTTTTAATATCAAAGAATTGCTATTACATTTTCATTATTATTGGAGGCCGCATAGTATACTTTCGAGGGCCGCAAATTCCCCACCTAGGTACTTACTAGTACAAATAAAATTATAAGAGAAAACCTTTTTAAATCACAATTTATGCACAACAGGTTGATCAAGTCTGAAATTCACAAATTGAAAATATTTTAAAATCGAATTTTCTATTTGTAAACTGAATTCAGCAGTTACTTCAATAATAAAGTTTTTTTTTTTTTTTAAGTTTGGTTTATTATTATTGTTGTTAGTTCTTCATTGTTATTGTTATTATTATTATATTTACTATAATTTACTATTAATATTGTATTTATATCAAGAAAACGTTAATTTTGAAGAAACATTATAACACGCAAAACAGAAGAAAAATATTTCTGACCAGCAGAATAAAAAATATCAATGTCTGTGGACGTCAGAACAGACACTAATGTACATTTCTGTTTCGCAAATGATAATGGACAACATTTTTATTTGACTGAGGAGACAAATTTGAATATTTAAAAATCAAAATTTGTTTTCTTGGTGGAGCTAAAAGTAATCTATCAATACATATGGTAAAAATATTACTGTTGGGGTTGTGTAGATGCTGAATTCTATAGTTTACCTTTGTATTTTGAGAAATAATTTTGTATGGGCCAATGAATTTATGATTAAATTTATCTCTGGATTTTATGTAAACAATATCTTCTTGTTTAAATTTTCTATGTTTATTGTTTACTGAGTTTTGCTTCTTTTGAGCCTTAATTAGGTTATTGTAACATTTTTCATAATTTTTGTTTAAATCAGCTAGTACAGATTCAATATATTGACCCTTGTCTAATTGTTCAATTTTAATATAAGGATTGAAGCATCAAAAATCAAAGATAATGGTCTTCCAAAATGAAGTACATTTGGTGAGAAGCCAGTGGTTCTAAGTGTCGATCCATTATACAAATTTGACCCTCCTGCATAAGACTTTTAATTGTTGTTTTAATTCTCGCATTAATTCTCTCACTCAAAGAATTACTTTCAGGAGGAGCGAAACTACTTCTGTTAATTTTTATGCCAAGCTAATTTTTCAAAAACCTCTGAACAAAATTGAGTGCCTTGATGACTCAAAACTGTCGACGGTCTTCCATAATTAGCTACTGTAAAAGCACTTATTTTCGCGAGGTTTTAATTTTCGCGATTTTCGCGAGCCCATCGCGAGCCTCGGAAAATACTTTTTTTTTGCCTCAAATAATAATAAAAAATCAGGAAATTTTCACTTGTCAAAGTTCACAGGCATGGACGGTCCGAATCCGAGAAAAGCGAAGGGGGTGGGGTGAACACATTTTCGGTACAAAAGGGGGGGGGGGGCGTTCAGAGGTCCCTAGTTTGATAAAGAGCGATAGAAAAAAGAGATTGAGAAAAGAAACTTATTTGAGTTGGAATGCGTGCGTTGAGTCAAGTCCAAAGTTGATATATAAGCAACGTTGTAAGCACGAATTGTTTTCAGGGCGATGGGAAGGGGGGGGGGGACGAACTTTTCGGACAAAAGGAAGTGTCTTAAAATGCCTTGTGCAAAACGGATTCTATATCTAGGTACTTTTTAACTTTCGGATTTTTCAAATTTCGGTTCTGTTCATATAAAATTCGCGAAATTTTCAGCTCACGAAATCACCGATATCTTCATTTTCGCGAAAATTACGGCTCGCGAAAATAAGTGCTTTTACAGTATATAGCTAAAGAGACAGTCTGTGAGGTCAAGACTGTAGAATGTCACCATAGTTTGTTTAAAATTAAGCTGGATCCAGCAAAGTTTTCAATTAGGAGGGTTAAATCGCTTCGGCGCCAGTGACTCAGCGAAATTTTGGGTCGGATTAGTTTTTGTGTCGACATGGTGCTGCAACGAAGAAACAAAGTTGCGAGGTGTAGACGAATCGGAAGAGATTCTAAATGTTTCGTTGAAATGAAGAGAAGGGAAGTTGGTGGTAAGTGATATAAGATGGAGATGATTTTCGTAAAGGTGTAGTGGAGTGGAGTCTTGTCCGACGTCTGTCTACGACAAAGTTTAAGGCTTAGAGCCTGAAGAAAGGTATACTTTGATAAAGGAGATTGAGTTGCACTTAAGTTAAATAGTTTAATGAGTGTTACTGTGCTTCGGTGCTAGTATTCGTGAATGGAAAATTTAATCAGCCGGGAATCCACTGATCTAATTGGAGTCACGGCAGTTGAGTAAAGGTGTGCACCCGTGTCTACGACTTCTACTATTTTATGGGTGAGATATTTCAAATTATCTAAATTAGTTGTTGTACATTTATTTGCTAAAGTACTTATATCCGCTGATTGAGCTACGTAATTCAGATCCATCCTCCCATTATTCTAGTTGAATAAACTCTTAGTTTTATTTTATATATCTGAGTCTTTGTGCTTCTTATACCTAATACTTAAGTAATTAAGTTAATCTTTGAGGAATGGAGAGTGGAGACCACTAATTCCTCACAGGTCTGCCACATTATCAGCAGAAATTACAGATAAGGGGAATAATTCCATATGTCGACTGACATGGTCAATTATTGTCAAAATATATTGCTGGTTTAGAAAAAGACCAACAATATCCATAGGAATTATTTCTGAGGGTCTTTTAGCAATTCCAGAGTTTTGGAGTGACGCATTCGGAATTGCACGACTTTTTACTGTGATAAAATTTTCACTTGATTTTACATAATTTTCTGCATGTATCACTATACATGCCATTACCAAAAATATTTTCTTTGAAGAAATTGGTATGTCTTTTTGATTCCAAATAGATGCAGGGAAAAAAAAATCAAATTACTAAAACAAAAATTTTTTTAATAACGTGTATTTGTTTCTAATTTACGTTTTGTAATTATTTTATAGTTTACTTTATTAATGTTAAAAGCAATCTGTTTACTGATACTGTTAATTGATGCCATTATTATTATTATTATTATTATTAATTTTAGATATCAACTTTTTCTCCGAAGAAATATGATTGCAGCATTGTAATTTTATAAAAACACTAGCCGACTTCCACGACCAGCTGGTTCGCGATCCTTGAAAAATCCGACTTTACGAAACTCCCGCTCGGTGGAGCCTGCGGCGCCTTTTTCACGTTTCAGGTCCAACAACAGCTTATTGACATATAGTAAAAATAGCTTTATTGAAAATTTTAACCACAGTACATTCCCGCTCGGTAGCGCCTGCGGCGCCCTCTTCCCGTTTAAATATCTGAAACAGCCTGTTCGTTCACCGTGTTATGGTCTTTCAAAATTCTGACTTTAGCAAAGTCCCATTCGGTGGCGCCTTATCTCCGTTTTAGAACATACAACAGCTTGCTCGCTCATAGCGCAAATAGCTTTGAAAATTTTAACTGTAGCTAATTTCTCTAAGGCGTCGCTTTACGTTTCATGATTTGAAACAGCCTGTTCGTTCACCATATAAAGGACCTTTGAAAATTCTGATAGTGGCAAATCCTCAACACGGTGGGGCCTACGGTATCCCAATCTTCTCTCTATAAGTAATTTACTCATAATCAGAATTGGAGATATTGAATTATTAAAATATCAAAGCGCCTTCTGGCGACAGAGATTTGCAATATATACTCTTCAATTTCAATTTAAAAGACTTTAAAAATGATATTTTACGTATGAAATTATGTTAAGTAGAAGGTGAGATACAAAGGTAATATAAGCATTGTTATAAAAAAAAATTGTGTCTGATTTTTTCGTGGTTTTTCTCTGAAACTTGCGTATAATTGCGGGCTAAATATAGTGTTAAAAATTCTTAATATGAAATATGAGTGGAGTATCGGAATTCGAAAGCCTGCATCATAATTAGAATCAGAGATATTGTAATAAAGGTGTTCTGGCTTTTCTGTGGATTTCTCTGAAACTCCCGTACGTAATTTAACGGCTTATATCAGTTTAAAAGTCCGCAATATTTCAAATGATGTGTTATAAGTAATTTAATCATAATTAGAATTTTAGATATTGAATTATTGAAATATCAAAGCGACCTCTGGCGACAGAGATTTGCAACATGTACTCTTCAATTCCAATTCAAATAACTCTAAAAATGATACATTACTTATGAAATTATGTTAATTAGAAGCTTAGATACAAAGGTAATATGAACATTTTTATAAAAAGATTTGTGTCTGACTTATCCATGGTTTTCTCCTAAACTTGGGTAATTCCGAGCTATATAACGTTAAAAATCCTTAATACGAAATGTAGTGGAAACTGGAATTCAAAACTCTGCAAAATATAAAATAATAAAGGCGTTCTGGGTTTTCCGTTGTTTTTTTTCCGAAACTCCAGTTCCTTTTCTACATTTTTGCCCCTTCGCCATCCCCCCCTCTTTCCGCCCCTCTTAATAATTTTACACTCGAAAATATCCGCAATGGATTTACCTTGCCTTAAAACCTAATAATACCAATTTTAAATGCTGTAACTCTTTTTTTTTCCCTTTCACCCTCCCTCAAGCCCTTCCTAATAATTATACACTTTCTAAAATATTCACAATCGAACTATCGGGCATTACTAGTTTTATAAAGGATTTCCTCTCTAAATTATATTGCATCCTTAACTGTTTTTTCTCTTAACAGAAATATTAAAGAGCACTGGTTTAAAGATTATTTTGCGACTGGTTATGCAATTATTTGTAAAATTTATACTTGTATGATGAAATATATATTTAAAAATAAAAGGTTTCTGGGATTGAGCTTAACTCATTGATTTGAACAATGACGCAGATAATACCATAGCCTCCTAAACTAGATGCCTATCGCGTTGCACGTAAACTTGGCAACAGTTCAAGCGGTAGACAGCGCCACCTGGTATAGATTACGCGACTTTTTTATTCAAGAGTCACCAATAATTTTAAGAAGTGATACATGATAGAATCGACGTTTCGAATTCGAAATAATTTCGAATAGAATCGACGTTTCTTGGATTCTATTTGGTTTTTATGTGTATCAACTCCCACTTTTAAAAATTATTGGGGGCTCTTGAATAAAAAAGTCGCGCAATCTGTACCCGGTGGTGCTGCCTACCGCTTGAACTGTTGCCAAGTTTACGAGCAACGGGACAGGCATCTAGTTTAGGAGTCTATGATAATACACTCTATTTGATTCTGAAATCATACTTTTATTTTTGGATGCAGGATTTCGCAAACACATAACATATAAACCAACAGAATAAATTTATCTTTGACCCAATATTATTTTCAATGTTTATTGATTAACAAAACGTCACTAACGCAGCTGTATATAGAAGTTTCTTTTTTGCTTTCTTGTTGTTCTTTTTCCTTGATAAAATAAACATGTTTAATAGGACACATAAATGTTCTAATTCAAATTTGAAACTTATTTTAAAATATGCAAGTCCTTAAAGTAAACCTAACATAGGAAGTAAAAGCGTAACATGTTATAGCATAAAATTATCTTTAATCTTAAAATGCTGTGGATAATACGGTGTTTTTATTGTGCTAGTGAAGCCATATTGCAGTAACTTTAAAGAACATTTATCAATCCATCTATCTATCTGTCTTATCTATTTATTCATATGTGTGTTTGAATCAAAATCGGAAATAATAGTCTGAACCAAATGTCATTTTTTATGTTCAAAATGGTTTAAACTTGTGTAATTGTTCGATTATTTATGCATGAATGTTTCCAAAAACATTGCCGATTTTCAAATACGATATTTTTTAAAAGTCATTAAATTAAATATTTATGTATATTGTCATACAAATATGTACATACATCTCATTGTGATTATATTGTGGCGTTACATAGCAACTCATTTATAATTTCTCTGGTTTTTAATGGTTTAATTTTTTTAAAGTTATGTACCTCTTCAATATGCAAGGAGATATCGTAGGAGTACTTTAAAGTGTACTTCAAAATACTACTACTGTACGACCGAGATAAGAACGACCCTGGAACTAACTTAGTCACTGTCCAGTCGCCAGGGTAACCGATCAGTCGACTTAATTTGAGGGATGTCCGGTATTTTCTTTTCGCGCCAATACTGGTATTTCTCGCCATATTCCTCTCGTTCAGTCATTCCGTTTTTATTATATTCTGTATAAGCTCTTTTTCTTTTCTTAATATATAATAATGTTTACTTTTTTAATGGAATTGTATTGAAGTCAGTCAGTATTATTCTTGTTTTCGTAACTATATTAAGGGGATTTTGCACCTTCACAGCACCGCTAAAATATGTTTCATATAACAGCTTATATTTCCATTTAATATTTATAAATTGAAATATATAAGGTGCGTTCTGTAAAATATATATTCATACAACATTTCTTATGGTTTTTCATATATCCTTTTAGAGATTTGAAATCTTTAAATTGCGTTTCCTCAGTTACCATTTTTTCATGAATTCATGATCTTCAAAATGATTAAATTTCTACAGCTATTTAAGAAAAGAGTTATTAATTATTATTATTTTTTTTTAATTATTATTATTATTATTATTTTATTTGTTTGTTTGTTTGTTTGTTTGTTTGTTTGTTTGTTTATTATTATTATTATTATATATATATATAATTTTTAGGGGGGGGGGAGTTATTTAATAGAATCTACTTAAAAGAATTAGGGATGAATTTTGCAATATCTTAATATATATATATATATATTAAAAATTAAAATAGTAAAAAAAATAAAAAATTAACCCCCCAATTTCGCACTTTTTTTTTCTCAAAGACTGATCAATAAATTTCAAAACCCATCTCTATTTATTTAAGTAGGTTCTATTAAACATCCAATAAATAAATAAATAAATAAATAAAATAAAATAAAGTTCATTATTAATTATTTGTAGAAGTTTAATCGTTTTGAAGTTCATGAATTGATAAATAAAAATGCAAATTGAGAAAACACAATTTTAAGATTTCAAATCCTTTAAAAGTATATCAAAAACCATAAGAACTGTTGTCTGAATATATATTTTATTGAATAAAACTAACATAGTTCAATTTATAAATATTAAATGGAAATATAAGCCTTTATATGAAACTTAAAAAAGTTATTTAATAATCTATTTACACTTTTACATATTATCGTCACAATTTAATCATACCTCTATTTTTCGCTTTCTGCTTCTTTTTGTTACTGATATAAATATCTTACTTAAACATAACCATAATAAAATTAAGTTCGTGAAATCTGAATATGCTATGTATATTAAGTGAAATGGCAATATCAAAGCAAAATGTTAGGCCATTTTTAAATAACATCTTGATTAATATTTCAAAAATAAGTGAAGTTTTAAGATAACTGATATTGTTCATTTTAGTAAAAATAAATAATACTTTCTATTAGCTTCGGATTTTCAAGAGAATGCTAACTGAATAAATATTTCTAATTCCTTTTTTTTTTTTTTTTTTTTAATAACTAATATTTCTGTGTGAAAATGTTGTTATTAGTGTATCTCTTGTATATATGTGCTAAAAAGGTTCCTGAATTCATATGTACAAGATTTTTAAAAAAGAGATAAAAGAACTTTGATAATTGCGCCAAATATGACAACCTTTCTCCCACACGTAAAACTTGTTCTCCCTCTGATAAGTTGCCCCTTCCTTTCTTCGATAAGTACTTTAAAATCGGTTGATAAAAACAATTAGGTTTTTCAATATGTGTATTAGGTTTAAATAATTTTACATGTACCTAATACAATCTTCCACAAATGTTTCTTTACAAATACTATATTGTGACTGCATATCAGGAAACATGTTCAATTAAATACATAAAAAAAAAAAAAAAAAAAAATGTTTGGATAATTTCCTGCCGGGTAATATGGTAGTATGCCGGGTAATACTGGAAACCTGACACTATGTTTTGACGAATGGGTTATTTGATAATGAAATTCTTTAACATTAAAATATGTTTGAGACGAATATGAAATTATCCGTTCATAACTAAATCATATTTAAACATTTTGAACAGTTGTTTAATAATTATTTTAATAATTATTTTTACTTCCATTACCCAACTATCGTAGGTACTAGAGGTATTGTATTCAGTCGAAAATTTCGATATTGAGTTTTCAACTGATTTACATGTTTTAAGGTCACCTCATTCCAAAAAAGTGGTTTTTGGCACTTGGTCAGTGTGTACGTATGTGCAGAATCTTCACTATCATAATTTGAAACTAATTACGGTAATTTAAAGTGAAATCTAAGTTAAAAAGAAAACGTGTATTCTAAAAGAGATGCAATCACATTTAAAAAGTTGAAATATACTTAAAAAATTGTAAAAAAAAAAAAAAAAGAAAGAAAGAAAGAAATAGCGACATTGAAATAACTAGGGGTCAATTACGTTGCTATTTTCATTGCTAGGGAGCAATCTCGCAATTTTACATATTGACCGATATAATATTTATTAATTAAAGCACACTTCATTTCTCATATGTCAGCAAATGTGCAACCACATTATAAAATTGATATATATTTAAATGGTTGCAAAAAATTAGCGGGCCCGAAAGGTCTCGAGACCAAAATGGTCAGTGACCAAAATTTTCACGGGATCAAAACGTCAGGAATATAATGTCCTCTTTCGTGCATTGATATTTTCTTAACATTCCGAAAATGGGTGAATAATGACCTCCGTACACGTCTGGAACTGTCCTTAAAAGTCAAATGAGCCAGTAATTGTCCACCATTAGTGGGCACCTATAAAAATTGACACCATTTTCAAACATACTTACGATGAATTAAGGAAAAAAAAAAAAAAAAAAAAAAAAAACACTATAAAAATTAAGTGGTGTAGAAAAATGGGCGGTACTAACAATTTGCCGGATTAGGTTGGCAGATCTGTATATTCATACCAGTGTTGCCAGGTTTTGCTACTTTGTTTTTTTTATTCAATGGACACCAATAATTTTGAGAAGTTATATTCGATATATAAAATAGAGACGGTTTTCTTCGAAGTCATTAGATAACCGTTATGATTAAAATTTAATGGTGTAATGTTGAATAAAAGTGTCGCAAAGTCTGGCAACATTGTATCCATGACACCATGTCTATTTTTTTGTCAAAAGAGTTAGCAATATGGCCTTGATATACATTTTTTGCTTTACATACTTGCCAACTTAACCCGGAAGATTGTTAGTCCAGCCCCTTTCCGCCTATTTTTTCACACCAGTCTTTTTTTAGAGTATTTTTCTTCTTATTTAATCGTAAATATATTTGAAGCGAATTACTCTAAAATTTAAGTGGTGTACAAAAAGAGGCGGGAACTAACAATCTGTAGGGTTAGGTTGGCAAGCATGGTTTTATCACATTAGTGCATTATGTCATTAATAATGTGTTAAAATATCACTAATCGATCATTGCCAGTGACAAAGAAGTGCATTTAAACAGGAATTTAAAGTTGAATAAAATAAAAAAGTTGCTATCCTGAAAATTTCATATCTGCCAACCATCTCATTAATAAGCGTAAAATTGTTAACTCCCCTTGAAAAAAAGCACACACACTTTATTTTTAGAGTAATTCTCTCCAAATATTGTTGCTATTAAATAAGGATAAAATTACTCTAAAAAATGACAATGAATGGCTGGTCAGTGAGCCGCGGGTTAACCAGTCCTGGTTTATACGAATGTGTACACTTATCACTTGCCTTTATATGGAAGAATAGACAAAAAAATTTTATGTAGTATACAAAATAGTTTTGTCGTACTAAATTAAATTCCTTTATGTCATTTTATTATTATTATTATTATTATTATTATTTGTTATTTATTTATTTATGCTTTATATATACAATATATATATATATAAATACACACATTCAGATGTTAATTATTTTTTCTTCAGCGTACTGTTTTTTTCTACAACATGGTCGTAACAATTTTAAAAAATTAATCAAATTTGTGTGCATAATTTAAAATTAGACAATTAACTTATTTCATTTCAAGATGATTGGGTCCATATCTTCTTGGAAAATGAGGTAAAATTAAATCGAGTTGATTTTAGTTTTTCATTCATTTTCGTGGAAAGAGTAATTGTTTTATTGGACTGATTTGAGAGTATTCGGCGAATAAAATGCAACCATCAATCAAAATGTTCGAAAAAATGAATCTTGAAATAGACATAAAAAGTAGGAGAAGGAAAGCTACACAAAATTGTAAATATCATTTAAAATGTGATTTCACTGTTTATCAAGATCCGTTGCTTGATATATATATACAGTGGAGTACAGTTTATCCGTTTTTCAAGGGACAGTTCCTCAAAAATAAAATAAAATAAATAAAAATAAATAAATAAATAAAATAAAATAAATAATAATTGAAGGAGGATGGGAAAAAAAAAATAAAAAAAATAAATATAAATAAATATAAATAAATATAAATAAATAAATAAATAAACGTACAATCAAAATTTCATTTTCTCTTTCAACTGTTCAATTTACTTAATTTTAAAATGAAATTTAAAATATTTTAACTAATATTCATTAACAGCAAGCAATTTAAATTATTCGCAATCGTATTTAGTGTTGAAACAGGATTATTTTTTTTAGTTGAACTTCTATTTAATGCACTTTTCTGTAAACTTCCTTCAAGACTTCAATTTTTTTTCAAAGCCTTTCGTTCACGAAGAGTAAATGACATTTTTATAAACAGTTAAAAAAAAAAAAAAAACTTGTCTCGCCAAAAGCAAGATGTCAAATGACATCTTATTTTTGGACTTTTACGATTATGAAGGATGAATGTTATGATATTGAAGGATGATTACGATTATGAAGGATGAATTGTAGGAATGAATGTCTACATAATTCAATATCTTACTGATAGAGCACAAAATACAAAAAAAATGTAGATCCTTGAAGATTACTGGCTTCTTTAATTAGATTCAGTGTTAAAGAGGTGCAATTGCATTCCTTACTCTAAATTACAGCATTTACTTTTAATCTTTATATATTACTTTCGATCTTATTGAATTGTGCTGTAATTAATCTTGATTCGGGATAACTAAATATTGACATAAAAGATATAGAAGGCTTTTACTTAAGAAAATTTCTGCTAGTTGGATTAGGAGAACTTGAAAAAAAAAAAAATAATAATAATAATCTGGTGTGTCACTCACACAACTTTCTCTTACCCTGAAATTTAATACTATAAATACAGGTTGCAGATTAAGAGGTAAGATAACGAGTACTGTTTTGTAAACCTGTGTTAAACAATTGAAATTAGGCTTCGGAAGAGTTTTATACGATAATTAGTTCTGTGTGAGGGGGCTACCGCCCCCCTCAACCCCCCGTTTCATTAATGCACCTACATTTATATAGAATTTAATTCGGCTATTAAAAAATAATTCTGTTTTTAAAAAATAATTTATTAAAATTATTATTTTAAAAAATTATCTTTCATGACAATGCAGACGATTTCCATATTACAGAAGTAGTATAACACTAAATATCCAAAAAATTTTCATTTTATTCTCAATATTAAAAATAATAATAATAATAATACGATTCTTTTTTCTAAGTTTTTTTTTCGTTAAAAGTAAAAAAAAAAAAAAAAAAAAAAAAAAAAGAATAACTTTGTTTGAAATTATCGCAGATCGATGGTTCAACCATTCGTTTTAAAGGCATTGGCGAGCTCTTTTGAAAGATACCCATCATGAAAATTTACTCCCCTCGAGGGGGGACTCTACATACACAATTTTTTTCCCTGTTGACTATCTCTATTACAAAATATATATATTCGTTTCATTTGGTTTAGTGCAGTCTATAGACGTTAAACTCTACTTACCTGCAATTTCCCCCATAGACGTAATATATTTGAATAATTTTGAGTGTCCCTTTACACGAACCATTTGTTTGATCTTAACGAAAAGTTTAGTGTAGCATCCTTATATGATACACATTTAGAATACCAAGTTTGAACTTTCTGCCATAATTTGTTCTTGAGATATGCTGATAACACACAGACACACACACACACAGACACACAGACCATTTGCTAAAAACATGTTTTTCGTATTCAGGGGACCTCAGAACGTGTAAATATAACAAAAACTCGCGTTTGAAAATTTGACCCAAAAACAATACTTTCTCTACCTTATGGGTAAGAGAAAGTAAAAAAAAAAAAAAAAAAGAAATCACTCGTAGTCCTAAGAGATCCTGAGGATAAACACAGTACTTCTTATCTAGAGAAACTGCAGAAGTCATAGACACAGGAGATCCGGAATTGAATAGGAGAGAACACAATTCGACATAGAGACTACTGTGTCCCCAAAGACTTCGTATTGCATTTCAAAGTAAGCAAACTTTGTGAAACACTTTGGAGATCTTAGAGGAAAAAAAAATCTTGTGGCGGCTATTTATTTGAAGTATAATAATTATTGTTAGTCGAAAGAGTTCTGTACTTAATGTGTAAAAGAAAAAAGAGAGAGAGAGGATAAATGGATTTAGGTTTGTTAGCGCCTTGGGCTTTTTAGGTGTTTTAGGAATAACGCCGATTGACTGCTGTAGTGTCCTAGGCCTCAGGGGAAGTGCCTTCCATGGAAGTCTTTCTAAGGAGTCCTAGCAAATATTTACGCAAGTTTCGGAGAAAAACACTGAAAACTTTGAAAAGCTAGGCCGACGAGCACGACCTGGGATCGAACCCGGCACCTCACGTCTACCAGCTTTAAGCGCAGAACCGCTCGGCCGCTGGTGGGCTGGCCATTTTAGGACTGAAACTGTTAGGAAATTTTGTGTGGTGGAAGAAAACCAGCAAGTGCCTTGGAGAATAATCAATAGCGAGGCTTGTGATTTTTTTTTTCCATACTTTTTAACGCATTAGATATTTTTAAACTGAAAGACTATGCTTTTCACACTATAGATAAGGAACTGCTTTTCCTCAGTTCTTTAAAACTGAGTGAAGGCAGTCCACAGTCAGAAGCATCACTTTAACTAGCCAGAGCAGAGATGGAGAAAGCGCACTTCTACACCTTACTAGCAGGAATATGGAACACGGGCACAGAATTCATACCGGTATTTGTTTAAGAAATTTTTCTTCTTATATAAGAAGATATATATTTTTCTTCGTTGATATAAGAAATAGAAAATTTTCTTATATTGATAGTGGTATGAGTTCTGCGCCTGTGATCCATCCCTGTACTTGTAACATCGAATATAAAGTTCTGACCCATAGCAGAATGCAAAGGGAAAATTATATATTTAACTATACCTGATTAAATGAATTTATCCGACTGTTATACCATTAGAAATCAATGGATTTGGATCAACTTTATATCCTATTAAATTTAAATTGATTTATTTGGTGGAAAGTTTTAACAGTTGAGGATTTTCATAAACTTGAGTGGTTATTGCATTTACCAATATGTCTTTTATTGAAATATTTTTAACATAAGGCATGTTGTATTATTTTCAGATATTTATTTATTTATTTATTATCTTCTTATAAAGTCAGGATAGTGAAAAATGAAAAGTATTATCCATAAGAAATCCATAAGTATTATCCATTAGAAATGTATTATCCATAATGTATTATCCATAAGTATCACCCAAATGAAAAGTATTATCCATAATGAAAAGTATTATCCATATTTTATATTTCTCAAGAGAAATATAAAATATGGCTATTCAGTATCAATCATTTCAAAAATGCTCAGTAGCTAAGTATTATATTTTTATACTAGCCGCCTTAGGAGGTCTATTCTGGCCTGTTCGCTTCGTTATATTCCTTCGGAATTCAACGATCTTCGGAATATAACGATAATTTGGTATTCTGGGCTGTTGCGATCGAAATTTTAGCGATATTTATCTTCGTTATTTTTCGAGAGCTCTAAGGCTGTCGTTGAGTGGCTCTTGTATTCGTTACAATATGACGCGCCTTTTTTGTATTATAAAGGTGTTTAATCATTTTTTTTTTTTTTTTTTTTTTAAGAAATAGTTATGATTTATGAAATAAGGAAACTTGGTTAAAGAAATGTTAGCAAAGCTTAAAATACATAGAATGTAAACAAAAACTAATCACTTTTTCCCACACATATCCAAATTTAAATAAAGTGAAAACGGAATAAAATACAAACTTTATTATTTTAAAATTATGAAAATTTCAACTGTATTTGAGAACCTAGTTATTTATTTATTATATATATATATATATATATATATATATATATATATATAAGTAATTGTTTTGAATGACTCTAAGCGATTGCATACATAATTTAATTTTTTGATTTAATGTTTATTATTTAAATTTATGATTTAATTTAATATTTTGGGTATAGTAAATCTTCGAAACAATTTTAAAGCTTAATATTTTTTAAAAAGCAATGCATTATTCATCATATACATTTATATAAAAAATTGAGTAATGTACTTTTCATATAAATTTACAAATAATTTTCTAGAAATTAATATACAGATTAAATCAAACTTCTATATACTTTTTTTTTTTTTTTTTTTTTTTTTTTTTGGGGGGGGGGGAGGGTTAAAAAGTTAAAACATTATTTAAAAACAATTCACATTTAATTTAATAAAATCAAACAAATTTTATGATATTAATATAAAACACTCATTAAATTTTTTTTAGCATCTCAATAGATAATGACTTCATAAGTTTTAACTTCAAATATTTAAATAAAAATGTGTTTATAAATAGAGAAAAATATTTTTATGTTTTATTTACTAAATTAGAAAAAATGAATAATATAAAAACTTGCTTCTTTTAAAATTATAAAAATTTCAGCTGTAGTTGTGAATCTTTTTTTTTTTTTTTTAATAATTATTTTGAATAATTCTAAACAATTGCGGGCTTAGTAAATCTAAGCAACTTTAAAGCTTAATATATTTTAGAAAGCAATATATTATTCATATATTTATGTAAAAAATTAAGAAACGTACTTTTCATATAAATATACAAATCATTTTCTAGAAACTAGTATATACAGTGTAAATTAAACATTTATATACTTTCTTTTCTTTTTTAAAAAGAAAAGATCTAATATCATTAAAATAAATTCCCGTTTAATTTAATAAAATCGAACAAATTTTATCACATTAGTTCAAATCAATATTTAAATATTTATATCATTTCAATAGGCAATGGCTATATAAATTTTAACTTCAATTATTTAAGTAAAAATAAATTTATAAATAAAGAAAAATATTTTTATGTTTTACTTACTAAATTAGCGTTACAGTTTAATTAATTTTACTCAAATATATCTAAATATCAAATATTTCAATTGCACTTAAACAAAAAATATAGTTCAAACAAGGTGCATTGTACGTACTATATTTAAAAATTAATTTTTGGAAAAAATAATTAAAACATGAGTACATACCATGTAAATAAAATAAATCCATTATTTTGAATCTTTAGAAAGTGAAAAGAAAATACTTCCTCTTTATTTTGCCGAGTAAATAATTTTATCGTGTGGCCGATTTCATTTTAACAGCCAGTCTAATATAAAAATTTACTTGGCTATTTTAAATTTCCTTCTCATCGAGACGATACAATTAAATTGAACTGGAAAACTGCTCTGCTAGAACACATAAAAGAATCCACACTGTGTCTTTGCTTTTTATTTTTTCATTTTCACAACAAATTAACAACAAACAACCTATATTTAACAAAACATGGCGATCGTCGTCTGCTTCTGCTCTTACTCACTTGTAATCACAATAAAACAAACCACGTGCTTCGTCCTGATTGGATGAAAGAGTTAACCTCGAACGCAGTTTTCCCCTACCTCGATTGATTATAACGTTCGTAGGGCAGAATTGCTCCACCACGGAATATCGTTATGAAAGAGATTTCGATCGAAAAAATAACGATCGGTTTGTCCTTTTAACGTACAGGCCAGAATAGACCCACAGCTGGTTCGCTATCCTTGAAAAATCTGACCGTAGTAAACCCCGTTCGGTGGCGCTTACGACGCTTATGTTATCCTTTGAAAAAAAAAAAAAAGCGATTCTTGTAATAAAGCAATATGGCTACCGATCTTTCAGTTTAAAGAGAGGGTCAGAGCTATCCTTTACAATTTAAAGATCTTTAAAGTTAAGGATCCTTCATCGGACATCTGAATTGCTATTTAGAGATGGAGTCGAGGAAATTCAGAAATAAAGATTGTTTGCATTTCGAATGACCAATTAAAATAGTCTGCGTTATAAAAACTTTTCAAATCCAGAAAACAACATCATGTACATTTCACAGTTATCAAGATATTTTCTTGATGCAATTGTTTACCAAATGTATCTGCTTACATGAGGGGTTTTATCAGAGATGAAAAAGTTGTGCTTTTTTTGCCACTAGAATTTTTCTTCAAAAATTTCTAATCTATAAAAACACAAAAATAACAGTAATAATCTGGTGGGTCACTCACACGACTTTCTCTTTCCCTGAAATCTAATACTATACATACAGATTGGAGATTAAGGTTCAGATAACGAGTACTATTATGCAAACCTATGTTAAAACAATTCAAATTAGACTTCGGAAGAGCTTCATTTGACAAATAATTCTAAGTCAGGGGGCTGCAACCCCCCCCTCGACCCCCCCGTTTCATTACAGTACTTACATTTATACAGAATTCAAAATCTGTTTTTAAATTCAAAAGTTCATTTAAAATTATTCAGACAACTTTAACCGGCTACGTTCCTTAAAACTTATCAATCTTGATCATTTTTTTTTTTTTTTTTTTAAGTAACAAACGTATTAACTTCTAATGCATCATTTGGATCACCTGAAATTATATGTTTTAATTTACTTTAATAGACACAGACAAAGACCAAACATTAAAAAACTTGACTTCGGTAATCAGGAAGCCTCAAAAGGTGTAAATATACAAAAAACAAACGAACATTTAGCTTAAAAACATGCATTATTTACCATATGTCTATGAGGAATTCATTTCAATACCTAAGCAGCTTTCTTGGACATGGTAACTACTATAGTAAAACACTTCCACTAACAAGAAAAAAGAATGCTATCGCTTAAATATTTGCAGCCCTGTATGTCTTTTGAAGATTATGTACACACCACACAGTGCACCTAAATATAATCCTATATTAATAACACATGACACAACCTGAAGTAGAGTTCCATCAATTTTCAACTATTTTCGCACTATAATCTAGTTCTTTTGTGTAGCCCTGTAAACGTACAGTGATTGATTTTCATACCCTATTCTACAGGAAATATGGTTTTACGCATAAAATATAAATATATATTCGTTTCATTTGGTTTAGTACAGTCTTTAGACTTTTAAACTCTACTTACCTGCAATTTCCCCCATAGACGCAACGCATTTGAATTCTCTTAGGTGTCCCTGTACACAAACCATTTGCTTCATCTGAATGAAAAGCTTAGTATAACATCCCTGTATGATACAGATTTAGAATACCAAGTTTGAACTTTCTGCTACTATTTGTTCTTGAGATATGCTGATAACAGACAGACTTACACACATACACAGACATACAGACCAGCCGTTAAAAACATGATTTTCGGATTCAGGGCACCTCAAAATGTGTAAATGTAACATAAACTCACTTTTGAAAATTTGACCCATATACAATAATACGTTCCCTAACTTATGGGTAAGAGAAAGTAAAAACATGATAAAAATTTCTGTTTAGAAATACTGTTGGCAAAAAAGCTGAACTCTTTCATCTTTATTTCATATAAGGCGTAGTTGCCAACCCGTTTTTCAAAAGGAACTTAATACTTCAAATTCTTACACTTGTTCTCGGTTTATTTAATTGTCGAAAATATTTGTGACAAATTACTTTTTAAAAATACTGGTGTTAAATCCGGTTTAAGTATTATAAAGGTTGGTAGCTATGTTCAGGGGACAGAAGTGACACAAAAAACTAAAAGACAAATATTCTTCTACCTAAAGCCAGGGCCGTAGTTGCCAACTGAGCATTTTTTAGCTACCAGAAAAATTGAATAGAAAAATGTATTTTATTTAATCAGTGAACTGTAACAGTTTTCACTGATTAAATAAAATAAAAGAAATTATTAAAATTCCCCGGTAGCCAGAGGGGGCTAAGTTGGCAACTATGACCAGAGATTGATTACTGCACAAGCTGTTTAGGCTTCGTCCTAGGGCAACTTATAGCTAGTGGCTCCAAAATAAGCAAAATACTTTGAAAAATCAAAAGACTGTTTTGAACAAAAATTTCTTAAACAATAAATAAATAGATAAATAGTTAACTGTAATCTAAATAGCCAAACTACAATTACAACTTAAAGGAAAATGAAACAAAGGCAACATTAAAAAAAGTATAGTTGGAGAAATACAAATACTAGCTTACGGCCGTTTCGGAACTTTTAAAGTTCCATCATCAGTGCTTGTAAATTTTTTTAAATATTAAAGCATGAAAAAAATCAGGGAACCAGAAAAAGAAAAACTAACACCCCCCCTGGAGCTTGTCAAGCAAGCATGGTCCAAAGGTGGGCCGGGAAAGGCAAGTGTATAGATAGTTGCCAATTTAGCACTTTTTGGCTACCGGAAAATTTTAATAAAAATATTTATTTTATTTAATCAGTGAACTATAAAAGTTTTCATTGATAAAATAAAATAAAATGTTTATTAAACATTTCCGGTAGTCAAAAGGTGCTAAATTGGCTACTGTGTATACACCAGAGTATTGATAATTGAAATTTATCCCCTGATTTTTCCACCAATTTTTTTTTTCTTTTTTTTTTTCGGAACTTTTAGTAGTAAGTTTGCACGATTAAACAAGCAAACAATTATTATATAAATATACTGGTGGAAGAATCAGGGGGAAAATTTCGACTACCGACTGTACACTTGTCTTTCCTGACCCACTTTTGGACCTCGCGAGCTTGGCTCCAGGATGTTTTTATATTTTTCTTTTCTTCGTTCTCTCTCACTTTTCATATTTAAATAATTTAAAAATTTTACAAGCACTGATGATGGAACTTTAAAAGTTCAGAAACGGCTGTATGCTAATTTTTGAATTTATCTAATTTGTGCTCTTTTTAACGTTGTTTCATTTTCCTTTATATTAATTACCAGCACAAACCTGTTATATTTAATTACAATTACAATAGTTGAAAAGAAAATTGCAATATGGCTGATAAAAACTGATAAATTGCTTTATCTTGAATATAAAAAAAATCAGTTTAATTAAAGACGCATTTTGAACTAAAAATATAACTTTTAAGGCTGATTTCTATAATTTTTGGAAACTTCATTTTTACTTCCTTATACAAAGTATAAGGAAGTATAGTAATCCCGATTTGCGAAATGGATTTTCTATTTCACATTGCTCAAAAACGAATGATCACTGAATGTTCCCAATTTGTACATGTGACTGTCATGATGTCTAGTTGTACACATGCAAGTGTCGTCTTAACACGAGCTCTCGTTTTAGAGATATAAGCGACTTTACACGTTTTTTCGTGACGTCTGTATGTATGTGTGTCTGTGTGTGTGTGTGTGAGTATGTCGCATAACTCAAAAACGGTTGGACGTAGAAAGTTGCGAATTGGTACATAGGTTAGTTATAACATCTAGTTGTGCACCTCCCTTTTTGGACTTTGTATGTTTTTCCGTTTTGGAGATATTTAGGAAAATTAGGTTCATAATGGCCAAAATGTATCAAAAAACGGTAATAACTCAAAAACGGTTTGGACAAATCTTGCAATTTAACTAATTTCCCGACTAGCTAGACATTTGAAACTTTCAGAAAAGCTCAGAACACTTTGACAATGCATTATAAAAATATTTTTAGCCAACTGTTTCGGATACCTGCTGCCTTCAGCAGCGTTTATATGATTCCACAGAAAAATTATTTAACTAACTTCTCGACTAGCTAGACATTTGAAACTTTCAGAATATTTCAAAACACGGTGAAAATGCATTTTTGAAATACTTTTAGCGATCTGTTTCGGATTCCTGCTGCCTCCGGCAGCGTTACTTAGACAAATCTTGCAATCGATTTTTAACTAACTTCCGATTATCTAGACATTTGAAACTTTCAGTAAAGCTCAGAACATGGTGACAATGAGTTTTTTAAATATTTTTAGCAAATTGTTTCGGGTCACTGCTGCCTTCGGCAGCGTTTATATGGTTCAACAGAAAATTTATTTAACTAACTTTCCGACTAGCTAGACATTTGAAACTTTCAAAATAGTTCAAAACATGGTGAAAATGCATTTTTAAAAATATTTTTAGCCAACTGTTTCGGATCCCTGCTGCCTTCGGCAGCGTTACCTGGACGAATCTTGCAATCGATTTTTAATTCACTTCTCGACTAGCTAGACATTTGAAACTTTCAGTAAAGCTCAGAACATGGTGACAATGCATTTTTTAAATATTTTTAGCAACTTGTTTCGGGTCACTGCTGCCTTTGGCAGCGTTTTATGGTTCAACAGAAAATTTATTTTACTAACTTCCCGACTAGCTAGACATTTGAAACTTTCAGAATAGTTCAGAACACGGTGAAAATCCATTTTTTAAATACTTTTAGCCAACTGCTTCGGATCCCTGCTGCCTTCGGCATCGTTACCTGTACAAATCTTGCAATCAATTTTTAACTAACTTCCCGACTAGCTAGACATTTGAAACTTTCAGAAAAGCCAGAACACGGTGGTAATGCATTTTTAAAATGTTTTTAACCATTTGTCTTGGGTCCAATGACAATGCTTTTTAACATTATATATTTCTAATGATGTATAAGGAAGTCATGTGGTGCCCACATCAGATTTTTTGAGTTGTGTTACTGTTTTTTTGTCACTGGAGGAATTAGGCATAATACATATATGTCAAAATGCTGAGATTTCCTGTCTAACATTTTGTACCTGAGTATTTTTCCAAACTTTTTCAGGATTAGCTTTTTTCTTGTGTGTGTGTGTCTAAACAACAGTCAAGTAGAGTATTTAATCAATATTTTGTGCAAAAGAAATTCAGTTGAATTAGCATTAAAAATAATAATAATAATAATAAATAAATAAATAAAATGTTTTATAGAATGCACAATGCTCAATATTTAACAGTTGGCAGTTTTATTCCAAATCATTTGCTAAATCTGTGCTTTTCAATTAATCAGAAACAACAAAACAAATCAAGTTTTTAAGCTATGTAAAGCTTATAAAAACTACATAAGTTCTATATGAGTTATTTAAAGCTATATAGTTATAATAAAGAACTTTGTTTTGTCCTCATGGAAAAATACCATTAAATTTTAAGCTTTCAGTGGTATGTTTTCTGTGTTAATATTTACATATCTCGTGGCTTCTCATCGTGCAGTTAGAATGAGGTAGATTAGTGTTTTAAAAAATTGAATATTATATAGAAAGAAAATTTAATTTAAACTGAAATCTGTGCACGAATTATATACTTTCTTTAGAAAATTGATTGGGTTTGTTCGAGGGGAAGAGGATCCTAAAATCGTGCTGGGCCTTGGGCCTCAACAACCTTAATCGGGCTCTGCCTAAAACTAATATTAATATACAATAACAAAACTTTATTTTATATTTCAGAATACAAACTTTCATTTTTAGTACTAAAATTTAATAAATGATTTCCATTACACTTAAAATTATTCCAGAGAATCAGTAACACACATGATAGAGGATAGAGAACCAAAGTAACAATTTGAACATTTAAAATTTTATTAAAATAAAATTCGCAGCAATTTTATTGAAAATACAACTTATAATTATAAAAAGACACCAAAAAATGCATTTTACATGTGGGAGGTAAAAAAGAAAGAAAGAAAAAAAAAACTATATAAATGGCAAAATACAGTGTATAAATTTTAAAGGACACAAATTATCCACTTATTGAGGAATCGCTCATATTTACTTACCCCTTTAATGGGCCTTGGTAAGTATACTTACCATCCAAATTACCCTTTTTTAAAAGGCGAACGCGTGGTAAGCTATTTTACTACGCGCCTGCCATTTTTACTCCAATAAAATATAGGAAAGGACAAAGTGTCTCACTCTGTATTGATTACTTTTTTTCTGAAATTCTCTTTCTACAAGGCTGTGGTTTGGTAAGTAAGTTTACAATAAAAATGAGGGCTATAACTGGTTTCGTCTAGGGCGGTGACGTCAGCAAACTTGGATTCAACTAGGATCCTTTCTGACGATGTGACCTTCAAACCGACTAGTGTAGCAAGATTTCAGTTCAAGTTCATATTCCATCTTACTCTTTTCCTTGTAGTATGAGTGCGAAAACCGTGCTTTACACGTGCTAAAAAAGTATTTTATATATTAAAATGATGTTATTTCTATTATAAATTGGAAATTTTTTTTTCTCAAGCGTGCCTAGTACATGCATAATACATAACTGCTATAGCAATCAAAGAAATGGTCAAAAAGCAGGAAGAATATCGGAGAAAATGGATAGCAGATCTAGAAAATTTTGAACTTACCATGTACCGCAAGGTAAGAAAACATTTTATTTTTATTACTTAATAATACTATTATTTTATTTGTTAAAACTTTTTATTTATTCAGTGCTATAGATTTTGTTAAAAATTCTATAAAGTTCTTTGACATCATTCAAAAGACCTTACGAAAAGATATTTTCTGTGTTGTATAATAACTTTACATAAATTTAATAAATGCAAATAATATTGTCGGGTATTAATATTTCTAAGTATTTATTTTAATTTTTCAGTCTGCGAAAGGTTTGAACTACATTAAATAATTAGTAATTTTAGCGTAACTTCTTAATTTTTAAAATTAAATATATGCATACACACATATGTATGTATTACTGACATTCCAATAGACACTTAAAAAAAAAAAACTTAATATTTCTATTATTTACAAGTAAAAATGTAAAATTCTGAATCATGATATTATGGAGAATAGCTGTTATTAATCTTTTAATAGATCAAGGTTTTATTTATCAAAAAATATTTTTAACCAAAAAGGAAAAAAAAAAAAAAAAAAAAAAATCGTATTAGTATTTTTCCAAATCACTTCAAAAAATTCTTCATGGAAGAAAAAAATGTTTATTAATATGAAAGTAAATAAATTAATTAAATTCTAAAATGCTTAATCGTTTCTTAAGATATTTATTTTTTTAAACTATATAATAAATCTAACACACAATCCAGGGAATAATTTTTAATCAAAAGTTTAAAAAAAAAAAAAAAGCATAAATTGTGTTTGTTTATTTATTTATTATTTCCCATACATATTTATGAATTTTTGCATTAATATCTTTTTTTTTTTTTTTTTTTTAATATAGGCTACGTCTAGATGCTGTGCCTTCACAATTTCCTAATCTTCTATCGTATTTGTCTTCAAATCCAATCCAGTTCGAGGAGAAAGCCCTGAAAACAAAAAAAATCTAAAATTGAAGCTGATTTGCTCTGTAAAGTATTGGAAGCAAGTCTCCAAGTCAAAACCAAACAAATGTACGATGCTTTGGGAAACTTTTTTAATTTAAAGGATCTTACAGCTTATTAATCAAGATTATTGGATTATTGTACCATGTGAAACGCAAATAATGTTTTTAAATATTATTACAAATACTGTTCCAAAAACAGAGAAATTTCTTTTGATTAATGAAAAATTAGAAGTACCATGTTACAATAAAGGTTTAACGATGGGAAAAATAGGTAAGTTTTCTTTTCCTTGTAATATTACATTACATTATTAATAAATAATATAAATGAATTTAATGAGGCATATGCATTATGCACCTGTTTTAATATGCATTAAAGCAGGTTGATGAGAAAACAACTGAAAATCAAACTTCTATTATCTTAAGTGTAATTGAGGCATTAAATGCAATAGAAAATGATGATAATGAAAACATAAAATTTATAATAGAACAAATTTCCTTTCTTATTTGCAATAAGTATAAATACAGGTATTCGAGTGATACTTCAATATTTTACACATTTTTTTTTTTTACCCAATATCTCCCCAAGCATATAGATTTGTAAGAGAAAGTAAAATTACAGTGGCTATGTACATTGTATAATTTAAATCCTAATGCTGAGCAATATGATTTAATTTTTTTTTGCATTACATTAAAACTAAATATTCATTGCTTGAAGATCAAGATAAGCTAATTATAATAATGATTGATGAAATACATCTCAAAGAATTTATGGAGTATAAAGTGGTAATATAGTAGGTGCTTCCTATAATTCAGATTCTTGTGCTTCTGGTGCCTATGTATTTATGATAAAAGAGTTTTATCAAAATACAAAAAATTAAGATTAAAAACTATTAAAAGTTTAAAATTAGAAAAAAATTTCACGTGTATATATAATATATAAAAAGTAACAAACCACTTTAAAAAACACGTAGATAAAATATTTTTATTAAAAACGACACAAAGCTTTCCGCCATTATAACAATAGCATCATCAGGTAATATGGCACATAAAATGGCTTCATAAAATATGGCACACGTTGTGTTCATAGAGAAAAAAAAAATATATATATACTGAAAATGATATTGAAATGAAAAAAAAAAAAATTATTGTAACCATAACTTTAAAAAATTTTTATTGTAACCGTAACTTTAAACCGTTTGAACTTCTCTTTTTTATATATTGCTGGTTCTATGTAACGCAATTACACTTGATGATGCTATTGTTATAATGGCGAAAAGCTTTGTGTCGTTTTTAATAAAAATAGTTTATCTACGTGTTTTTTAAAGTGGTTTGTTACTTTTTATATAAAATACAAAAAAGTTGTGCACGTGCAGTTAAAAAATTATATGGTAAGGATCTATATCAATACTTAAAAAAAAAATAATAATAATCGTAGGTCTAGAAAATATTGGGTTTAATGTTTTATGTATCATATCTGCAATTAATAGAAATGCTATAACTCACTTTTTATCAAAAAAATGCCTGTGCTAATTTCCATCCCATTAGTAGCATTATTAAAAATGTTTTGTTAGCATCTACGAATATATTTTGAAATAATTTTTGTAAAAAGCGTAACGATGGTGTTTCAAAATCTCGTTTTAAAAAACTAATTAAAAAAAAAAAAAAGATAAAAGTAATTATCTCGAGCAAAGAAAGTTTCTGAAGTCTACATAATCGATATTTATTCATTAGCAGAGGTATTAATGAACTATTTTCAATCAATGTTTCAACTGTCTAATACTCTCAGTATTTAATAACAACCAAACTTTTTAAATAATTATTTTAAATGAATCATTAGTTTTAAAGTACATTCTGTTTCATCAACTTGGTTGTTAATTTAATAAAAAAATTTAGTAAATGTCTTATTATGTATTTATCACATTAAAAATAAAAAAAATAATAAAGTAAAAGTTAATATTTGATAATTTTAAAGAGACATTGTAAAACAATCCTGTCAGTTACTACAACATATCTTATACAAAATTTTATTTAATGCGTAATATTGAAAAAAGTCTTTTCCATTGAATTTCAGTAAATAAATATAACGTAAAAATAATAATTAAATATATTTATTAGATTGAAATTACGTAACATTTTCCCATACATAAATATTTAAAAATATATACATAATGTATAGCTGCTCTTAAATTAATTTTATAAAAAAAAAAAAAAAAAAAAAACAGAAAGAGAAAAAGAAAAAGAAAAAGAAAGAAAATATATTTTCCCAACTTCAGGCCATATTTACTATTGAAATATGTTATTCCCCGTTATCTTGCCTATAAATTTGTTTGAAATTTGTATTTGTGTTTCAAATTATGTTATACTATTGATCTAAGCTGTCATATTTTTAAATAAAAATATTTTTCAAATTTTCACTTGTTTGTTTCATTGACTCACTTTTCTTTGATTGTCCAGTTTTCCTTTTCAGTATTTCAGTAAATAAAGAAAAAATAATAGTAAAATATGACTGACATTTAATCAGTTTGTTTTCATAATCAGCCAAGAAAAAGAAGTGAAAAAATATTATTTATTATTATTATTTTATTATGACGTGCTATAAGAAGCATACACTAGATAAAATGTTGTTTTGGATATTGTTATTATTATTTTAATTTTTCTGTACAATGAACCCTAAACAAAAAAATTTTAAAAGGAGAAAATGCTGTAAACTTGAAGTTTTTCTTCAGTTTTTATAAATCGAAGTTGAAGGGGCGGAACTCAAAATAAGGCTAACTTAGTGAAACATTATTTATTTTACACTTAAAGTTACACACAACGCATAAAAAACTATTTACAGGGGTAAGTTAAAGGGGTAAATTGAAATGGTAGAAATAAGGAGTCCCACACCCTACAAGAAGTGTTACTTTGTGGTCGTGGGCCATTTCGGCTAACAACGACCACGCGTTGCATGCACTTCCTTCCTTGGAAACTGCTGGAATCAGAATGTTCTCTCTTTGGGTCTCTCAGCCAAACGGGTCGCTTGGGGGCGCTGAGGTTAGGTGCACTACAAAGTGTAATTTTCACAGCAATATTATAAGGAAAGTAAATTATAATTAATAAATTTTGTCTGACAAATCTGTTTACTATTTTTATAAATATAGTATTAATATATCCTACATAAAAAAAAAAGATAGAGAAATATGATAAAAATTAAAGATTTATAATAATAATAATAATAATAAAGATCAAATCTTAAAAAAAAAAAAAAAAAAAAAAGGAATTTTTTCACATTTATCCCATAAACTTTTGGAAGAGAGGAATGAATAGAATATTATGGATATATATAGTAAAAATTTACATTACTGAAATATATAAATTAACAGAACTTATTACAGCAAATGTTGAATGTGACATAATAAAGGTGTATTAAGTTATTAGTGCATTTTTTTACATTCAAATATTTAATTATTGCATGGCATAAGAATCAATTTCTAGACAAAATAATGACTTGTGATTAGTTATTACTTCTGAAAATTTCTTGTAAAATTTACTTCTCATTTTACAGTGCAATAGTAATTATTGTATAGTAAAATTTATTACAGTTATTTATTATATTGTTAAAGAAATTCTAAATAGTAATATTGCTGAATTTTCCTAAGGAAAAAATAAACATTAAAATATTGTAAATTAATTACTTATTTTCAATTTTGGGAAAATTTAAAATGGCATTTTTGAGAAAAATCTTAGACATTACGTAAAAAATAAAATAAAATAAATTCGTTATATTTTTTGCTGCAGATATTTCATTATTTTCTGTTTGTAAATATATATATATATATATATATATATATATATATATATATATATATATATATATATTAAAAAAAAAAAAAAAAGTAATTTAAATGCAGAATATTATAAATAAATGATCCAAACTAAAAAAATAAATAAATAAACTTTTTCATGTTTTTTCTTATCATGAAAAACGGCAGTTTTTTGAGTGACGCAAGCGGAGGGACAAACGGGACGCTGCGAACTCATATATACGGCTAGTTTGACATCAAAGAGATTTGTAAAAGCCGACACTTAATATCTCAGCAAATATGCCATATTTTGTTCTGATCTTTTCAAAATAGTCTTTTATCTTCGGTCTTAAGCTATCCTGAAAATTTTACATTTCTACATGCAGTGTGTTTTGAGATCTGAATCTCAATTTAAAGCCAAAAAGGGAAAAAGGTTGGTGTAATGAACTGAAATTCTGAAAAATATCTCTAAAACGGCTCGAAGGATTTTCATATAATTAATATATGTTGTTAATAGGATCTTTCTGAATCTAGTAACGTTTTCGTTTTTTTCAGGAAAACTCTTGTTTTTTATATAAATTGCTTTAAATATGGAACTATATTACTCCGCCAATTACATGTGTTTCTTCGGGTGAAAACGCTGTTATGCGGTTCTTACTTGTGAGGTATGTGGGTTGGTTTGTTGACCGACTTGGATGTAGCCAATGAATTATTTAGAATTTTTTTTTTTAACGCAAAAGTACTTTATTACATGTTTAAAATATTTATTGTATATATACTAAGTCAAATTCACTTAAATATATTTTCTCTTCTGTTATGAAAAAAATATTTTTGATTTCAAAATTTCATATTTAGTCAAAAAAATATTTAGATAATATTTTAAATAAGGAAGTATTTTGTAATTTTGGATATTCCATTTTATCATAATAATGATGAATTCACAATTTTTTAAAGTGAAAAAATTTTTAATCATTCCTGAATATCGATTTTATAATAACTCAATGATTTGCGATTCCTATTCATGTATTCTTACGCGCCGGGAATGGAAAAAAAACAGCAAATAGAGTTTTGGCGCCATCTATCGTTTTTATTTAAAATATACTCTTTCGTAAATACACACATATATATATATATATATTTTTTTTTTTTTTTTTTTTTTAATTAAAAATCTCTTTTGAAAATACAGTTAGAGTTTATTCATTTATTTATTTTTCAGACTTTAAAATGATACATATTTTAAATATTAACATAATAAAACTATTTTTATTATTATTCAAAGCAATAAGGACTAGCGGATGAAACAGTGCTTACACTGTTTATTAGAAAAAACAGTGTTTTAATAAACAGTGTTTAAACAGTGTTTTAATAAAATTCATTTTTCATGAATTTTATTAAAATTCATGAAAAATGTGGCAAATAGCAATTATTAAAAAACACGTTAAAATAAATAAATAACATCTTTACTTTGAAACCCATAATAATTTATTTTAAAAAAATTATTCTTCCTTTTCTTTTCTTTTTTTTAATTAATTAATTTGTGCATGAAAATTCTATTTCATAAATATATTTACAATTACAATAAAGAAAAAAACATCCTTTAATTTTAAATAACTATTTCCACCTGTTTCTAAAGAAGTTTTTTTTTTTTTTTTTTTAACGAAAAAAAAAGTTAAATGTGTATGTATATGATTTTAATGTAAACTACTAGATGGCGCCACTACATTTAATTTATTTTTCTTAAAAAAAAAAAAAAGAAAGAAAGAAAGAAAGAAAAAACTTTTAATGCTTCGAAAACATGTAGAAATAATTATTTAAAATTAAAGGAGGGTTTTTTGTTTATTGTAGTTGTAAATATATTTGCAAAATAGTATTTTTACGCAGAAATTTCATTTTTTTTTTTTTTTTTTTTTTAAGCTTAACTTATATTTTCCATAAAATTTTTTCTCCAGGTGATTTTATCTTATTTTTAAAATTATAGAAATGTAAAGCTTAATTTATATTTTGTCTATTTTTTCCCCCAAACGTTTTAGATGAAAATATATACGAAGTAATTTTTACCTGCACTTTTGATGAAAATTTAATTTGTGAATATTGGAGCAGTATACTTAGCCTCAAAAGGGGAAAGGAAATATATAAAATTCCATTTTTAACATTTACTTGATTTTTTTTTTTTTTTTTTTTTTTTTTTTAATTGTTTAATTTGTAGTTCTCTAAAAAGAAACTTGCAAAATGTAAATTACGTAATTCTAAGTTAAATTTGAAATTTTTCACGTATTTTTCTTTCTTTCTTTTTTTTTTTTTTTTTTCTTTCTTTCTTCTTTTTTTTTTTTTTTTTTTTTTTAGAGTTTGAGAATCCCAGTCAATAAATTTTTCTAGTGCGAAGCTTCTCCATTTTGTTTCCAAGTGGCAGGCTACTTGGAAATTTGTCAATATCATAACGTTTGAAATACTGAATTAATTCACACTAAATTTATAGTGTAGATTTATCTCAGAAATGTATTTGATATGTTCATTTGCCAACTTAATCCACCTTCTTGTTTCCCTGTGCCAGCACACTGAAAATTTCAAATTTACATTAGAAAGGTTTTATGAACAGATTTGCTTAAAACTCCATATACACATAGCCTTCATTTATAAATCCACTAAGTCCATTAATAAATTGTAGCTGCCATTTTGAAAAAAAATGGTGGCAACTTTATAAGAGAAGATAAATTAGTTTACACATCCTAGGAGCCAGAAGGACTTGTTTTAATTTTTTGATCAATAACCACTAAAAAGTAATGATATCAGTACAAAAAACCCTTAACGGCTTAAAAGTTTGTGACGCCGCTACTTTATGGCTATAAGAATTTGAAATGTAAGTCTTAAAAATAATGATATCAGATTTTAAGTGACGCTTTGCAATTTGTTAAAATATACATAGATTTTCTTATTTGATCATTCACTTTTATCTTTTATTTATATTTATAATGCTAACATAATATTTTTAACTTCAAGATCAGACAGATATATAAAATACACTCACTGATGCTTTTTCATTCGCATTTCAAATTCAAAATAATAGTTTTAAAAGGAATGATATAAAAATTCCAGTGGCGCCTCGGTGTTATTTTAAAAGATTTGTTTTTAGATTCCATTAAAATTACTTTTGTTTTGTCTAATAAAGTATATTTACATATTTAAACAGTGCTTTTAATTTTCAAATATACTGCCAAATAATTATACTTTCACTGAGTTAGCATTATAAAGTAAAATTATTTATTTCAATAAATTGATTTATCTTTTGCGTCACGCTATCCAAAACTGCAAGTAAAATTTGTGTAAATGTTTTCTTTACGTAACACTACCTCTTTAAGCAAATTTTTACTTAGTTGGACACTATGATACTATGTTTTGGATAGCGTGACGCAAAAGATAAATCAATTTATTGAAATAAATAATTTTACTTTATAATGCTAACTCAGTGAAAGTATAATTATTTGGCAGTATATTTGAAAATTAAAAGCACTGTTTAAATATGTAAATATACTTTATTAGACAAAACAAAAGTAATTTTAATGGAATCTAAAAACAAATCTTTTAAAATAACACCGAGGCGCCACTGGAATTTTTATATCATTCCTTTTAAAACTATTATTTTGAATTTGAAATGCGAATGAAAAAGCATCAGTGAGTGTATTTTATATATCTGTCTGATCTTGAAGTTAAAAATATTATGTTAGCATTATAAATATAAATAAAAGATAAAAGTGAATGATCAAATAAGAAAATCTATGTATATTTTAACAAATTGCAAAGCGTCACTTAAAATCTGATATCATTATTTTTAAGACTCACATTTCAAATTCTTATAGCCATAAAGTAGCGGCGTCACAAACTTTTAAGCCGTTAAGGGTTTTTTGTACTGATAATTTTACACATAATATTGATAATAATGAATATAAATATTAACCAAAAGATATTGTGATTTATGTGCATGTATATTCAAAATATTTGAACGATTAATTCAAGATTAAATTGAAGTTTTTTATAACTAATCTTGAATAATATTTTATACTTTAAAACTTCTTTACACATCATACAATGGTTTGTTAATAAGTTTTAAAGTTTAAATATTTATTGTACACTAGTTTATTAAATCTATATTTGGATTATTTATAGATTTATTAAATTATTTACACAAATATTTTAAAATCTTCTTTAACATCTTTCTCAATTATTTAATTGTTATACTGTATTAAAATTAATTTCGGGTGTTTCAACTGAAAAGGAAAATACTATTTTAAGAAACAAATTATACAATAGTATTGATATTTTATAACGTAATATTTTATATATGTATATAATTTTTAAAATAGTACGGTTATAATATATTATTGAATTTCTAATAGCAAATTAATATTATCGTTTTAGGAATGATCAATTAATTTCGTTATAATTTTTCTTGACTAATCCAATTAAAAATATCTCGAGAGATTTTATTTTTATTTATTTATTTTTTAATCACTCATTATTGCGAGAAAAATAGGGAGAGAAATACGAAAAAAGAAAAGAGAAAATGAAATATTTGAACAGAAAAAAAAAAAAATCATATAATAATAGTTATAAACCTTCTCTATTTATCCATAGTTATACCGAAGCAATAAATAAAAAAAAATTTCTAATTTATCAAGCGATTTATTTTATTTTTTTATTTGTTCGTTATGAACATGGTGTGTTAAAAATGCCTAAAATAAAGATTGAACATTATGTAATATATACATAATAAAACTGAAAATCATAAAATGCGCAAATGTTTTTCTGTGGAAAAACTACCTTGAAAAAAAAAAAAAAAAAAATATCATCTTGCGACGGCACTTCTGAATGAACCCAGTTAAGACTCCTATAATACGAGCTGACTCGCAGCTGATCATTGTTGCCCAGCTGAAATGTAGCTTGGCTACGTTTAGTTGCAAACGTATTACTCGACGTCTTTATCGCCTAAAATGGCGAGTTTGCCTAAACAGAAGAGCGAATTATTGTTTGTACTTGATAAGTTTGGCGGTAATATTTGGCGGAATTTTCTTATAATCCTTGTAAAAAGTAGCCATCACTGTTGCTGTTAAATTAGTTAATTTTAAATATTTATACACGTTGAAAAGTAGTGTAGGTTGTAAAATACAACATTTAGATAATCAAACAGCAATAAAAAGAAATAATTGATACAAAAAATGCAAGAAAACATATCATAATTACACTTCATATTTGTGATTGAAAGCTAAGCGTACAATTTTCTTTTGGAGAATTAATAGCCCATTTCTTTCGGCTTTCTTCATCTGTTGGAAATCTAAATCGTTCTAAAAGCAGTTCTAGTATGATTTGAGCAATTTTCAGCTGCAAAACCTCCATTTTATGTGATTTGATAACACTTGAAATTTGGACCGCGTGGGCAACAATCGCTGAGTGGGAAACAAAATGCCTGATGAGCCAGCCTGTATTGAAGGAGCTCTAAACCCAGTTATTCGGCCGATGATGTCGAGGGTTACGCTTTGACTGAAGATAGTAGGCGTGGAAAAGTAGCTTACCACGCAATATTCATTTAAAATTAATGAATTGGGTGGTAAATATACTTCTCGTAGTTTTATAACACTGTTCTGCACGAAAATTGGCCCCAATACTATTCGTGCAAATTCTTATGTAAAATGATCCCTTGAAGACGAATATAACGTTCATTTTGTCCCATCAACCACCGTTTTTGGAGCACACCACCCTATTTTTATCATTATTCTGCAATTTTATGGCTATAAATTTGATTTGCAGAGGGGAAAAGGATTATTTTAACTATTAAATAACTTCTGAGGGTCTACGGAGGGGAAAAATTCTAAAACATGAACATTTGCAGCAAGGGGGAAAATTATGTGTGTGTATGTGTGTGTGGGGGGGGGGGGATTCGCCAGTAAAATTAGAAATTTCATTTGTTATACTTTCTTTAACCTATTGTTATTATTATTTATTATACCTTATTTATTTATTTATTTATTTTTTTTAACAGTTAAAATAATCATTTTCTACCCTTTAAATAAAATTCATGGCTATAAAACTGCCGAAAAGTGATAAACAGTGCGGGAAGGGGTGGTGTCCCGCAAATACGGTGGGTGATTGGGCAAAATGGAGGTCGTATTCGGATTCAGGCGGTCAATTGACATAAGAATAAGCAAGAAAGGTATCAGGGCTCGTATTTTTTTTTTTTTTTTCCAGTGCAGTGTAATCAAATTAATTTTATATAATGAGCTAAATGGGTTTCGTTTCTTAAATCCGTCTCAATATTTTAATATACCATTACTAGAAATAAGTGACCCTTTAAATGGTTAATATAAACAGTAGGTTTGAGGACTTTAGATGTTAGTAGACTTATAACGTATTATTGTGTTATTTTAGATTCAATATATAAGAGCTAGAGCTAAAAGGTTGGGTTATCAAGTGTAAACAAGAGAAAATTTCCATAATCGAAAAAGTTTTCTTCTATAAAAGACTTTTGATATTAGATTTAATATGAGTATGAGGAATACACTGCATAAAAAAAGTAGACGGACACTTCTTTACAATTTTTTAAAACCCCGTCTTCGTTTTATAGGAAATGTCAATTAAAATTCTTTAACATGTTTATACTTATCAATTTTCATATTTTTGACAGAAATACATAAATATTCAATTATTTATAATTTTAATGTAGGGAAATGCAGAAAAGAGAAAAGATATACATTTGCACAATACTTTTTTTTTAAAAAAAGTAGACGGACACTGGTAAAAAACTGCAATTATCTAAGTGGGTTTTTTTTTTTTTTTTTTTTTTTTTTTTGCGGAATACCAGTTTTGCATGTACATGTACATTTGGCATTTTGCCAATTGCTAGCATACTTGACAAGATGGTTTTACGTAGTTAAATTTCTTGGAGATGAATGCGTCATGCCACGAGGAATTCCTCTAACTGATTACCAGAAAGGACAGATTATAGCGCTGAAAAATGTTAATAAAGGAGTCAGAAAAATTCGTAGGCTACTTCTAATAAGCAAAAGTAGCATCAGCGATTTTCTACGTGCTCCTGAAGCCCATCGCCTAAAGAAAAAGAGTGTACGGCTAAAGAAACTTTCGCTTAGAGACCAAAGAAAAATTTTTACTGAGCTGAAAAAAACTGGAGCATCAATTCCCAGAGTTTAAATAAGCACAGGAATTACTAACGTAACTTCTCAGACAATTTATAACTACATTAAGCACACAGAGCTCTTTCAATATAAGAAGAGAAAACACCATCCATGCTGGAAGGATCACCACGTGACAGACGCCTACAGTGGGCTCAAAACCATACGTTTTGGACTACAGAATGGATATCTGTAGTTTTTTCAGATGAGAAAAAAATTAATTTAGACGGCCCAGATGGCTATCAATATTATTGGCACAGTTTGGAGAAAGAAAAGGAAGTGTATTTTACTCGGCAAGTTGGTGATGGTGGCGTGATGGTGTGGCTAGCTGTTGGCTACGGTGGAAGGACAAATTTAGTGTTACTAAGTAAGAAGCAGACTCACAAAGATTATATTGAAACACTAAGCAGTGAGCTTTTGCCATTTGCATGTGATCTTGGAGGAGAAAACTGGATTTTCCAACAAGATGGAGCACCAATATACACCGCTAACAACGTTAGAACTGGTTTCATGAGAACAACTTCAATGTTTTACCCTGACCAGCCAAGAGTCCGGATATGAATCCTGTAGAAAACATTTGCGCTGTACTTGTTCATAAAATTTATGAGGGTGGACGCCAGTATGAATAAATTCACCAGCTCAAAGAAGCTCTTACAAACATTTGGGAAATTTTCTGCCAAAAAAAGATACAAAATCTCATTGACTCGATGCAGGGCCTGATTAAGGGGGAAGCTCGCTCTTCACACATTATTTATACTTACACCGTTATTTTTTAACAAATACTTTCCTGCTATAATAAACAGAAAATTTTCATTAAAAATTATTTTAAAGGAAATATGGTGTCTAATAACGGTGAGTAAATTGGATTGTTTTACACCGTTCATTTTTTATAAAAAAAATACTTCCTCGTCAAAGCGTGGAATTTCTATGACATGAAGTAAAAAATAATTGTAAAAATATTCCGGTATGAGCGAGCTTCCCCCTTAATCAGGCCCTGACTCGATGCCTAACAGAGTATACGAACTTATTAAAGCAAATGGAAGACGAACCCCTCACTAAAAACGTTTTATTTTAGAGATACAAGATGTGTCCGTCTACTTTTTTAAGAAAAATTACAGTGCAAATATGCACCATTTTTGTTTCCTGAATTTTTCCACTACATAATTCAAAAGGATTGAATCTATATCCAAAAAATAACAATATATGATGTCTCAAGAATATTATTATATTAGAGAAATGAACCTCATATCTCTAATTAAAGATATAAACGGCTTTAAAGTATCACAAGTAAGTGTCCGTCTACTTTTTTTATGCAGTGTAATTTAACATATTTACACAAACAGAGGCCGTATATTCCGCCTTTTTTAATACCACTAGTTTTTATACAATAATCTGTATCCTATTTAATCACGACACATTATTACAAAACTACCTTAATATATTATAATAGTTGGTATAAATTATAGTTGGAAAATTTGCACATTTTTTATATGGCCTCCCTTTTATTATTATCACTATTATTCGGAAATGGTAAATTTATTATATAATTTTAATAAAAAATATAACATTTATTTGATATTTTGATATAATTAACATCAAAGTTTTAAAATAAATTGGACAATAAGTCATGTACATGTTAAAATTAAATTTTCCTCGAAATGCCAATTGTCAAATTATTTGTAATTTGTATGCACCCACCCCTCAAATAAAATATATTGTGCATAGGGCTGTGCCGATTAATCGATTAATCGGTTCGGTTAATCGATCAATGCTTAGTCCCGATCAATTTTTTTAATCGAGTTAATCGGATTGATTAATTCGATTAAAAATTTTCAAAATCCGATTAAAATTTTCAAACTACGAACTAAAGTAAAAATGCTGTCCTGCCTACAAAATATTTGTTCGTATATTTTGCTAACAAACATTCTAAGAAACATCCATCAAATAATGAAAAATAAATAAATAAATAAAATTAAATAAAACCTCTCAAAATAAGTTGTTGCACTTTTGTTGAGAGAGAAAAGAGAGAGGACAGTTATTAAACAAAATGCCGCTCCATGTGCATGCTGGAGCAACACCACCTGTCTGTAGCTTTCTACAGAAAGTGTTGGCTAGGGTAATAGTATTCTCAGAAACAAGAAGCTTTCAAAAAATAGAAATGCTAAGAATAAAAAAAAGAAAGAAAGAAAGAAAAAGAAAAGAAGGAATTGATATTTCCATTATCCCTCTGATGGGGGAAATGTCAACAGATTTTCAGAATGTCTTCAAGCGTTTATTGTCTGTTCAGAATTGCTGATAGTAACTATTGCAGTAGAAACAGAAAATAACATTCTGTGTTCTAGTCCGAAGTGACAAAGAAGTACTAAAATATAAGAATTTGAGATTTTTATGATAATAATATGGAATTTTGAGAATTCGTTTAAAAATAGTGACAAGCGAGATGGACAAGCCCTGTAAATATAAAACTAAAATATGTGTAAATTAATTTAATGTTTCTTTCAAAATGAATTGAAAAATTAATTTATAAAAAATAAAATAAAATAAAAATTGAATAAGTGAAAATATTTATATAAAATTAACACTTAAAGTCACAAATTATTACTCTGAAAATTGATTTAAATTTGAGCTATGAAACAGATATAATTGATTAGACAAAAATGTTTGGAAAAAAAAAATCTCTCAGTCAAACTTATGAATAATATATATATATACACACACATACACACACACACACACACACACAATATGAGAGTTTTATTCATCATTCAAATAAAATTATATAAAGAAAAATGAAAACCGATTAAAAATCCGATTAATCGACCGATTAATCGATTAATGAACTACGATTAACCCAGTTAAAACTCTTAATCGATTCCCACCCCTAATTGTGCAGTATAAAATCTTAATCGTAAATATATTATACTGCTCTAAAAGTGTATTTTATTTTGTTTTACGTCAGAATGCGTTGTCTTTCGTTTTCCTTTCTGTAAATTAGTCTTTTTATTTTTATTTCTCTTTGATGCGCTCACGCCACCCATTACGTGTAGCCACACCCCTAAGCAGTCGGAGTAAGGAACCTATCAAGTCGATATTTGCTGGTTTAACATGGATTATTTATTACTAAATTAAATTTATTAGGTAAGTTTGATGCGAAAAGATGTCAAAGTAGATTAGCTGTTTGATTTAATAATTTAATAGAATAAAGAGCTAAAAGTATTAAATCTTATACTATTAAGTGAGCAATATTTGTATATTTCACTGTTCTCGAAAACGGTTGCTCGGACAGTCACGAGATTTAACACAAAGGTGCCCCCCGAAGGATCATTGTGCACATCGAAGTCAGAATTTCGAATTTCTGTTTAGTTTTCTTTTAATTAATAAAAATATGAAAATAATAAGCTAATAATAGAAAAAATTAGCCATTTAAATTTAATCCATAATTTAATTGTTGCAAAAAAAAAAAAAAAAAAAAAAACGAGTTTATTTTTTTTTTTAACAGGAAAATAAATACATTTATCTGAACATGAACAATACTACACACTACTGATCTCAGAGCTTCCAAATTTGGCATATAGGTACCTGGGACCCTGCAGATGTGCACCTCATCGAGATTATTTCGAATTTGAATTTTTTAAATTAATGTTTTTTCGATTTTAAACATTGGCTTTTATGTTTCATTTTTCATGAATTTATTCTTCGATTGTAATCGTCTGCGTATCTTAGCAACGGCTATATTATGCAATTTATTTTTTATTTAATACATTTATTTGAGGGCGAATCTTTTTTCTCTTTTTAATTTATTATATTTATGAAAATAAAATGGTAATGCAGTAGAAAAAATTAAATATATTAAATTTAAAATTTAAAAACGTATTTATAACAGTTATGTTTATGTATAATTTTTGTAGTATAACAACAATTATTTTTCATTTGTTAATTTAATTTCTTTAAAAGTTTTTTTTTTTTTTTTTCTAATTTATAGTATTTGTCAGGAAATAATGGTAGTATATAGTAGAAAGGATTAAACTGATTGGAATTTATTTGTTTTTTATGTATTTAATTCCTTCTAAAAGAAAATCTACTTTTTATTTTACTTCATTATATTGGTCGGAATCAAATTGTAATATTGTAAATAGCATGAGCAATAAAATACTTGGTTCAAAAACTAAAATATTTAATAGACGCTGAGATACAGTTATCTTTAAAATCGTAGTTCTTAAATAATGGCAGACCCACCTATCGTCAATAAATACTCATATTGAAATACATAGGAAAGAGATTTCTGCAGGCAGTGGGAACCTGCTCCCGATACAGTGCGGCCAGAGAAAGAGCTGCCGTAGTCAGCGAGTACCCGATGCGAGGTCTAAAGCGATTCCAATGTAATTATTTTAGTTTTTATTTATAATGTGATGTGAAAAATAAATAATGATCCAATTCTTTTGGAGATTCATTTAAATATAGTGGCCAGCGAAGCGGGCGTAGCCAGTTTAAACAAATTATAAACACATAGTCCGTTTTATTTACTGTGTTTTCAGGAATATACATTTGTATACATATATTAGGTACTTGATTTTATTTGTCCGTTTGTTTCAACAATCAACTTATCTTTTTGTTGTTGTTGTTGTTGTTTTAATACTAGAAAATATTAAAATAATAATAATAATATGATTTTATATAATTTCCATTAATAATTTTGAATCGTAGGGTATTTTGTAGGGTAAAAATATTTTAACATAGGGAATGTAGGGATTGTTTCTCCATTAAGTAGGGATAATTTAAATTTTCATCTAGCAACACTGCTCCCAAGTTACAATATTTCAGAACAAAATTTTCTATATTCAGATTCATATTACAAATGGACATACATTATAATTATACTCTTTCTAATCAAAGTATTTATATCCATAGTATATTGATTGGACAAATATGAATATTGTGTATATTTTTAAGAAATAAATGGCATACAAAATATTGCAAAAGAAACGCCCACTGGCAGAGTTACAGATTTTCAAATGACATGAATCAACGATAGCGGTCGCGAAAGTGTGAAAATGGAATTCAGAAACTTAGAATTTTAATAAAGAAATCATATATCAAACCATCGAATATTATCAGGGGTCGTACTCTCCGCCCTTCCTTCAGAACACTTTTAGAGATAAGATATTTCTGCCTTTATTGGTACCACAATTTTTATACAATAATCTCTATGTTATTCAATCACCACACATTACTAAAAAAAAAAAAAAAAAAAAAAAAAAAAAAAAAAAACTAAAATATTTTAGCATGAAATTAGTGGTTGCAAAACAAGTAACAATTTCTTACCTCTGACAGTGTCCTGAAAAAAGGGCGGAGAGTACGACCCCTGTAATATATATATATAAAAAAAATTATATACGTAAAAGTTATAAATTTTGAAAATATAAACTTTACATACATACATAATATACATATAAAATCCTCTTACATAGATTATATTTTTGGCACCACTTTTTCTTCGTTGTACAAAAGGAATAGAATTAATGAGCAACTAGGAAACGCCGTGCCTTAAACTAATGAGTAAGGAAAATAACGTGCCTTGGTAATGCTTGGCACTACCAAGTAAACCCTTGGTCCAATTTTTGGAAGGGTACAGGTCGTCCCCGTGCGGCTTGCCTACTTACACAGGCTGCTGGGTTGTTGTGATCTGCCCTTATTATCACTGAAGAGAGTACTATGACTAATATATCATTGAAAGAGCACCTTTCCTATTATCTTTGTCCCTTTGTCGTTCTAGACGTTGTTGTTTGCCTTGTTTTTATTATAATAATACCACGCCAAGTCTTCCATTAACATCTACTACGTGATTGTGATTAATATTCTTTGTTTCAGTCTTCAGTGCTGTAAAAAATAGTAGCAAAGCGTAAAAATCTTTGATTATTATTCATAGTTAATATTTAGTTTATATTTTTAAAAGTTTTCTCATCTGTACTTTCATTTTTATTATTATTATTAATGTAAAATACTTACGAATATTGGAAAAATAATAATGGAAGAAATCGAAAAAATAGTAATTAAATATTAACAGCAAGGATTATAAACATTTTGAATGTAAAATTACAAAAATTAAGCAAGAACAAAATGTTGAAACAAGCTTTCGTTCATTTTACGACATTTTGATTCAGATATGTGCCGTAATTGCTAAATAAAATCAATATTTCTTTGCATAGCTGCCAACTTGTACGTTTTTTTAATACTAATATTTCTTTGTTGAAAAATTCACCATGTTTAATCTTTAAAAAATGATAAATAGTTCTGTTAAAAGTTTCCGGCAGCAAAAAAGCGTATAAGTTGGCACTGAGTATGATAATGTTGAAACAATGAAATTGAATAGAACAAATTAAAACATACTAATGAGAGTTGCGTAATCAGAAAACAGTCAATTTATATTTTTATTTATTTATTTATTTATTTTTTATTTTTTATTTAGGAATAAAAAAAAAAAAAAAAAAACTTTGTTCCTTGATTTCTCACAGAATAAATGTTCAGTAATTGAAATAAAACGTATTTGTGGTATTTAGCATTTTATGATGGAACAAGCAAGCAAGCATTAATGACTATTAACAAAAATTATTTTTATAATTTTATAATTGTTCATTACATATTCAATATCAAGTTATTATTGATAAAATATGATGAAATTCAATATTTTAATTAATTGGTAGTACGATCGATGTCTTTGTAACGCCTTCTCTGCGAATTTGTAAGCATAGTAGGCGGGATCTTTAATACTAATTTAAAGCAAGATTTTTATCTACGGCATTACCATACTGTTGAAATAAAATTTGTATTTTTAGCAATGATTTAAATCCTAAAATAACAACAGTAGGTGTTCACATTATAATTATTATTTTCCCATTATAGAGTTAAATTGATATAGTATAATATGGGATCTTATATTTTAGATATTCCCATTGCTATGTATATTTTGATAGACGAGAAACATATGTGGGAGGGATCTATAGCAGTACCATATGACTAACACGAATATTGAAAAAGATTATTATTATTATTTTCAAACAGAAAAATAAGAAATATATTGATAAAAAAATATAATCATTTTAGAATTCAGTATTTTAATATTTGTTTTAGGATTCCTAATTTTAAAATTATTTTCAAATCAAGACTATTCGAAGGAATTTTCTGTTTTACTTGATAGTTTTACTATAATTTTAATAGACTATGGAACACATTAAATTGTGCAAAGGGGGTGGGGAGAAGATTACTGATAATAAAATTCAAAAGAACACGTACAGGGATGGAACACGGGCGCAGAATTCATACCGGAATCCGTTTAAGAAATTTCTCTACCTATAATATCGTCGATTTAAGAAGTAGAAAATTTTCTTACATTGATAGTGGTATGAATTCTGCGCCCGTGTTCCATCCCTGCACGTATATTTATTTTCGAATTTGGGTACAAAAACATAGAAATCAGAGAGTTTGATTTTATATTTAGCTTGAATTTTCAAATAAATGATTATTATGATTTACAATAAGTTTACAGATTCTTAAATGTAGGTCACAAGAAATTCTTCTTCTTCTTCTTCTTTTTTTTTTTTTAAATTAAAAAGTAATTTAATAATTATATTAAATTTTTTGTAAGAAATTGCGTTTTTAAGTATCAAATAATAACTACTTCATATGTCAGCAATAAAGATAAGAACAAAATTTTGTGTTTATCTTAAAATTACGTCTTCACATTGAAAAGAGAAGTATTGTAAAAATTTCGAACAATGTTACAACCATAAGATTTTAATAATAATCTGTATGTAATATATATATATATAAATATATATATAATAGCAAATACGTTCTTTCTGAAAAAATAAATAAATAAATAAAATATATACATTATATACATACTAAAAATAAAAATTTTAATCTATTTTATTTGGATTAGTCAACACCTACAGTTAATAGTTATGTTTTTGATTTAAATTTACATATATATAATCGTTTGTCCTGAGTGCGTGAGTGAGTGACTGATTCATCATCGTCCAGCTCAAACCCCTAGACATAGAAGCATGAAATTTTGTGACAATGTTCCTTCTGTTACGTAGACATCCACTAAGAAGAGATTCCGCAAAATCCTTCATGTCTCAAAAAAAACAGATATCCGTAAATTTTTTGCTTTAAAATATAGCTAACACAAGTATCTAAAAACCATTTTCTAGAATTTTACGAATTCGATCTCCAAGATAGGTGGGGGCGGGGGAGGGGGGGGGGGGTAAACGTGATTTCACATTACTTTATTTGATTATTTATTTTTTCAGAAAGAACGTATTTGCTATTATATATATCACATGCATCCATACAGATTAATATTAAAATCTTACGGTTGTAACATTTTTCAAAATTTTTACAGTACTTCTCTTTTCAATGTGAAGACGTAATTTACTTTATCAGTTTTAAGATAAGCACAAGATTTTGTTTTTATCTTCGTGTACTTATCTAAATAATCCTATGTATCTCAAAAAAAAAAAAAAAACTGATATACGTGAAGTTTTTGCTCTAATATAGCTAACACAAATACCTAAAACCCAATTTCAAGAATTTTAGAAATTCGTCCCAGGTGGGGCAAGGAGGGGGGGGGCTATGGGGGGGGCAGAAATACAGTTAAACCGTTCAAAATTGGTATAGTTAGGTTTTAGAAACATGCAAGTCGAATGAGTATATTTTTGAAAGAGTAAAGTTATTAGGAGTGGCGGGAAACGGGATGGCGGAGGGGCAAAAAAATAAAAATAGAGTTAGATCGCTCAAAATTGGTACATAGAGGTTTTTGATGCCTAGAAATCGATTGCGGACATTTTTGAATTTGTAAAATTTTCAGGAGAGCGGGGAAGGGGGGGGGCGAATTGGCAAAACAATATAAAGAGAGTCAGACAGTTCAAAATTGGCACATAAAGGTTTTTGGGACGTACAAATCTAATGCAGATATTGTCAAAAGGGAAAAATTATTAGGAAAGATGGGAAAGGGGGGGGGGCGAAGGCATAAAAATATAGAAATAAGAGTTAGAGGGTTGAAAATTAGTGGTATTAGGGTTTTAAGGCCTAATAAATCGACTGCGGATATTTTCGAAAGTGTAGAATTATTACGAGGGGCTGAAAGATGGGCGGACGCAGGGCAAAAAGAAAGAAATTCAGATAGAACGTTGGAAATTAGTGTTATCAGATTTAAAAGCCCGAGAAAACGATTGCGGATATTTTTGAAAGTGTAAAATAATTAGGAGAGGAGGAACGGTGGGCGAAGGTACACACGCGCTATGAGTGAGTGTATACGCTGCCGCAGGCAGTGGGGGTCCGGACCGATCATTCCGCCCATCAGAGAAAATTTTTTTTGTATTTTATATGTATGTTTTTCCCTTACGATAATATAGTGATTAATTAAAAATGTCGAGCATAAATGCGTGCGCCAGCGTCGAATGGCCTGCGCTGCCGAAGGCAGTGGGGACTCGGTGCAACGTTTTCCCCGATCAGAAATTTTTCTTCTCTTTTTTTTCACATGATAAAAATGAATGCAATTTTGAGAATTAATTAATTATACAGTGATTCATTTAAAAATAGTGACCAGCGAAGCGGGCGTAGCCTGCTAGTTACTAGACCGAATTAATATAAAATGCATATAATAATAATAATTACATTTACAAAATAACTATATAATATATTAAAAATATATACATAGGAAATCGAAAATATTTCTGCTTGTTTTTTATTAATATATTTATTTCTTAACCACAACACTTTGTGCTAACGTTTCCTGAGAGTAATTTATTAGGTAACAATGCTGTTTTTTAACAAGATAATTTTAACAGTGCTGCTTATCAGAAAACAAAATAATTATAAATGATTTTCGCTGCGTTAGTTTCATTGGGAATAAATAAAAACAGTAAAAGTTATTACTTTATACTCGTTTAAACCCCTTAAGGACCCTTCAGAGACTGGCAACTTTAGAAAGCTGCAAGTCGGCTCTATTGATATTTCTTTGATGCGGTCAGCGTCGATCTCCTCGATCGACGCTGGCTGCAATAGAAGATCACAAACCTCCTGGTGCGATAATTGCATGAGAAGGGGGGGTCTCTTTTGTAAAAGAGCAATAAAAAGTAATGTCCTTCATTGTAAATGTGTGCAAAATGTCAAGGGTCGCTTTCGGACAATGGATAATTTATGAGTTTTGACGCGCTGCATGTTGCTAGTATCTGAAGAAAGCTTTAAGGCTGGTCATCAGTAACCAAAAATTTCGCGTTCGCTCTTCCAGGGAAAAAGTCCCGTTTAGCCTTGAACTGTCATAGGTGCTAGAAAACGATTAGCGCTAACCCCCAAGACATCTGGTAGTGGCTATGACCAGTATTCATTATTTTACCTACTAGGAAGTCTGAACTGAATTATCTTGTAATCTCTCACATTCATTCTTCCACTGAGTTTTTCTGAAACATTTTGGAACTTTCGGATATCTAAATTTGTATCCAAAGCCATGAAATTTTCTCTTTTCACTTACGAAAGATTAAATATAGTTAGATTGACAGCTTCGTCTCTTCTTATAAAGCGATTAAAATATTTAAACTGAAACGATATTTTACTGTAGTTGAAACAGTACGTACAATTTATGTAAAAACAGTTATTTTATTCATTATAGAATCGTAATACGTAAATCTTGCACCTATTATTATTATTATTATTATTTTTTTTTTTTTTCACGAAATTGAAAATAGTTACAGTTTATGTATACAGCACCCGCTGCTTATCAAAGTCACATTCGTTCTGAGCAAAAGTGATTTTATTAAATGGGTATTTTTTTTTTTTTTTTTTTTTTTTTTTTTTTTTTTTTCAGAGACCGTTCATGCACTCAAGAAAAAGGTATTATTTACCTGAATTTGGGAAGAAATTTCAAAAGGCATCAAATAAATAGAACTATTAAACGATATTAATTAACTTTTAACTGATAATTATTTGATTGTTTCTTCGAAGTAGGTGAACACATCCGAAATTCAGAGGCGTTTTTCTTAGAGAAATATCGTCAATACTTTGCTAAACATTCAAGCTATCCTTTAAATTTAAAACATTTTCGTTTAAGCTTTTTTCTTATTAATTTTATTAGAATAAGAACTAGAAATTGATCTTTTATTAATTAAACATTATAAAAAAACATCACTTGCTAATCAAATTAAATTTGTAATTTATTACTGCGCTTTGAAGAATACATTCCTTAAAATTGTCACTAAGACAAGTGATGGGCGTGCGTAAATGCTATGTGAAATTTTCGACAAAGAGAGATAACGGAGGGATTGCTGTATTTTATCTTCTATTTTATTCAAAAATAAAGAATCGCATTGTAAATAAAAATTTATTTAGCGTGTATAAATAAGATTTTTGTTGCTGAATAGATTTTTATTTTTATTTTTTATTTTTAAGTTTATTAACCAGTGGCTTTATAAAGGCTGACACACACCCACAGATAGAGTCCTGCATCGGGTCGGGTAACCCGCTTTTACCTGAACCCGACCCGCAGGTCGGGTTCGGGTTGGGTTTGGTTTTCAACAAGTCGGGTCGACTTGAGAACACTTTTCAAAATATTTTTTATAAATATAAATATAAATTTATAGGCATGTTTACAACTATGTAACTAATTTAAACATTCTGCACATACTAGACATGCATCGATTGGTTGTTTGGTTGGAGGATTTCAGGCCGATTGACTCCAGATGTGTCCTAGGCCTATAGGGGGAATGCCCTCCTTTTGGGTCTTTCTAAGGGGTCCTAGCCCGTATTTACGCGTGTTTCGGAGGAAGCCACGGAAAACTCCGAACGGCTAGGTCGATGAGCGCGACCTGGGATCGAACACGACACCTCCCATCTACCAGCTTCAAGCGCAGATCCGCTCGACCGCTGGTGGGCAAACATGTACCGGAGCTCCCTACTCGTATCCGCGGATATCTGCCAGAAAAACAGATCCGTATTTCTATCTGGATCTGTTTTCTTTTCTTCAACGGAACTAATATGTATATTTTGTAGAAATTGCATGAAAATTAGAAAAGTATTATAAACCTTTCTCGACTGTTGTTAATATATAAATTAAAGAAATACAAATACAGTATAACCTCACATTTACATTCTGGAAATTGAAAAGATTTCGCAGTTTACAAGGTTTTTTTTTTTTTTTTTTTTTTTTTTTTAACTTTCTTTTATATTCAGTAGAAGAAAGTATTAGATTCGTAAAAGTTTTCATCTTCCGGTTTTTGATGAATTTGCACGTTTTGAGAGTCCAGAACACGATTTGACTATTTCTAGAAAATATCGTCTGTGTCTCTATCTGTGTGTGACAAAAATTTTGTGGCGACTGTATCTTAGGAACTACTGCACATAATTGCATATAAATTTATAAATAAATGAATCTTGACATAAATTAGTGCCTATCAACTTTTGGTGCCCATCGCTCAACAGATAGCGCTACTATACAGTTATTTCCACAATTTAAGGCAATGCTATATCTCAGGAACTACTGCAGAGAATTGCATATAAATTTATAAGTAGATGCACCTTGACATAACCTAGTCCCTATCAACTTTTTATGTCAATTTCTCAACAGGTGGCGCTGCTACACAGCGATTTCCACAATTACAAGGAAAGCTATATCTCAGGTTCTATTGTGTATCATCAAACAAAACTTAATATGTGAGAAGGCGATTATGAGACATTATGCTGACTCAGTTTGAATGCTTGTCGGCCAATAGGTGGCGCTGCTATACTGCAAATTTCTTCGATAACAGGATGGCTATATCTCAACTTCTATGCCATATAGCTGTACGAACCATGATATGTGAGATAACCATTAGAAAAACGCATTGTTTAAGAAGTTATTTATAGACGATAATGGATATTTAGTGTTAGATTTCCCTAAGATGAAAATTATTTGCATTCATCACGTTAAACTTTTTAATAATAGTTTGAATAAATTATTCGCACTTAGTGAATTTGATAGAAAAATATAGAAGAATGTCTTGTGGTGGCCACAACATACTAGTTTTTTACTTATAATTTACCAACTGTGTGACAATGAAAATTTACTTTATTTTATATCATGTTATATCATTTTACGTTGTTTTGCATGATTTTTAGATGAATAAGTAATGTTGATTTGTTTTTCGGGTTTCGGGTCGGGTTCGGGTTCGGGTTAGATACGTCGGGTTTCGGGTCGCAAAAAATTCTCTGTTGCGGGTTCGGGTCGGTTTTCGGGTTGACGCAATTTTTTTTGTCGGGTTCGGGTGGGACCCGACCCGTGCAGGACTCTACCCACAGACATATATATATATATATATATATATATATATATATATATATGCATACACACGCACACACACACGTATATATATATATATATATATAATAGCCATTGAAATTGCCCAAAGCCTTGTTTTGGTGTAACATTCCAGTAATGTCTTTCCCGAATCTATTATGTAACGTTCGAGTTCGCATTGCCATCAGCAGTGAGTAATCTCGCTTCCAGCCTCTCGTCCCTCTGCGTCGTTCCCGGATACATTTTGTCTCGTATATTTCCTTCCAAGTGCAGTAAAAAATAAGCAGTTAAATAATGTATTAAATAAATTTATGATAATGCATACAGTATTTTCTTGAAAGAATTATTATTATTATTATTTTGTCCCTGAAATAGAAGTATAAGTTAAACACTCATCAAATTATATTTGAATTTTGCGACGATGACCTATAACATACCTATAAAGTTTTAGCTCAATCGAATAAGGCGTTTAGACGGTATTGCACTTTAAATAATTTGACTCCATAGGCTATAGTTATAAAGAATTTTTATGTGTGTGTAAAATAAAAATTTTAGTCTATTGTTAAATTAAAAAAAAATATATATTCACTCGCATTACTCCTTGAAAGTTATCAAGCAGCTTTTGGAGTAGCAACCTGATATGTACTTCAAAATATACATTAGAATTATCTGCAATTATTTTGTTTCTTATTTACGCTGACAAGAAGCATTACGCAAAAATCGATCGTTAAAATCTTGACTATAATGTGGAACCTCAAAAAGTGTAATAATACCAAAATCCCAACAATAAAAATTTAATTTAAATGCATTTCCTTTATGGTATGAGTATGATAAATTAATTTTCATTCCTGATAAATTTTTCTGGAGATGGTAAAATATTATATTAAAGCGTTTCCATCAATTACATTCAATAAAAAACAATGTTTTTGCTCATTTATTAGTATCACTGTATATTTACTAAAAGATATGTATACACCGTATTGTGTATTGAAATATAGTCTTACTTTAATAATACACAGCGCTAGTTGAAATACACTTCCATCAGTTTTCACAAGTAAAAACTGTTTCTTTCGGATAGCCCTGTAAACGAATGGTGAATGGTTTTCACATTCACACCAAATTCTAAAAGAAATACGTTTTTATGTATATAAAAATATTCATTTCATTTGGTTTAGTGCTGCCTATAAATGTTATACTGTACTAACTTGCAATTTTGCCCATAATGTATTTGAATTCTCTTGGATGTCCCTGTACACGAAGCATTTGCTTGATACCAACAAAAGGTTTAGTGTAGCATCCTTATATGATGCAGATTTAGAATACTAAACTTGGACTTCCTGTATGCAACTATTTGTTCTTGAGATATGCACATAACAGACAGAGAAGCAGACACACAACTACTAGGAACATGTTTTAGGATTCAGGTCATCTCACAACATGTAAGTATAACAAAAAATTAGTATCGAAAAACCGCACTTTCGGTCTTTTCGGTAATAGGAAGTGAAAAATGCTACCAGTTGTACACTCATCGAAATCTATGTAACTGCCGTTTTTCGGTAAAACTTTTCATGTAAAACTTTTCATGTAAAACTGCCGTTTTTCATGATAGGCAGCACTAAACCAAATAGTGCTGCCTATCATGAAAAACGGCAGTTTTTCGAGTGACGCAAGCGGAAGGACAAACGGACGGAAAGCTGCGAACTCATATATACGCCTAGTTCGACATCAAAGAGATTTGTAAAAGCCGACACTTAATATCTCAGCAAATATACCATATTTTGTTCTGATATTTTTAAAATAATCTTTTATCTTCGGTCTTAATCTATCCTGAAAATTTTACATTTCTACATGCAATATGTTTTGAGATCTGAATCTCAATTTAAAGCCAAAATGGGAAAACGATTGGAGTAATGGACTGAAATTCTGAAAAATATCTCTAAAACGGCTCGAAGGATTTTCATATAATTAATATATGTTGTTAATAGGACCTTTCTGAATCTAGTAACGTTTTCGTTTTTTCCAGGAAAACTCTTGTTTTTTATATAAATCGCTTTAAATATGGAACTATATTACTCCGCCAATTACATATGTTTCTTCGGGTGAAAACGCTGTTATTCGGTTCTCACTTGTAAGGTATGTGGGTTGGTTTGTTGACCGACTTGAATGCAGCCAATGAATTATTTAGAATTTTTTTTTAACGCAAAAGTACTTTATTACATGTTTAAAATATTTATTGTATATATACTAAGTCAAATTCACTTAAATATATTTTCTCTTCTGTTATGAAAAAAATAGTTTTGATTTCAAAATTTCATATTTAGTCAAAGAAATATTTAGATAATATTTTAAATAAGGAAGTATTTTATAATTTTAGATATTCCATTTTATCATAATAATGATGAATTTACAATTTTTTAAAGCGAAAATTTTTTTAATCCTTCATGAAAATCGATTTTATAATAACTCAATGATTTGCGATTCCTATTCATGTATCCTTACGCTACGGGAATGGAAAAAAACAGTAAATACAGTTTTGGCGCCATCTATCGTTTTTATTTAAAACATACTCCTTCGTAAATACATATATATATATATATTTCTTTTTAAAAATTAAAAATCTCTTTTGAAAATACAGTTAGTGTTTATTCATTTATTTATTTTTCAGACTTTAAAATGATACATATTTTAAATATTAACATAATCAATTTTTTTTATTATTATTATTCAAAGCAATGACTAGAGGATGAAACAATGTTTGCACTGTTTATTAGAAAAAACAGTGTTTTAATAAACAGTGTTTAAACTGTGTTTTAATAAAATTCATTTTTCATGAATTTCGGTAAAATTCATGAAAAATGTGTCAAATAGCAATTATTAAAAAACATATCAAAATAAATAAATAACATCTTTACTTTGAAACCCATAATAATTTATTTAAAAAAATATTCTTTCTTTTCTTTTTTTAATTAATTAACTTGTGCATGAAAAATTCTATTTCATAATTTACAATTACAGTAAACAAAAAATCCTCCTTTAATTTTAAATAACTATTTCTACCTGTTTCTAAACAAGTTTTTTTTTTTTTTTTTAATGAAAAAAAATAAAAGTTAAATCTGTATGTATATTATTTAAAAAAAAACTACTAGATGGCGCCACTACATTTAATTTATTTTTCTTAAAAAAAAAAAAAAAAAAAAGAAAGAAAGAAAGAAAGAAAGAAAGAAAAAACTTTTAATAGCTTCGAAACATGTAGAAATAATTATTTAAAATTAAAGGAGCGTTTTTTATTTATTGTAGTTGTAAATATATTTATGAAATAGTACTTTTACGCAGAAATTTCATTTTTTTTTTAAACTTAACTTATATTTTCCATAAAATTTTTCTCCAGGTGATTTTATCTTATTTTTAAAATTATAGAAATGTAAAGCTTAATTTATATTTTGTCTATTTTTCCCCCCAAACGTTTTATATGAAAATATATAGGAAGTAATTTTTACCTGCACTTTTGATGAAAATTTAAATTGTGAATATTGGAACAGTATACTTAGCCTCAAAAGGGGAAAGAAAATATATAAAATTCCACTTTTATTATTTACTTGATATATTTTTTTAATTGTTTAATTTGTAATTCTCTAAAAAGAAACTTGCAAAACGTAAATTACATAATTCTAATTTAAATTAAAAAATTTTCACTTACTTTTTTTTTTTTTTTTTTTTTTTAAAGAGTTTGAGAATCCCAGTCAATAAATTTTTCTAGTGCGAAGCTTCTCCATTTTGTTTCCAAGTGGCAGGCTACTTAAAAATTTGTGAGTATGATAACGTTTGAAATACTGAATTAATTCACACTAAATTTGTAGTGTGGATTTATCTCAGAAATGTATTTGATATGTTCATTTGCCAACTTAATCCACCCTCTTGTTTTCCTGTGCCAACACACTGAAAATTTCAAATTTACATTAGAAAGGTTTTATGAACCGATTTGCTTAAAACTCCATATATAAATAGCCTTCATTTATAAATCCACTAAGTCCATTAATAAATTGTAGCTGCCATTTTGAAAAAAAATGGTGACAACTTCATACGAAAAGATAAATTAGTTTACCCTTCCTAGGAGCCAGAAGGACTTGTTTTAATTTTTTGATCAATAACCACTAAAAAGTAATGATATCAGTACAAAAAACCCTTAACGGCTTAAAAGTTTGTGACGCCGCTACTTTGTGGCTATAAGAATTTGAAATATGAGTCTTAAAAATAATGATATTAAATTTTAAGTGACGCTTTGCAATTAGTTAAAATATACATAGATTTTCTTATTTGATCATTCACTTTTATCTTTTATTTATATTTATAATGCAAACGTAATATTTTTAACTTCAAGATCAGACAGATATTTAAAATACACTCACTGATGCTTTTTCATTCGCATTTCAAATTCAAAATAACAGTTTTAAAAGGAATGATATAAAAATTCCAGTGGCGCCTCGGTGTTATTTTAAAAGATTTGTTTTTAGATTCCATTAAAATTACTTTTGTTTTGCTAATAAAATATATTTACACATTTAAACAGTGCTTTTGATTTTCAAATATACTGTCAAATAATTATACTTTCACTGAGTTAGCATTATAAAGTAAAATTATTTATTTCAATAAATTGATTTATCCTTTGCGTCACGCTATCCAAAACTGCAAGTAAAATTTGTGTAAATGTTTTCTTTACGTCACACTACCTCTTTGAGCAAATTTTCACTTAGTTGGACACTATGATACTATGTTTTGAATAGCGTGATGCAAAAGATAAATCAATTTATTGAAATAAATAATTTTACTTTATAATGCTAACTCAGTGAAAGTATAATTATTTGACAGTATATTTGAAAATTAAAAGCACTGTTTAAATGTGTAAATATATTTTATTAGCAAAACAAAAGTAATTTTAATGGAATCTAAAAACAAATCTTTTAAAATAACACCGAGGCGCCACTGGAATTTTTATATCATTCCTTTTAAAACTGTTATTTTGAATTTGAAATGCGAATGAAAAAGCATCAGTGAGTGTATTTTAAATATCTGTCTGATCTTGAAGTTAAAAATATTACGTTTGCATTATAAATATAAATAAAAGATAAAAGTGAATGATCAAATAAGAAAATCTATGTATATTTTAACTAATTGCAAAGCGTCACTTAAAATTTAATATCATTATTTTTAAGACTCATATTTCAAATTCTTATAGCCACAAAGTAGCGGCGTCACAAACTTTTAAGCCGTTAAGGGTTTTTTGTACTGATAAATGTTATACTGTACTAACTTGCAATTTTGCCCATAATGTATTTGAATTCTCTTGGATGTCCCTGTACACGAAGCATTTGCTTGATACCAACAAAAGGTTTAGTGTAGCATCCTTATATGATGCAGATTTAGAATACTAAACTTGGACTTCCTGTATGCAACTATTTGTTCTTGAGATATGCACATAACAGACAGAGAAGCAGACACACAACTACTAGGAACATGTTTTAGGATTCAGGTCATCTCACAACATGTAAGTATAACAAAAAATTAGTATCGAAAAACCGCACTTTCGGTCTTTTCGGTAATAGGAAGTGAAAAATGCTACCAGTTGTACACTCATCGAAATCTATGTAACTCTTGTGCCCCGATGTTCTATTATTGTAGCATACCTACCGTCTTTCAGCTCAAGCTTTATACTAAGCTGTCAACTAAGCTTTAGACATTATAAAGCTTTAAAATGCTTTAGACATTATAGTGTTCAGACACAGACACACGCACATAAATCACAGTGAAAAAAAAAAAAAGAAGAAGACAAATTAACTCAATGTTACTCAATCATTATTATTATAAGTTTTTTTTTTTTCCCATAATTACAATACTTATAGCTTACTATAATCTAGAACAGTTTGTTGCGGGCACTTGTACCTCTCCTCTTATGTTAGACTAGCAAGTCCGTGCGACTTTTTCGCACTTTATTTCTTTGTAACCTTTAAAATTTAAAATTATTATAATTATTTTATTTTAAAGCCATAAAAACGTTATGTTTACATATGCATAAGCAAATTTATTATTTAACGTTTTTTTTTTTTTTTTTTTTTTTTTTTCACGTGAAAGCATATTTTATTTTTTCATAGATATAGTAATAAGACATAGATTGATCATCGAGGGTGAAAAAGTGATTCCTTTTCATTTGGGAAAAGTCGGCCATCTTACTTTCTTATGGATATTTTTCCTCGAATTAATATACACGGGAATACACACAGATAATTTAGCTAATAAAATTTATGAAAAATTTATGTACTAAAAGAGAATAAAAAACTCTAGATAACCATTTTTCATTATAATTATTATTATTAACTCTACTATAGTATACTCATATCTCCACAAAACAGACTTTCTTTCGGCATTTATTATTATACTTCTTTGAGATAAAAATCGTCTGCATTCATCATGGAAAATAATTTTAATAAATTATAATTAATAAATAATTTGTATTGCGTAAATTTGTATAAGATTATATGTAGAAGAAAGTCTTGTGGTGGCCACAACATATTAGTTATGTATTAAAACTCCCGCTTCTGCTAACTACATATTTAAAAGAATTTTGAAAATTTCATATTACTTATTAATGTAAAATCTTAAAATTTAAAGAGAGTATTTCATCAAATATAAAGACAGTAATTGTTTCATAATAATAACAAAGAACTGATTATAAAAATGATATTTTTCGTAAATTACTTGAATATAACTTATTTATGAAAACTTATCCCGTTTCTTTTCATATATTTATTACAACACTTAAAAGCCGTGCAATATTTCGGCATTTTAAAAATTCATTAACATTCTACTCTATTACTATTTCCGTGTTTTATACTCCCTATTGTCTGATGCCAAAATTTTTTTCGGCATCAAAAATCTTTGCACGATAACATGGGGATGATAGATCTATATAAAATACTATATCTATGCATTTTATGCTGGGGGGAAAAATAATAATTCGTAATTTTATTTTATTTTATATTATTTATTATTATTATTATTATTGGCAATAATTAAAAATTTATATGTCCATTTTTAAAGTTTTTACCAAAGTTATTATTTTCATATTTTAATTAATTTCAAAAAATCTAATAAAAATTTCGTTACAAATAAGGTACCAAATGAAAGGAGAATTTTTTCTGAATCCGTCGGTTTAATCAAATTATCGATCGAACAATTAGATTTTTTAAAATTAACTAAAGTACGAAAAGCTGGTGGCAACTTGCGTCAACACACAGACAAACAGACTCAAAAATCTCTTAGCCATTTATATATAGAGAGATAATAAGCCAAGTGGTTTTTGGAATATAGTACTTAAAAAAAAAAAAAAAAAATGCTTCCCCCCCCCCCAACAGATTTTGATAAAAGTTAAGATTTGGGTATAAATACTAATTATGGGTTACAGTCCAAAAATCTATAAATTCGGTTGAAAGTTAGAAATTAAAATATATAAATATATTAAAATGAGATTTACAAAAAAAAAAAAAAAGTGTTCTTATTTTAAAATTTGCGAATTTACAATGATCAAATTTTCAATTTGTGTTACATAAATCACGTAGCTTTTGGATTAAAAAATATATTAGCTTTTCTTAGAAAAAAAAAAAAGAAATGAAATGAAATGGGAAAAAGATAAAATAAAGAAATAAAATGGAAAAAATAAAATGCAAGAAGAAATAAAATGAAAAAAAAAAAAAAAAAAGATGTTTTTGCACAAATGAAAAAATTGGCTAAAGACCGTAATCGCAGTCCAAAAATGTCTAGATTCAGTTGAAAATTAAAGATTTTTATAGAAAAGTAATATTTTGCTGTGTTCAAGGCCACCCGTGCGCTGACATTTATAGCTTCTCAATTAGCGTTAAATTTAAATAACATGCAATTACACAGAAAAAGAAAAAAAAAATGGCAAAAAAAGAGGGGGGGGGAGAAAGAGGAAAAAATAGATTAAAAGAATCAATAATAACTTGAAATATTGAAAAACAAAAAATAATACACACGTTCCTTGTACCTTTACATCGGTAGTTTTCAAAACAGATAACTATTACACATCTATTTATAGATCCCTTCCCTCCACGCAGAAAAGGGGAGGTCGAAAAACTCACACTAGAGTGGGAAGCGATCACCTGTGAAGTGATTGATCACTGATCTTGGAGTACGACGATTCAACTTCAAAATAAAAATGTCTGTTTTATTATTAAAATATCTCTTTTTCATTTTAATAAAAATTCAATATTTTTAAATCAATGCACAGATAAAAAATTGAAGTTATTAGCCGCGTGATTAAGATTTCAAATATCTCAAACAGAACTGAGTAAATTCCAGTTTTTTGATGCCTTGTCTAATTTTAATGATAATGTCCGAGTTTTGAAATTAAATTAAATATTATTATTAACTTTTTTTAAAAAAATGCCCACTAGTCTAAAATCTAAAGACCTTCAAGAATTGCATGCAAAAATCCAAATTCGAAAATCACAATTTCCTTTTGAGATATTTTTAGAAAACTGAAGGTCCTTAATTCCCATAGGATTAACATGGAGAAAGGATTTTGGAGATTTTACTGATGTACAGCCTTAACGCGCGCTGTCCTCGCTGCGAGGACGCAAAATTTAAGATCCAGCTGCAAAAATTCATCCCGGAAATTTTTTAGCAAAAATTCATGTTTATAACATATCAGAAAAGGCCGGTTTTTTAAACCTTAAAATTTAAAATTTCTTTTAGTTTAATTTAGTTCATAAGTTCCGGTGGCAGTATAATTTAAATGTTTCAAATTGTCTTGCGCCGCAAAGGGTTAATAATTAACACTTAACGGACTGCTGACGTAATTCGACATTCTTTTTATTTTGATTTTTAAGATGGACAAGGTAAGTTTCCTTATCCATTCTGTCGTCCGACACCAGATAGGGATGGGAACAAAACGAAGAACGTGTTGTTTAAAACAGTTATTCCCGAAAAAACAAACGAACTGTAGATAGAAGTTTGTCGTTGTATCTGTCCGGATTTTTAGTTCGATATACAAAGCTACATCATTCAACTGAACGCTACGACATTTGGTACACTTATTAACCAAGACCAAAATCTAGCTAACGAATTATTTTTGGTATAATTTGATTAAAACAAGATAAGGAAATATTTAATTAAAATATTTTACCATATTTACACCAGTTTCGGAGAAAACTATGAAAAACTTTGAGCGGCTAAACCTACGACCGCAACGGGGCCGTACCCAGCATCTCCCATTTAACAGTTTCGAAAGCAGAAATTTTTCTATGTTATTACTAATAGAAAAAATTCTGCTCTCGCATAAATTTTGAAGGTTTTGAAGCCGTATGTTATTACATAATAATTTAGAAAATGTGCATATAGAAAATATATTTAGAATTTATTATATTTATCCTTGGTTTGTTGAATTAATTGAAATAAGGTTGTTTTAACATATAAAATAAATAAGTAATAAAGCAAAGGCGAAATCATGCTAATTTCAAAAATTATATCCTATTGTAATCAACAAAATATATTTATGTGTGTGTGAATGTACATATATATATATATATATATATATATATATGCACATATACATATATACATAGAGAGAGGAGACCCGTGTACCTAGGGCTATCATGTACCTAGGTCCACCCCACTTTATTTGAAAAATATTTAGTTTTAATATTCAGTTGGGCGAGTAACAACACCAATTGCTACATTTACAATCACTTTGAAACCATTCGGGAGAAAGTTTTTACAAGTTGTATGTTCAAAAAGAATTTACATGGTTTGCAGAAAATTTTGCAGCTCATCTCTTTATCTATTATACAAAACTCAGTCAAATAATTTTCTTTTATTTCTAGTGTATAATTTTTCTTGTTGCATTGAGTAATAAATGAGATACTTAACTAGCCCTCTCTGTGTGTGAGTTTTTTAGTGGAAGGTATTTTGAATGAAGTTAGAAACTTGTACCTGGGGCCACATAGCTGAATTGTACCTAGGGCCATTCATGGCCCTATGTACAATTACAATCTTATTCTTCTTGTTGTTACAATTTAATTGAAAAACTTTTATAATTAAATGAAGGTTTATGTTGTATGAGGGACATTGTTTCAACCCACCACCAGTCATAAGCTTCACCCGTAGGACAGAAGTGTGTTTGGACCTTATAAGATATACTGCAGTACAGCCTGTAGTATTTGGATTCTGACAAACCCTGGCAAACCAAGCACTATATATGACGTTTCTGAAAATTTTGGCAATTCCTATCCGCCGGTCTTTACTCCTGTGAACATTCTATCAGGTTTTCGTGCAACTGGCATATAGCCAGCGATTCAAAACATGTTCACTGACCAGGAAACCATCCCATACTGTAATCATAAAAAAAAAGAAATCCAAACAAGCATTAATCGAAAAAGCATATATAAATATGTTTCCTGGCGCATAAAACATTAGCCCTCGTCAGCTCGTTTTCGAGTTACAAATTCTGAACATTCGCTAATAATCGGTGAAACCACACCTAAATACATAACACTACGCCTTACTGAAATAATGAATGAAATCCAAAACAAGAATTGAAAGAGCATAGACAAACTTGTTCTTTTATGCATTCATCAGTTGCCTATTTCAGCTTTGCCTATTTCAGATATATTCAATTGAGATATAATGCCTAAAAATTCGCTAAAATAGAATATTAATATTAATAAAAGTCATGGTTCTCGCAGATTTTCATGAGACTCCTCCCACTTCTTTTTCTTTACTAAATTTTTACTCAAATATAGATTTCTCGAAAACGGACTTATGACTTATGAGGGGTAACAGTTTGTCCATCAAAAATCATGTTATATTATGCCCTTCTCGAATGAACATAGTTTAATTGATTTCTATTATTACACTATTGGGATGGTTTCCTGGTGAAAGCGAATATTTAAATTGAAATGTGGCTGAAAGACAAGCTCCCTCCATAAATTTCCAAAAAAAGATTTTCTTCAGGAGGAAAGTGAACCAACAATGATGGAACTGCATGTCTCTGTTTCATGTCCTGTTGAAATTTCGAAACCTTCATCATCTAACATATTTTCGTGTGTCATGCTTGAACAGGTACAACTTTTTCTGAAGCAAAACCTCGTACAAAAATTACTCAAAGAAAAGATGTGGCCGTATACCAGGAAGATGTAGAAATTTAAGAAACATTCCAGAATATATATATATATATATATATATATATATATATATATAAATGCTATTAGAATATATCCCAAAGAAAAAAAAAAGTAAAAAATTCGGTTTTTCAAATTAAGGCTACATAATTATCATATGATAAATAAATGTGTTACTTGATATTGTTTCTTTTATAAAATACATGTTTATTTTCTATTCATTACAAAGTGGAATCTAATTTTAAGGGAATGGCCCTAGGTACACTGAGGCCCTTGGTACAATGCGGTCTGACCCCTAGGTACAATAAGCGTGTTGTACCTAGGGCCATGTGTGAAATTTATTTAAGAAGATTCTGTTTGTCGGAATTTATTATTTTAAGTGTTTAATCTCAATTAAAAGAAATTAGTTCTAAAGATATGTACATATCAGTTTGATGATTTTTAGCAAGTCAGGGGCTCTGTTTTGGGAATTGAAAAAAAGCGGCCCTAGGTAAAATGAGGTCTGGCGCTAAGTACAATGAGGGTGCCATGAGCCTAGGGCCATGAGTGAAGTTTATTTTAAAACCTTCTATTTGTCAGGATTTATTATTTTACGTATTTATAGTAATCCTAATTGGAAATAAATAATCCTAGAGATATGTAAATATCAGTTTCATAATTTTAAACAGGCTCTGTTATCGGCCATTGAAAAAAAGCGGCCCTAGGTACACGGGTCTCCTCTACATATAGTGCTCTATTTTACTTGAAAAATCTTTTGAGTTTTGCATTTTGCCCATTAAAATTATAATCCGGAAAAAAAAAAAAAGAATAAAATGTTGTTATCTACATACTTCCCAACATCCTAATTAATATTCCTTAGTATCGTTAACTCCGCCTTCTTTTCAAGACCAGTATATTTTTAGAGTATCTTTCATCGTATTCAATCGTAATTGCATTTGCAGAATATTACTCTACCAATTAGCTGGTGTGAGAAAAAGGGCGGGACTAACAACACTACGAAATATTTATTAGGATCTTGGCAAGTATGCATTCATGATATGAGGTATATATATATTAATTAGGATGCTATGACATTTGTTGAAAAATATTATTCACTTTTTTTTTTTTTTTTAAAGGATGGATTAAATATATCGAGGTTTTCTGTCTCTGCAAACGTAGAATGCTCAAAATTCCTAAATATGAATTTTATTATTTTCTTCTAAATAAGTATATCTACAAAGATTCCAAATCTTTTTTGGTTCTGTAATGAAAGATAAAAAATACGCTTCATTTTCGTACTTTTTCACTTTTTTTCGGAAGCTCCGCCCTAATGCTTTTAGAAAGAATCATATCTTAAGAATGATGTATGTATCACCAGTCACTTTTAGATGGATCTTGTATGAATACCGCTAATAGTTAATACTGCTTTTGCTGGAAATTTCTAGGTATAAAATATGAGTCTCAAGTTTTAATATTAAAGATTTATAATTAAAATTTATTTTCCTTTATTTTATTCAAAAAAATTAATTTAAATGTTTCCGTTTTTAAAGCTAAAATATTTTTCAAAAAATTAATAATTTTTCCTTTTTCTATTTTTAATGACTTTGTATTGAAAAAATAAAATGAAATATTTATACAGAAATACTGAATATAAAAGAAATATAATAAAAAAAGAGGTTGTAATTTATAACTGCGAAGAAATTCATGTGCATATTTCTTTTATTATTTATAAATATGAATTTGAAGTACACACACACATATGTATAAGATATCAATGTATGTTTTTAATCATACAGTATGTTAAAAATATGAAACAAAATAATTTATAGTAAACTTACATGCAAACCAAAAATTGTAGAATTGAAACTGAAGTAAAACTTAATCAAAATCATGGAAAAATTAATTAAACTGTCAAATTTAATGACTAATGAACTAGTATATATATATTTATACTTTCTTTGTCATACTATAAATTCTGTAAAACGCAAAAAGTCATAAAGAAAAATTAAAGAAAATAATAAATACACCTAAAAGGTTATCAATTGACACCGTTTTGTTGACACCGTTACAATCTTTCTTTTAATTTTTAATTCTCAATATTTAATGCGAAAAATCAGAAAAGATATAATATCGCCACACTCGAAGAAAAGTCATCAGCGTCTAATGAGATCGCAAATGACTGATTTCACAAGCGCGGAAATAGGAAGCGGGTAATCTTCTATGGGAGGCAGAGTGTTGTTTACGATGTTCTGTATTTGTGCCATTTATCAATTGCCTAATATGCGGTATCTTGTTCTTTTCTGCAAGTTTTATTCCTGCCGCGGCTTTTTTTTTTTTTTTTTTTTTTGCTTAAATTATTTAGTTTCTATAAATATATAATTTAATTTTGTTTTATTAACACTTTCCAACAAGGTTGAAAAGTGTTAATGACTTCGGTTTGTCTGTCTGTCCGCGCTCTAACTCCCGTAAATATTTATGGAATTCCTTGAAACTGATATATGTTTTTCAAGTTCACTATCGGATGTTCCTATTGAAAATGGAGTTTATACTTCTACTGGCATCTGTACAGGGACACCCGAAAGTATTTCAAAGCATTGTGCTCTATGAGAGGTACTTCTATAAACCATATTTTCATATCGTTACTGTACACATATCTTGATGAAATTGAAATACGTTATTCAAGTTCATTATTGGATGTTTCCTGTAGAAATTAGAGTAAATATCACCACTGGTTTATGTACAGGGACACTCAAAAGTATTCCAAAGCATTGCGTTCTATGAGAGATATTTCTGTAAATCCAATTTTAATAACTTTACTTTCTACGAAGTTTTATAAAATTGAAATATATTATTTGTGTGCATAAAAGAATGATTAGCATTAGATTTACAGGGTGACACAAAAATATTCATTTATATTAAAAGCTATTAATAAAAATTTGCTAGAATTGTACTTTTGTTTACATTAAGCATTTTTAACACTTTCTAACATTTATCAAGTGTGAATATGATTTCAATTTGTGCATATGTCCGTCTGTCTGTCTGCCCGTGCTTTAACTCCCGTAAATAATTATGGAATTTTTTGAAACTGATATGTTATTCAAGTTCACTATCGGGTGTTCCCTATTGAAAATGAGGTTTATACCTCTACTGGTTTGTGTACAGGGGACCCAAAAATATTCAAAAGCTTTATGTTCTATAAGAGGAGTTTCTATAAACTATATTTTAATACCTTTATTGTATAGAAACTATGAAATTTTAACATGTTACTCAAGTTCCCTTTCCGATGTTTCCTATGTAAAATCGAGTACGTTTCTAACTTTCTTGTGTACAGGGGCACTTGAAAGTATTCCAAAGCATTGCGTTCTGTGACAGTTATTTTTATAAACCAAATTTAAATAATTTTACTTTGCACAAAGCTTAATGCAATTGAAATAAATCATTCGTATGCACAAAAGAGTGCCTTCTATATAATATAGTATGATTAGCATTAGATTTACAGGGCCACACAAAAGTATACAGTTACATTAAGAACTATTAATAAAAACTTGCTAGAATTGCACTTTCGTTTACATTAAGCGTTATAACACTTTCTTATATTTTTAGTGGGAATATGATTTGAATTTGCGTATCTGTCTGTCCGATTGTTTACATTTCTATCTCTTTGTTTCCGGCTCCTAGCGTCGGTAAATATTTTTAGAATTTCTTAAAAATGATGCAATCAAGTTCACTATGGAATGTTCCCTATTTAAAATGACATTAATAGATCCTGTACAACTAGTTTGTTTACAGAGACAACAACAACAACAAACAAACAAAAAAAAAAAAAACTAGTTGGCATAGGTGGACTCTGCTCAGTTCCCCATCATATTTATGTTCTCATAAATTTCTAGTGCGAGACATATTATAATCATGTTAAAAGAAATGAATTTGACCAAAGCTTGATACAGTGACAGAATGAAATCCCCGCCTAATAGGCTATCCACCGTTCACTTCGATATATTTATCTTATTCTAATCTATTAATTTATTTCATCAGGGTCAATTCTGTTGTTTAGTTTTCATGCTACTATTTCCAATGCAATAATCCTCAAAATTCATATTTATATATGAAAAATTTACAATTTCGCTATGTTGATAAAATCGTAAATCACGAATAATTTACGAAATTTTCCTATTAGAATATTTGTACTCAATCATGTTCAAACAAATATCATAAATGAAATTTTGAAGTTGTCTAATGTATTTTTGATCCTCAAAATGGAAGCTTATGCTCAATTTTGCCTTATTCTGACATGTTAAGTAAATCGTAAATTCAAATAACTTACGAATTTTTTAAATTGGAAAAATCATAGTCTATGATATTCATGCCAGTATCCTAAATAATATTTCGAATGTGGTTTGACGTATTTACGATGAAAATATCCCTCAAGATTGACGTTTATGTGAAATTTTGCTCTATTCTGCCATGTTAAGGAATTCGTAAATTTCCAATAACTTATGAAATTTTTATATTGGAAAATTGATAGTCATTAATATTCTGCCAGTGTCCTAAATAATAATTCGAAAGTAGTCTGACATCTTTACGATGAAAATTTCTCTCAAAATTGACGTTTATGTAAAATTTTGCCCTGTATACTGCCATGTTAAGAAATTCGTAAATTTCCAATAACTTGCGAAAATTTCAAAGTAGCATATTTATAGTTACTGATGTTCATTCCGTCATCAAAACTTATACTTTAAAACTGGTCTGACATTTTTACAGTAAAAAGTTTCCATTTAATGCACTTTTAAGTGAATTTTTGTCCTATTCTCCCTTGCTGAGAAAATCGTAAATTTCTAACAACTTACGAAGTTTTTTAATTCGAATGTTGCAAATGAATAGGTTTCTTACCAGTATCGAAAGTAATATTTTAAAACTGATCTGACCTCACTGCGATCATTTGTTCGTGAGATATCGTGTAAACAGACTAACAAACTAACGGACTAACACACTGTCAGACACCATACAAATTTTGTCGTTTTCGGATTCCTCCACCTGAAAACGTGTAAAAAGTCAAAAAACGAGGTCGAAAATTTTCACGATTACGTAAGTTCCCCATACCTATAGTATGATGGGGAACTAAAACTGTCAATGGATTAAGTTGTAGGACAGAATTTTTAAAAAGTTATATTTAAAATCTTTCTATTGTAAAAATCATAAAAACATTCACATGTATTTTTAATATTCTAAAATAACGTTTTGTATAGAATATGATATGATTAACTTTTTCGGATTAAAAGTTATTCGATACAACAATTACATACAGTTGGAAAGTGTCACTAATCAATGCGTCCTGCATGATTTTTCTTTCTTTTTTAACTAAAAATACGGTTTCCGTGACCGAAGTTTAGTTTAAACAGCTTGAGTTTTATATTTAGAGAAGTGCTTTATTCACATTATATTTCTGAAAATTGCAATGTGCTGCAAGTTTTACTATTTATACCTTAAAAGTATATTAATTTTCGTAAAAGATTTGAATTTAATTAATTAACAAATCAATTCTAATAATACAGTTTCAAATGAATAATTTAATATACATATTTGAATGATATATGCATTTTCCCCATTGATGTACAAGAACAGTTATTATAAAAATTTCTTATTTTTGTCTTAAATAAATTCTTTATAAATTTTTCACTGTGTTTTTGCAATATTACTTTCTAAGTAATATATATATATATATATATATATATATATATATATATATATGTATATACATATATATATTTTTTAAAGATGTTTATTTATTTATTTATTTTTTTTTACTTTAGAATTTAAAATTCTTATGAAAAAAAAAAAAAAAATCATAACGAAAATATAAATATTAAAATTATTTAATAAGCTTTGATTAATAATACTATTCTTAAAACAATATTTTTAAATGAAAAACAATATAAATAAAATGTCATTGCACTTTTGGCGATAAAAATTTAAAAGGCGCATGGGGGGGGGGGGTCCTTTACTAAAAATGTACTGCCTGCGGAAGTATGAAAACTGGGTCGTCAACCATGAATTTTATTTTGAAACTTTTCTTTGAATGATTCTGGTTTCACTATTACACAATATTTATTTCGTTATAATAATAATTTGGCTTCTGGTAGATTAAAATTTTAATTAGGTGGTGAAATTGGTGTAATATTTATAAGTTTCAAATTTCAAAGGAAATAAGAAAAGAAATAAAGTGCGAAAATTTCGTACAGGTTTGCTAGTCTATATAATATGTCTCTATCGTGGTCCAGTTACGATTATATTTTGTCGAAACGATACGATAGTGACAATAAAATATGACAGGGTTAAAAGAAAAAAAGAAAAAAACATAAGTGATCTAATTAAAAAAAAAAAAAATGCACTACATAAAAACTAATGTACATGATATTCAGATGCACGCAAAATATATTCACACACACACACACACACACAAAAAGGAATTTTCGTATGATTTTTATTATTATTAACTGGAAATCAAATATAAATGTATATACTTTATAATCCATGAAAGGCAGTCGCTCGACAAATATTTCCTTTATATTATGCTGTTTATACCAGTTGTAGTCGACACCCAGCGGATACAATAATTTTGATGACGCAACCAACATTAAAAACGCTCATTACTGACTGACTCTGTAACGCTGTAAGATAGCATTAACATCGAATAAATTTTACATGCACATTGGATTAAGTACAATCATTGTATGAAGTGAAACTTACCTACAGATATTTGTCACTTCGAATCCAGTCAATGGCAAATATGATTTAAGTAATTTATATGAGATTTGAATACATTATCTACCAATAAATATTTGGACACTTTCGAACTGGTTGTGTAAAGAACATGGTACGTATCATATATTTCAGCAAACGTTTTTTCCTGAGGAGAAAACGGGGAACAGTAAAAAATTAAACAATAATCAAGATGTTTTGGATCACCCTGCAAAAAGCAACATTGGAAATGTGTTTTTTTTTTTTTTTTTTTTTTTTGCTGTAGCATGTAATTATGAGGATTCCTCTGAATGAAATTATATGAGGATATCACATATATTCATTGAGATACAACGGTTTCTTAAAAAAAAAAAAATGCAATAAGAAATACCATTTTTTTAAATTACAACACATAAGGTATGAAATCCAGTACAAAGTCACTTTTAGGAAACTTGGCGTACTACATTGAGCGCAACATACTGTAATCAGAATACAAAAATGTTAAATATCTGACGAAATATGAGCATATTTACTTTTAGCGACCGGTTGGATTTGGTCATGGGTCTTTCGGATTAGAAATCAAACGACATACCTCTGGACAAAAGGTTAACCCGATGTCCGTCGGTAAGATCTGATAATCTATCCTGAGAAATGGCGTCTGCTACAACGAGATATATAGAGTAGAGTGATAAATGGTAACTCTTGAGAAGGTCAAAGATGAGTCATGTGACATGCTCTCCTTGCACCTGCGTTTTCGGTGGTTTCCTTGGTAACAGCTTGTTTTCAGTAAATTTCTATGGCAACGGTTTGGAGATTGTTACCGCCAATGTTTTTGTGTATTTGCGTAGTTTAATATTCTTTTGTTCTAAATTATTTTGATTTTGATTTTACTTCTTTTTTATTTCGTGCAGTTGAACTTTAACCGATGAAATGCTTAAAAATAGTTGAAAAATTATTATTTGTTGTTAAATTTAGCTCTTTAAAACTTTAAATTTTCTTTTATAAACACTTTCAAACTTTGTTGGGAAACGATGAAAAAAAAGGTATTTTATAATTTATTAAGATGTGAAATATGTGTAAAATTATTTTAAAAACAATTTATTCGGTCATAGGACTGTCATGTTACCTAATAATAATGATAATTTGTCGAACTGATATTTTAAATGCCAAAATAGCGATAAAGGGCCAAACACAGAAACCTATTGGAGCATGTCACTTGATTCATCTTGAACCATGGAAAGCTAATCCTTCATCCATTGAATCAGCACTCTAATTTATATATCTCTTTGGTCTGCTACACCACTCCCCCTCGAGCGAGTACATATGAGCGTTATTTTTCGCAGTACTGTTCATTGTTGGATTTATAGGTTGAATGGTGCTGCCATCTATTGACCCAGGTTGAAGTTGTTCGTTGGTTGCGTGTTATTTTTATCACGTCCGGGTCACCAATTTGGCGGCCGGTTGGATTTGATCCTGGTCTTTCGGATTAGAAATCAAACGACATACCTCTGGACAAAAGATTAACCCGTTATCCATCGGTAATATCTGATAATCTATCCTGAGAAATGGCGTCCGCTACATACTAAATAATTTGTAATTAAAAAAATTAATTTGCACAATTTAATAGAAAATATGTTTCGGTATCATTGGTGTTTGCTTACAATGAGAAAGTAGAAATACGATTTTCAATTACACATTTTAAAAATAAACGCGTTTAAAAGACCTTCCGCGAACTTATTTTGCTCACGTGTGAATGCACCACTATGCTTAATCAGTTTAACCAACAGATTGAGCTACGTATTGAGCTATTTATATGAAATCCCAAACAAATATCGTGTAACTTCAAAAAATTATGAGTTATAGAATGAACAGAATTTCAGTTCCTCTCAAAAAAGAAAAAAAACAAACAATTTACAACATAAATGCAAAAAAGCAAGCACAAGCTTTAGTATAAAATCTCCGTGGCGACTTTTTTTTTTTTTTTTTTTTTTTTTGGGGGGGGGGGAATTTTTTCTAAAGACTTTGGCGAGAAACGCACGAGCTACTTCGGTGCCACAATTGAAATTTTGCCAAAGGAGTCCTATACTGAAGCTTTTCCATAAAAATAAAAAAAAGCAGATTTCTATTTTCGATTATAAACGTAAACATTTCAGTTCAAAAGAATGAAATTCATTTCAAAGGAAGAGATTTGATATCTGTCGTCGCTGGCGATAAAAAAAAAAAAAAAAAAAAAAAAAAAAAAAAGTAGCATCGCTTGTGCTCGCATAAAAATTCCCTATAGTTTTAACATAAGAATTTATTCCCACGGTAGATATTACTTCTATAAAATTGAAAAATTCAAACTACAGTCGGCTGCAAAATTATTCGAGCACTAGCAATAATACTTGCCAAAAAAAAGTACACTTAATACAGCTTTGTTAAATAAATCCTTGTCGAGTCATGTTCTTAATCAGTCTAAGAACATGATTCGACAAGGATTTACTTAGCAAAACAGTATTAAGTGTACTTTTTAAATATAGGAATTATTGGCTAGTGCTCGAATAATTTTGCAGCCGACTGTATATACAAAAATGCAGCCAACATCGTTGCTTTCTCTAATCTATTTTATTTCTGAAAACAATTTTTATAGATGCCACACGCACCACATCAACTTTAAATTTTACATCTACTTTTTAAGATAACACGCGATCATGTTTTATATAAAAATTAAATCATTAAATTAATTTTTTTTTTTTTTTTTTTTACACATTTTTATTTCATTTTGCACGCTCACTTCTTATTTCCTAATTCAAAATTGTTAAAAAAAACTTTTTCGATAGTGTTTGTTTCGATACTGATTATTATTAATTTTCTTTTCTTTTTCTTTCAAAAAAAAAAATGATGAAATTCTGGCAAAAGCACAGGGATGGAACACGGGCGCAGAATTCATACCGGAATCCGTTGAAGAAATTTCTCTACCTATAATATCGTTGATTTAAGAAGTAGAAAATTTTCTTACATTGAGAGTGGTATGAATTCTGCGCCCGTGTTCCATCCCTGAAAGCAGAATTTAGTTTAGGACGGAGGACTATTAGTTTTTTTTTTTTTTTTTTTTTTTTTTTTTTTCTGAAATTATAACATTGTTTTCAAATTATTCATTTATATTTTAGATACATTTTAGATTTCGATAAATGTCCAACTATCGAAAAATGACACCGCAAAAATCCCAGATTGAGACTAATCCGCGATTATAATGAAATGCTCGCCCTCTGGTGGGCTAAGGTGAAATTATCACACCACTGCATATCATCATATTATGCAATCGATTATCCATGATGTAATGGCGGAGAAAGAACAATAATAAATACACGTGGCTAGTATATTTACTAACAATTGCAGTTCAGAGAGCGCCATTTATCGATCATTACAAACGCGGATAATCCTCAGTCAAAAAAAAAAAAAAAAAAAAAAAAAAAAATCATTTATAGATAAAAACAAAGGTTTAAGAAATCGACACAGTTGTTAAGGTATGATTCGATTCAGAAATTCCGTTCATTTTGCATTTGGAACCCAAACTGCAGACGATTGTAACTATTTAAATGGACAATATTCCTGTGACGTCACAGTAGGTAAAATCGCCGAACACGTGGCCGATATTTTGTAAACAAATCAGATTCAAGATGCCATTTTATTGTTACGCATAACATTTTCTTAAATATTTCTCCAGTGAAACTTAATAATCAGATATCTGTTCAAACAAGAAAGAGAAATGTAAACAACTGAATCGAATGATAAAGTTAAGACTATTCCATATCGTAAAATTGCAGAACATTTTATGTATACACACACACATATATATATAATGAATAAAAGATTAATAAGAGCATTTTATACACACACATATATATATAGACATCAAAGCTTACAAAGTTAGAATTTCAATCACTTTAATAAAAGAATTTATTAAATGGAACATCCATTTAAATTTGTTAACATCGCCACAGTTCAAATGGCAACTTTTAATATTACATATGCTAATTAATACTAAAGTATATTACTAAAACTGGATTATAAACCAAACAAAGGTATCACTATATCACTCTTACTTCAATTTCATATAAAACTGTAACTCTTATAAATAATATTGCAAGATAAAAATTTGCCAGCCACAATGCTTTGCTATGGTAGAGTTGAGGATTGATTGCCTAACCATCTGATATTCTTGTAGCCTCGAGCCCAAAGTGGGAATATGGTCCATAAAACTTTCATTCATTTTTTTTTTTCTCTATTTGGTGTAAATTATCTCACTGTTTCCAGCACGTTATACTGATTCTTATTTATAAAATTAATATACTGAATGATTCAAAAGGCACAGAAAGACATCGGATTTTTTTTTAGGTAATAAAAGATTTATTAGCAAATTAGTTTAAACTGTTTCCATCAAGCAACGTTTTAATTATAAAATTACTTTTTTACCGTGGTGCAATACATTTAACAACGTAACTAGGACTAGAAATGCTGAATGCGACCGCTATCATTCATGAGAATAGCCCTCAGAATTGGAAATTTTCATTAAAAAAAAAAAAAAAAAAAAAAATGCTTAAGTATTCGCAAAATGGCGTCATTTGAGAAAGCGAATGTATATAAAATGGTAGGGAATTTAGCGAGTAAAGCGCGATTTGTTGGTGAAAAATGTAACTGATATTTTTTTCTTATATATGTATAAACATCCCGTGCTTTTCTGTGCATTTTAATGAAATTTGCGTAGAGCTACAGCCATAGTTTTTAAATAATATATGTATATACAGATAGGAAAGTCCCTTTAACCTGAAAATACTTGCGAACGGAGAGTGCTACAGCCACGCAAGTGAGGTAACGGTATAGTAAAGTGACTCTGCCTGACCTAATGCAAAACGACAGCAGCGTCCCCTAGTGGCAATATTTGGAAGTTAGTCATTGCAAATCGAAAACGAAAAGAGATAGAGCAAAATTTCCAATTAGAAAGTTTTAGAACATCAATTAATTAGTACGAACCGATATTTGGTTCACACGAATAAGATAAATTGGCGCTTTTATACCCAAAAATGTCCGTAATCTATGCGCGACTGTTCTACTCTACATATTCTCATTTCGGAAATGTAGCAGTGTGAAAATGCAGTTTGTGACTTTGTACTGTACTATAATGTCTGAAAACTTTAATTTCCAATGCATTTAAAATTTTAGTTTAAAAAGTGTTGGCGCTCGCTTGATACAAACAACATAATATAGCATAAAATTATTGATGGCAGACGATAATTTTATTCCTCATGTGCGAGCGCTTTCATTTTAAAAATTTTATTTTCTGTGTTGTGGCAATTTCAATCGTTGCCTAGCGACGGGTAGAAAATATGTTTTCTTTTTTGAAAGTGACAAAACAAATGCAATTTTGAATGATCCTAAATGAATGAGATCCTACAAAAAATACATTTCTTAAAAATAAACGTTTGAATTTAGAATTTTGGAGCTGTGTGAGAATGTCAAGCATCACTAACTTTCAATATTGCGAGATGGTGCTTATTTATGGCGAATGTCAACGAAATGCAACGCATGCTGCACGGGAGTATGCCGTTCGTTTTCTAGGTGGGCCACATCCAAGTGCAGTTACCATCGCAAATGTAGTGCGACGGCTCATGGCGACAGGAAGCACTAAAAGTCGTCCGCGTTGTGGCAGACCAGTGAGTGCAGGTATGCGTATACCGCCAGAGAGTATTTTGGCATATGCACTAGCCCATACGCACAGCAGTACAAGAGAAATCAGCATGGCTTGTGGCTTAACACGGGCCCGAGTATGGCAAATACTGCATAGTCAACATGCACATCCCTATCATGTCACTCTGCAGCAAGAACTGTTGCCACGGGATAATGAGCGTCGATTTGATTGGTGCAACTGGGCATTAAAAAATGTTGAAGATAAATCAGATTTTTTGTCCAACATTGTTTGATCGGACGAGGCACTGTTTCAGCGTACCGGAGTACTAAACCGACATAATGCCCACTACTGGGCGCTGGAAAATCCCTCGTGAGGACTATCCACAAAACACCAAGTGCGCTGGTCCATTAATGTGTGGGGCGGTATCTGGAAGGATCGCTTACTGGGACCTGTGTTCTACGAAGGCACATTGAACGGACAGAGGTACCTCCAACAATTACAGGATGTCATACCCGACTTTTTGGATGATATTCCCCTGTCCGCATTACGGGACATGTGGTTCCAACATGACGGTGCTCCTGCACACCAGCCAGCTGGAGTACGAAGCTTTCTAAATGATTGCTTTGGACAACAAATTATTGGGTATGGTAGTAGTATTGAATGGCCTCCACGATCGCCGGACCTGACTCCGATGGATTTCTTCCTGTGGGGTTACATAAAAGATCAGGTTTATGCAACTCCACATACAAGTCTGCTGGATCTACGTCATCGTATTATAGATGCTTTCAATAGTGTAACACCTTCCATGCTGAGAAATGTGCATGCAGAATTACTCACACGAATACAAACGTGTATTGTGAGCAATGGCGAACTTTTCGAACATTCTCAACATTAACTTTTTATCACTATGAGACTTAGAGTTTAGTTTACCTATTTTGTTTTTGTGTGTGATGTTATCAAAATGTATTGATGTAAGTACATAGTATTTATTCATTAAATTGTGCATATTTCTTCTTTTCTCTGGCTATTCCTTTCAAATATTTACACAAAATGGAGTGCATCGATTTTGGATATTTTTTGGGTATACAGGCGCCAATTTATCTTATCCGTGTAAACCAAATATCGTTTCGTACTAAGTAATTGATGCTCTAAAACTTTCTAATTGGAAATTTTGCTCTATCTCTTTTCGTTTTCGATTTGCAATGGCTAACTTCCAAATTTCGCCACTAGGGTCGCTGCTGTCGTTTGCATTAGGTCGGTCATAGTCGCTTTACTATACCGTTACCTCACTTGCGGGGCTGTAGCACTCTCCGTTTATGGGACATTTTTCATGTTTTTATTAATAACGTTCACCATATATAATTCAGAATTTTGTAACATTGCTCATAAGTACGCTTCAGTATTCAGTTACATATAAGCATACTAACTTTGATAAAAAGTTATCATTTTTAATTGATAATATATATATATTTTTTTTACATGCATGTGCATTGTTCCATTCATCCCCACCTATGGGGATGAATGGGACAGGATTGGAGTTAACAAAGAAAAGAAAACAAAATGGAAAGTAAATAAATTTTTTAAGTTAAAGTAGTTTATGTGATTTTATTACACACTATGAATTTACTGAAATTAACATAAACTGATGTATTGACTGAAATTAACATCAAAGGGCAAAAACCCTTCGGTTCGTACAGTTCCTTGTGCTCTAGGCTTTGGTAATTTAATCTAATAAGATCTAATCTAAAAATAGATAAATAAATAAGACACTATAATAGAAAGAGATAAATCATTATAATAGAATACAAATTATCCAGATAAATTTTTGTTTCCGACTGATCGGGAAAAATCAGGATTCTGTTCTGTATTACATTAATAATCACCAGGATTTATTTAATTAACTTGATTGAAATTGTTAATTATTGATATTATTGATTTAGGTTGTATTGAACATTTTAACTTATAATTTCTGTAATCATAATTATTATAAACAAAAATCAGAACAATTAATTTCGAGCTATTTTTCTCTGAGTCCATGCTACTTTTATAATTCTATGTTATAACTATTGAACTACAGGTTATAAAAATATTGAAAATCTATTTACGATTTGTTTTTTTTTTTTTTTTTTTGGTTTAAAAGGGACCACAGAGTAAGCAGAGTCCTTTTTAACATTCACAATAACATTTAATAATAAAGAAAAGAAGAATAACACATTACTGGCATTTCTATACCGCACGCTTAGAACAGCTTTCTCGTACAGACCGATACAAAACTATGGCTATAAACTGAGGAGCGATAAAAATACGCCGCTCTCTTCTGTTGATTACGTAATACAGATACGTCATGACAGGTGTGTGCTGGTTAGCTAATGACATACTTGCCAACATCCTAATTAATATTCCGTAGTCTTGTTAGTCCCGCCCTTTTTCTTCCACCAATAAATTTTTTGGGCAATATTCTCTAAATGCAATTGCTATTAAATAAGAGGAAAAATACTCTAAAAAGATACCGGTGTGAAAAAGAAGGCGGAGCTAACAATACTACGGAATATTAATTAGCATGTTGGCAAGTATGGCTAATGATATGAGGAAACATGCATTGAAAATTCCTACATTTTCCCCTTTTTCAATAAATGTTTCGAAAATAAAACATATTTATACATTATAATAGCATATTAAAAATTACAGAAAATTATTTTTATGCAAATATTACTTAAAATGAGAGAATTGTTGGTAAAGAAATAAAATTATAACCAAATAATTATAGTTAATATAATAAAATAAAATATGCAAAATATAAGTAGTTAACTTCTTAATGAACACACAGTTTAAATATACATCTATGCCGACTTTTATTTATTTTAGAAAAGGGAAATATAAAATATGCACATCATTATTACTTTGATTTTTATAACATATTAAGTTAGATTATTTATGATTACTGAGGAACAAATAGAATAGCATTAAAAAAATGTTTAGTGTTTTATTTTTTCACTTTGTATGCTGAGGGGGGGGGGGGGGACAGGTCTGAGGAGAAATTACAAGTAGAAAATTTCATGAATTTCAACCATAAAATAAAAAAAAAAAAAAAAAAAAAAAAACTATCGATCTTAATTATGATTAAGATGTTCTTTAAAAATATATAATAATTAAATATAAGGTGAATATTTAGTGAAAATTTAAGTACTGTATCACAAGAGAAATATTTTATAAAACCGTACATTTTAAAAATTTGAAAACAAAATAATAAAAATAGTTGAAATGTAATATGGCGTACAACCGATTTAGACTTATGAGCATTCTTCATGCATTTTAGCAAGCATTAGTAATTTGGTCGAACGATTTTTACAAACTTTTCGGCCTTATACATGAAATCGAATCTCAATGCTGATAAATTGCCATTATTATTATCTACTTTTCTATTCGGAAAACTATTTCTTTATTTCAAGATATGGTTCGCTTTGCGATTTAAATCATACAGGGGTGATTGTGACTCAAAGGTAAAAACCCTGAAATTTAGAGCCTCAAATTAGAAAAAACCCAAAATATCAAATAATACTCAAACTATTTAGGGCAGAAGCCTTCAATCTTTTTACATTTCATTCACATATCACCTGGATGACAAATGAACAACCAATGAAAACAAGAAATAACTTTATAGGAAATAAAATATACACATGGGTTAGAGTAAAAACCCTGAACACAAACACCCCTGAATTCATACATTTATCATTAAAAAAAAAACCAGATGTTTATTTACGCAGGTTAAGCGGCGTGAAGTTTCTCTTTGCACTTCCAGATTTGGCAAAAATCGCACTGCCTGGCGAAAAATTGTGAATTTTTGCTGTACGCGCCAGCATAATAGAGATACGCTTCCCGTCCCCCTCAAATAAAAGAGGAAGGCGAAATTTTCGCTTTTTCGGAAAGGAAGGAAGAGGAAGGTATGGGTGGAGAGGGGGAGAGCACAGCAGAGAATGATCATTCGTATCAAGGGAGAAATTTAGGGGGTGGGGGGTATTCGTCACTAAAACTAGAAATTACATTTGTTATATTTTTATTAACCTATTATTATTATTATTATTTATTACAAATTATATATATATATATATATATTGTTTTTAAGTGTTAAAATAATTCTTTTCCATTCTCCAAATCAAATTCATGGCTATAAAACTACCGAACATAATGCGGGAAGAGGTGGCGTCCCGCAAATACGGTGGGTGATTGGGCAAAATGGAGGTCATATTCGGATTCAGGAGGTCATTTGACATAAGAATGAGCAAGAATGGTATCAAGGCTCGAATATATATATATATATATATATATATATATATAAATATATATATACATATTTTGCAGCGCAGTGTAATCAAATTAATTTTATATAATGAGCTAAATGAGTTTCTTTTCTTAAATCAGTCTCAATATTTTAATATACCATTACTAGAAATAAATGACCCGTTAAAGGGTTAATATAAACAGTAGTTTTGAGGACTTTAGATGTTAGCAGACTTATAACGTATTATTGTGTTATTTTAGATTCAATATATAAGAGAGCTAGAGCTATAAGGTTGGCTTATCATATGTACACATACATTTGGGACTGCATGGATACCCCTTGTATCTGGGACAGTCGATGATGGGGCGCGCAAGCGTGCCACCTGTCTTATCATATGTACACAAGAGAAAATTTCCATAACCGAAAAAGTTTTCTTCTATAAAAGACTTTTGATATTAGTTTTAATATGAGTATGGGGAATAATTTAACATATTTACACAAACTAGAGCCCCTTAAATAAATAATAGGCCGGCGCATCACCGACATTTTTTTGCCTCGTAAGAGGACAGCATTTCCGCTTGGCGATTTTATCGCTTCACTGGTGGTTTTAAGAAATTTTCATCTAAAAATAAAATCGACCAAAAATGATAAGCAACACAAGTAATCTGTTTCTCTTTCTTAAATAATTTATAACATTTGAAAGGGGTAAAAAAAAAAGAGCGTACCAATTAAAATTGGAAAGTTTTTTCAACGACCTAATACTATCAGGACACGGACACAAGACAACTTTGGCGAACCAAAAAAACGTCGCCAAGACTCTACAAACACACAGTAAAAAAGCGTTTCTTAAAATAATTTATGGTTATTAAAATACATATTTAGATTTAAATAATACTTTTTTTTTAATTTTTTACTTTATAAATGTCAGAAATGCAAAGGAAAGTATAAGTGAATAACAATAAAACTTACTATGCAAAGCTGTGCAATCCAATAATCTGGACGACAATTCGCAGCCCATTTTCTCCTTCTTGCATTATCCGAAGGAAACCTAAACATTTTGTATCCTTTTCTGGAGTGTTTACAGCAGTTTATTGCTGAACAACCTCCCATATTGCAGTTTATTTCACTAAAATTACGAGCAAGACGGTAGAAACAATGGATGCCGTTTGTTTATCACGCTGGGTACATGCGGCAACCCTAAGGCAAAAAAATGTCGGATGCGCCAGCTCGTATATATAGGAGCCTTAACACAAACAAAGGACGTCTATTCCGCCTTTTTTTCAGGACGCTTTCAGGGATGATGCCTTTTTTAATACCACTAGTTTTCATACAGTAATCTGTATCCTATTTAATCAAGACACATTATTACAAAACTACCTTACTATAAAACTATATTAATATTAATATCACTATTCCTTGCATCAACAATGTTAAGTAGGGGAGCGTGAGGCAGATTGTAAGAGTTTTTGGAAAATTAAGTATATTAGTTCCCCATCATACTATAGGTATGGGGAACATAGGTGATCGTGAAAATTTTCGACCTTGGTTTTTTGACGTTTTTATACGTTTTCAGGTGTGAGGAATCCGAAAAGGACAAAATTTGTATGGTGTCTGTCTGTAGGGTGTCTGTTAGTGGGTTAGTCCGTTAGTCCGTTAGTTCGTTAGAGTGTCGGTCCGTTAGTGTGTTAGTCCGTTAGTTTGTTTGTCTGTTAACACGATATCTCACGAGCAAATGATCGCAGAGGAGAGGTCAGATCAGTTTTAAAATATTACTTTCGATACTGGCAAGAACCCTATTCATTTGCAACTTTCGAATTAAAAAACTTCGTAAGTTATGAGAAATTTACGATTTTCTTAACATGGGAGAATAGGACAAAATTTCACTTAAACGTGCATTAAGTGGAAACTTTTTACTGTAAAAATGTCAGACCAGTTTTAAAATATCAGTTTTGATGCCGGAATGAACATCAGTAACTATAAATATGCTACTTTGAAAATTTCGCAAGTTATTGGAAATTTACGAATTTCTTAACATGGCAGTATAGGGCAAAATTTCACATAAACGTCTATTTTTAGAGATATTTTCATCGTAAAGATGTCAGACTACTTTTGAAATATTATTTAGCACACTGGCATGAATATTAATGACTATGAATTTTCCAATATAAAAATTTCGTAAGTTATTGAAAAATTACGAATTTCTTAACATGTCAGAATAGAGCAAAATTTCACATAAACGTCAATCTTGAGGGATATTTTTATCGTAAAAATGTCAAACCACTTTTTAAATATTATTTTGGATACTGACATGAATATCGTAGACTATGATTTTTCCAATTTAAAAAATTCGTAAGTTATTTGGAATTTACGATTTACTTAACATGTCAGAATAAGGCAAAATTGAGCATAAACTTCCATTTTGAGGATCATAAATACATTAGACAACTTCAAAATTTCATTTATGATATTTGTTTGAACATGATTGAATACAAATATTCTAATAGGAAAATTTCGTAAATTATTCGTAATTTACGATTTTATCAACATAGCGAAATTGTAAATTTTTCATATAAATGTGAATTTTGAGGATTATTGCATTGGAAATAGTAGCATGAAAACTAAAAAACAGAATTGACCCTGATAAAATAAATTAATAGATTAGAATAAGATAAATATATCGAAGAGAACTGTGGATAGCCTATTAGGCGGGGATTTCATTCTGTCACTGTATCAAGCTTTGGTCAAATTCATTTCTTTTAACATGATTATAATATGTCTCGCACTAGAAATTTATGAGAACATAAATATGATGGGGAACTGAGCAGAGTCCACCTATGCCAACTAGTTTTGAAATGTATTTACGTTTTCCTGTTTATAATTGTTGCTTTCTATAGCATACATATTCATCTAGCAAATTCATTAAAAAAAAAAAAAAAAAAACCTTCGTTAATTTTGCTAATTTTAGCACAAAAAATATTTTTTCAAAATTGGGTGCCTGTTACAATTTGCCCTGGGTTTGGGGCAAATTGAAACACACGTGAGGCAAATTGTAACGGATACAAAGGGAACCCTAATAATAAAAACGACAATATTTCAAAATATTTTTTGTCATCAAACATTTATTAATTTATTTAAAAAAGGCAATTAATAACTTATATTAAATTATAACCTTCTTGGTATAGTAACAATGAATAATATGAAAAGGATTATAGTAAAATAAAGAGATAATTAAAGATAAAAACAACATAGAAGTCAATCTTAGTTATAGTTGAAATTAATCCAAGCAAATGATATTTTGTTCCCACTCATGTCTTTAATGTGTGCTCACATTTTGCAAATTAAGCATTTTACCCATTCTGCTGCCACAGAGTGGGCTTCGCAGAGCTCGAATTCTCCGCCCTTTTTTCAGAACACTGTGATTAATGAGAAATTTCTGCTTTTTTTTTCTCCCATTATTTTTATGCAATATTCTTTAATAGGTGATTAAATCGTAATTATAATTTGGGATTATATAATCACGGCACTGTAACATAGAAACACAGAAAATATTTCCGTATAAACATAGTAGTGTGGTGGTAAAGAAGCCAAAAATATTTCATTTCAGAAAGTGGCCGGGAAAATAGGTGGAGACTTCGAGCTCTGGCTGTAGGCAAATCCACAAGCCACTCCTCTAACATGTTACAACTTGCCACAAAATTTTGTTCCAACTTGCCCCATCCTATAATATTGGATATTTTGTTTATTTATAAAAATATATAACGATTCATAAAAAAAAAAAAAAAAAAAAAAAAAAAAAAAAAAAAGAACATGTATTTTATAACTCAACACACAGACTAAACAAATAGCTATAAACATTTCTTTAAAGGATAAATTAACGTACCTTTAATGAAAATTTACGAAATATTTTTTTCCTCACTAACTAGCTAAAATGAAGCACTTGTACAGAATCTTTCATTAATCATTTTTGTGGAGCACCGATTGTTCTTACATTATAAAGCGCGCCATAAGGATTATGTTTATAAAAATATTTAATCACAAATGTTACAAACTATTTCGTATATTGCGTGTTACTTCTTATCCCTGTGACAACTAGCCCCACGCTTTTCTACATACAATGTGTGTAAGATTTACTTGGACTAAATATATATTGTTCCTGAGATTACTAACCAGCAATTCACTTTCTTTATACCCCGCCCTTTTCAACAGGAAGACTTCAATAATTTCAGATTTCAGAACTTGAAGTTTTTTTTTTTTTTTTTTTTTTTTTTTTTCCAGGATATTTCCTGATATAAGAATTTTTCACCGCCTTTTATTGCTCCCACTGATTTTGTACAGAAATAGCCACGGAATATTTTTAGTAATGTGTAGTGATTAAATAAGATCTAGATTATTATATAAGAAATAGAGACTTGAAAAAAGCCAGAAACTTCTCATCTGTGAAAGTGTTCGAACACACAAAAAAAAAAGGGGTGGGGCGGAGGACTTCGAGCTCTGCAATGGTTCTATTGTTTATTATAACCTATGCTTGTCACATCACATCTCGAGCTGCACGAGTAAAGCTTACGCAAATCAAATAACCTATGCAAATACTCTCTGACTTTTTTTCCCCCAGGACACTGTCAGCAATGAGAAAATTCTGTATTAATTGCTACTACAATTTTTATACAATAATCTGTATCCCATTTAATCACAATACATTACTATATGATTGAACAGGGAGCAGCCTCCGCTCATCACTCTTGGAGCGATGTTAGCACTTCTAAGGGGACTACTCAAAAATATAGATGCCAACAACACGCGGTGGTCGCCCTCCCAAGTACTAACCGCGCCCGATGCTGCTTGACTTCGGTGATCGGACGAGAACCGGTACTTTCAGCATGGTATGGCCGTTGGCCAACATGTTACTATATAAATACTTCAAAGGTTTCTAAATGAAATTAGTGGTGGCATAAAAGGCAAAAATTTCTCATTCTTGATAGTGTCCTGAAAATATGGGCCGGGAGTACGACCCCTGACTACATAACTGAAAGAAAAAAAAAAAAAAAGAAAAAAAAACACTCTTGGAAATAATTAAAAAAAAAAGGGGGGGGGGAGGGGTTATATATTCTTTTTAAAACTGATTAAATTACCTAAGAAAGCAGTGCCTGCTTCTGTTAACTATAAAAATTTTATAAACAGGGGTGGAAACGTCGCTATATTTTAGGAACGCTATTTCTGATACTTATTACTCTATTGAGGAAATTCGTTAATTAATCAAAAGGAAATTTATTGTTAAATCACAGCGGTATTGAAAATATCAGACACTGTGATTGTGACACCTGTCAATAAATAAGAACGCTTGGTTATCATTTTAACTTTTTATTACGTGTCATTTTTTTCTTTCTATTTTTGTTCCTTTTTATTACGATTTTAAATATTCTAGGGAAAAAAAGATCGTTTTCCTTACTACTACTACAAACATAGCCTGCTACAACTTACACTAATATCATTCTGAAATACTTTTGGTATATGTATAATAATGCGCCATTATTGTACAGGATAGAGATTATTGTATAAAACTAGTGGAATCCTCGAGAGTGTTCTGAGAAAAGGGCGGCGAGTACGACCCCTGTAAAATAATAATAATAATAATAATGCTTTGGATTGTGATTTTTTAAAATAAAATATTAATGGTTGTTTTTGCTTCTCCCCCCGTGCTTTACTAATTAATTCATTTGCGGAACATTTAAATTTTAATTCTCTTGGTTTTATGTTTTACAAACTGTTTATTTATCTGGGATTTGCTTCTCTTTTAAACGTTCTACTAAAATTCATCACTTTTGTTTTAATTTTAGTCTTAATCTATTATTTTCTTTGTTCCTTATGGTAAGACATCTCAAATTAAGGCGTGCAAATTTCTGCATTTAGTAGTTCTCACACTTCTTTCCTATCCTATTGATAAAGAAAGACAGAAATTGCGAGAAAAATTTTGATATACTGGCCATCTTCACACAATATTTATAAGCGATAAATTATTTTACAATAAAATTTATCCTCCCCCACTACACACACAACCACTAATATCATAGATGCCAACATTTTAATTTATTCTGGAGTATTTTTAGCCCCGCCTTTATTCTAGACCCCTCCTTCATAACGAGCAAATCTTTGATATCTGAATACATATCTAAGGCCTGTATTCTAATCAAACACTTACTGCTCGCATCTCAATTTCTATCGCAATATTTTGGAAGGAGAGGAATCTGCATAGTTAAGTCCACTGAGCTAAAATAATAACTGGAGCAAATGAGTGGTTCTTGTGGGCTATTTTAAAAATTTATTTTTCTTCCTAGTTTTGTTTTCCAAGTGGGTAAGGCAGAATGCTTTAGATACGCATGTATTACAATATAAAATGGCTTAGTCTAATGCATTCTTATCTGCTTTATATCAAAAGTATTTAAGAATTTTATTGGTGAAATATGAAGAAAGTAATTGCATTTATTTTTTTACATAGCTATGTAAAAACTCGTAAGCTCATGTAAAGCTATGTAAAAGCTCAATAAAAAAGAATCTTATTAAGAAAAAGTATATCATCTCTGGAGTAGTACTCTGAGCAGTAAGTAATTCTTCCCTGATTAGTTTTTATTTCTCATCCCCTCCCCCCTCCTTATTAATCGATATTATTAGTTTTAACCGGACCAATTTTTATGAAAAATAATAATTTTGTGAAACTATGTAAGTACTTTGTACATATGCATTTTTTTGTCGATAATTGATTAAATATCACATTTTCTGTAACCAGATGGTAGGATTTGCTCTTTTCATACTTTCTTCTATATAAAATAGAAGAATGTATTATTCTTTTGATCTATACTTTTTGAGATTTCCTGAATATTATTTGGCTATTAAAAAAAAATGTTTGTCTATCCGTGTGCCTGGATCATAAATTTTGTAGCAACTCCAGACAAAATAAAAATTAAACAGAAATTCGTTATATTTAGTTGCACCTTAACATAAATTGGTGTCAATCAACGTTTTCTGCATGTCGGCCAAAAGGTGGCGCTGTTGTCTCTTTTTTATGATAACTTTTAATATGGTAGTATAGGCATAAATTTTGTATAAATGTAGCCAGTGAGGATTATTTTTAACAAAACATTGGAAAACTTTATAACAGAAATTGTCAATCAGAATAAAATTTGTAGAAAAAAAAAATGTAGGAGAAACTTTCCCTACTCGGGAGTGTAATTTTTTAATATGATATTTTTCAAAAGAATTCCACAATTAAAGTACTGTACAACATATTGACACTATCGTATTGCACATTAACAATGAAGAATGAATGCTCTGCCGTACCAAATTGGACCTTCGCTCCAACAGAAGAATTATTCAAAAACCCGCTTACAAGACTCTTAGTAAATATATTGGAAGAATTAACATAAGTTATTATTATAATCAGTGAATTTCCGTAGAGAAATTCATTTCCTTCCACAACTTTGGAATAAATAAGAAGATGCGAGCCGTAAATTTTAGGCTAGAATATAGGCCAATTACTATTGTGAACAAATTCTTTTCAATTTTATAATGATTGATTAAAATGATCCTCATTGTGTACATTCATACATTTTTTTTCCCTTTACGGCCATATTAAAGATTATGATAAAACGGGAAAACAGACCCACCTGTGGCAGATATGCAGAAAAAGTTGATACACAACACTTTATGTCAAGGTGCAACTAAATATAACTTTCATGAAATTCTGTTTAATAGTTCATGACCTAGAGATCTCAGAAAATTTATATCACCCACATCCAGACACATGGATAATCATCCATTGTCTATAAATGGTCAAATTGTATTCAGGTGGTCTCAAAACGTGTAAATCCATCAAAAACCAGCAGTCGAAAATTTATATGTACAATAAATATTACAAAATTAACTAAACAAAAAACCTAAATAAACAACTGCAGTTATTTACTTTCATACTTCATCAATAAAATTTATAAATATTCTGCATATAAAGATAATACAAATGCAATAGACTACACCTTTCTACATTTTAATACATGTGTATCGAATGCTTTCGGACGTAGCCACTTTGGAATACGAAACTAGGAAGAAAGAAACACTCTTCGAAATTTCACGGAAAAACCACTCGTTTTAGCTTAGTGGACTTGATTAAGCAGATTCCTCTCCTTCTAAAATTTTGCGATAGAAATTGAGATGCGAGCCATAAGTGTTTGACTGGAATACAGGCCTAACACAGATAAAAGAAATAATGGGGACAATACGTTTTAAAAGTGTACCTTCTGCATGGCGCTCGAAAAAGTAAAAAAACTATCATCCATTCCATTATTTCTATTAAAAGTCATCTTTGATTACAATCACTTGAAATTCGTTTACATTAACTACCAATAAATATGAATTTTTTAAAGATTATGAAAAAAATTCTCTAATTAAATTATACTTTCAAAATTTTACTTATTAATCCAAGTCTTTAAAATTGAAGAAACAATGGCGGAACTATGTTTTTCTTCCTCCGTTTCAGTAAAAATGGCGCACAAATTGTAATGTACCAATTCAAATTCTGAGATAAAACATTTGAAATATTGTATATCCCTCGCAAACCATTTTACAATACATAACAACAGGGACTATCTGAAGTAGGTAAATAAAAATCGATAAAAAGGAACAAAAAGAAATAAAAAGTATTTTCCTTTGCTTAATTAATTTATTTTGAAAGTACTACAATATCAATGAAAGCTGTTAGAATATAAACTAATTAAAAAAAAAAAAACTATATTATTTGAATTATTTAAATTAAATAAAGCAATGCAATAATAAAGCGAGACTGGATAGTTATATGCAACTTTTTATTTTATGTATGAATAGTGTTATGTAAAAAGTAAATAAATAAATAAATAAAAATAAAAAATAAAACAGTAAGATAAACATGTACTTGGATTTTTTTTTTTTTTTTTTTTTTTTAAGGAAAATGCAAGCTGAGTTAACACTTTTGCGACCGCATGTTTTTGTCTTTTTTGACACTAAGGTTCGCATGTGGGCGTTATTGTCCCAAGTTACAATATTTCAGAACAAAATTTTCTATATTCAGACTATTTCCTATATTCAATGACTTCGGTCTTCTATGTTATATTGTCTATAATTTGATTCGTATCTTTATAGTCCTCTGTAACTTTTGCCTAGCCATTGGAAATAAAAAGATTCATATTACAAATGGACATACATTATAATTATATTCTTTCTAATCAAAGTATTTATATCCATTACTATATTGGTTGTGCAAATATGAATATTGTGTAAGAAATAAATGACATACAAAATATTGAAAAAGAAACGAAAAAGAAACGCCCACTGGCGGAGTTACAGATTTTCAAATGACGTGAATCTACGTCAGCGCTTGCGAAAGTGTTAAAATGGAATTCAGAAACTTAGATTATAAAAAAGAAATCATATGTCAAAACATCGAATATTATCAGGGGTCGTACTCTCCGCCCTTTCTTCAGAACACTTTTAGAGATAAGACATTTCTGCCTTTATTGGTACCACAATTTTTATACAATAATCTCTATCCTCTTCAATCATGACATATTACTAAAAAAAATACTATAAATATTTCAGCATGGAATTAGTGGTTACAAAATAAGTAACAATTTCTTACCTCTGACAGTGTCCTGAAAAAAGGGCGGAGAGTACGACCCCTGTATTGTATTTAAAAAAATATATATACCTAAAAGTTATAAACTTTGAAAATATTATAAACTTTATATACATACATAATACACATATAAAATCCTCTTACATGGATTAATTTTTTGGCACCACTTTTTATTCGTTGTACAAATGGAATAGAATTAATGAGCAAACCGAAAACGTCGTGCCTTAAACTAATGAGTAAGGAAAATAACGTGCCTTGGTAATGCTTGGCACTACCAAGTAAACCCTTGGTCCAATTTTTGGAAGGGTACAGGTCGTCCCCGTGCGGCTTGCCTACTTTCGCAGGCTGCTGGGTTGTTGTGATCTGCCCTCATTATCTTAAAAGAAGAATTATGCTTTATTTCGTTCAAAGAACATCTTTCCTGTTATGTGGCGTTCTAGACTTTGTTGTTTGCTTTGTTTTTATTATAATACCACGCCAAGTCTTCCATTAACATCTATACTACGTGATTCTGATTAATATTCTTTGTTTCAGTGCTGTAAACAATCGTAAAAAATCTTTCATTATTATTCATAGTTTATATTTTTAAAATGTTTTCTCATTTGTACTTTCATTTTCTTCGGCTTCATTTTTTTATTTTATTAATGTAAAATACTTGCGAATACTGGAAATATGATAATGGAAGAAATCGAAAAAATAGTAATATAGGATATTAACAGCAAGGATTCTAAACATTTTGAATATAAAATTACAAAAATTAAGCAAGAACAAAATGTTGAAACAAGCTTTCGTTCATTTTACGACATTTTGATTCAGATATGTGCCGTAATTACTAAATAAAATCATTATTTCTTTGCATAGCTGCCAACTTGTACGTTTTTTTAATACTAATATTTCCTTGTTGAAAAATTCACCCTGTTTAATCTAAAAAAAAAAAATGATAAATAGTTCTGTTAAAAGTTTCCTGCAGCAAAAAAACCGTATAAGTTGGCATTGAGTATGATAATGTTGAAACAATGAATGGAATAGAACAAATTAAAACATACTAATGAGAGTTGCGTAATCAGAATCCAGTCAATTTTCTTTTCTTTATTTATTTAGGAATTTAAAAAATAAAATCTTTGTTCCTTGATTTCTCACAAAATAAATGTTCAGTAACTGAAATAAAACGTATTTGTGGTATTTAGCATTTTATGATGGAACAAGCAAGCAAGCATTAATGACTATTAACAAAAATGATTTTTATTATTTTATAATTATTGATTACATATTCAATATCAAGTTATTATTGATAAAATAGGGTGAAATTCAATATTTTAATTAATTGGTAGTACGATCGATGTCTTTGCAACGCCTTCTCTGCGAATTTGTAAGCATAGTAGGCGGGATCTTTAATACTAATTTAAAGCATGATTTTTATCTACGGCATTACCATACTGTTGAAATAAAATTTGTATTTTTAGCAATGATTTAAATCCTGAAATAACTACAGTAGGTGTTCACATTATAATTATTATTTTCCCATTATAGAGTTAAATTGATATAGTATAATATGGGATCTTATATTTTAGATATTCCCATTGCTATGTATATTTTGATAGAGGAGAAACATATGTGGGAGGGATCTATAGCAGTACCATATGACTAACACCAATATTGAAAAAGATTATTATTATTATTTTCAAACAGAAAAATAAGAAATATATTGATAAAAAAATATAATCATTTTAGAATTCAGTATTTAATATTTTTTTTAGGATTCCTAATTTTAAAATTATTTTCAAATCAAGACTATTGGAAGGAATTTTCTGTTTTACTTGATAGTTTTACTATAATTTTAATAGACTATGGAACACATTAAATTGTGCAAAGAGGGTGGGGAGAAGATTACTGATAATAAAATTCAAAAGAACACGTATATTTATTTTCTAATTTGGGTACAAAAACATAGAAATCAGAGAGTTTGACTTTATATTTAGCTTGAATTTTCAAATATATGATTATTATGTTTTTACCATGGACGTACACTAAGTCCGTGGTTTTTACAATAAGTTTACAGATTCTTAAATGTAGGTCACAAGAAATTACTCTTTTTTTTTTTTTTTATGAAAAAGTAATTTAATAATTATATTAAATTTTTTGTAAGAAATTGCGTTTTTAAGTATCAAATAATAACTACTTCATATGTCAGCAATAAAGATAAGAACAAAATTTTGTGTTTATCTTAAAATTACGTCTTCACATTGAAAAGAGAAGTATTTTAAAAATTTCGAACAATGTTACAACCATAAGTTTTTAATAATAATCTGTATGTATTTTTTTTTTTTTAATATATATATATATAATAGCAAATACGTTCTTTCTGAAAAAATAAATAAATAAATAAATAAAATATATATGTTACCGCTAAAATGCAGAAAACAGTTAATCTGCAGATTAGCTAGGCAATCTGCACATTCACTAGGGTGATCCGTTAAAGTGAGGAAAATTGTTTTATTTCTCAAATTACCTAGGTAATCTGCAAATTACCTAGATAATCTGCACATTATCTACTAGGCACTCGTTAAAGTGAAAATAAGATCTCTGGTGGTATAATTTTACTGCACGCTGTGTTGTATTTGTTTTTATCATTCGGGAAAAGAAAAAAAAAAAAAAAAAAAAAAAAAAAAAAAGATTAGTTTTCTTTTCTTTCTTTCTTTACTTATTTTAATGTGTATGTGTTTTAATTTTTATGTGTTTTAAAGTTATATTTGTTTAATTTATTTCATCTTTTTTATTCTGTCAATATAAGTTTGAAGATGTTATGCATTTTTAATATTAAATATAATATCTTTAATAGCTTACAATAAAGTCTATTTTATAAATGAATGTTAGAATTGAATTGTAATACAGTAGCGTTTTCTTTTCAAATAAAAATATTTAACAATTAAAAAAAAAAAAAAAAAAAAAAACGTTTTATTAACAACTTATATTGCTATTACTATATTTAAAAAAAAAATATCCACCAATTTTTAATTAGCTAAAGAAATATTAAATTAGACAAATCAGAAGCATTTTAAGAAGCACTTCAAACAATTAAAACTGCTTTAATAATTTTTAGAACGCATGAAAATTAAAATGACAGTTTTCCAATGCTTTCCAGTTTTCCACGCTTTATTAAACTATATTTTGCAGCATACATATATCTGTACAAGTTTAGGAAATATATTAATTTTACAAAAAAAAAAAAAAAAAAAAAAAAAATTAACACATTTTATGTCATAAACTACAACGAAATTATTTGAAAAAGCGAACAAAATTAAAAATAAAAATATAATCATGATATATCTGTATATATATATAAATTACGTGTCACGATGTTTGTCCGGGGTGAACTCCTAAACTAAGGAACCGATTTTAATGAAATTTTGCACACTGTGTGCAGTTTGGTCCAACTTGAGAGATAGGATAGTTTTTATCTCAATTTATTGTCACAATATTGTTTTATTGCAATTATTTGTTAATTATAGACCTTTATTAAAGTTGCTCCAAAATATCTGTGAGTTCCATTAATTTAATTGTTGCCCCCCCCCCCCCCCCAAAAAAAAAAAAAAATACGAGTTCATTTTCTTTCGACATAAAAATAAATACATTTAATCAAACGTGAACGTTAAAAAATTATAAAAAGTTAAATTATGCATCTCACGAAAATTGACGTCATAATCAATTTAAAGATTTTATACACATTGATAAAGTGCTAATGTAGTTCTATCATAGATATAGTAATATATATAGATCTCTCATCCCCATGTTATCGTACAAAGATGTTTGATGCCGAAAAAAAAAATAAATAAAAGCTTTAGAAACAGCCATTAAGTGGTATTGAAAAAAAAAAAAAAAAAAAAAAGAAAAGAAAAGAAAAGAAAAGAAAGAAAGAAATATGAATTTGAAACTGTATCTGGAGTCTTCCATTCCCCTTTAGCAAATAAATTATTCATAAATTTTATTTGCTAAAATATTAGTATGTATTCCCGTGTGTATTCACTCGGGGAAAGACGGCCATATTTTGGTAAAAACGTCGTCTTTTCCCAAATTAAAAGGAATAACTTTTTTCTCCCCAATGATCACTCTATTCTATATATGCTATACTATATCTATGAGTTCTATACGCAAGCGAAGTGTGACTCACTGACCGTCTGTGCAGCCAAGAAAAAGATTTCCTATGTTAATTGCCCACTGGATTTTTTGTAAGAAATTGTTAAAAATCGAGAAAATTTATTTCCCGATTTTAATCCTTATATTTGGGTATAGATATGTATTAGTTATCGCGGGTGTTAGATTGAATTATTTTGCTGTCAAATTGACAAAATTTTAATTTTAAATTTCAAAACTCTGTCGCCCTTGGCTTTTATTATTATTATTTGGCGATCAAAAGCGTAACACGAAAATATACATGCCAGATGTATGCATTGTACGAAATGTAATATGTATTATTCATTGTACGTATGTATGACATGTAATATGTATTGTACGAAATATTGTTTCATATTATTCATTACTCTTTTAATATAAGTTGTTAAAATAATCATGATTTTTGAAAGGAATTAAATATTTTCGCCAGATAATTTGGCGATATTCTTTTTTTTTTTTTTTTTTTTTGCCAAGGATGACGAAATGAAATCTATTCCGCTGCAAAATATTAGTATCTTACATCAGATATTTTATTTAGACATTTGAAAACAAATTTGACTTCAAACTATGATAGAATATTTATCATTTTCCTTTTAATTAGTATATTATTAGTATATTGAAATTTAAAAGCATGGTATATAAAAAGTTTTTTTTTTTTTTTTTTTTTTTTTTAATCTTATAATTATTCTTATCTTAATCCTCAATGTTTCCCATCTTTATTAACTTGAATTTACTATTAAAATTTTAACATACTCAAAAACTTCTCATCACTTCGTTAAAATACACTAAACTTTTCCAAAATCTTTTTCTATTTAAAATGATACATGTATTTACTTTAAATGTCCAATATTTCATAAGATTTCCAATTTTAAAGTTTTAAAATATTTATCAAATTTACTTATTTTTCTGGTTTAGCCTTATTGTTTTCCTTTTTATAACTACAGCAGTTGCCCTCTTTAAAATATTTAAAATGATGAGGTCATTTTACAGTAAAATTATCCATTATAGCATATATTATATTTCACTCCTCCATAAAAATTGATTTTAAAATCGTCTGTTTCTTTTATACTTTTATTTTAATAGAATTTTAATAGACTTTAATTTATATATTAGTCATTTTAGCAATTTTATCCAAAGTAGCATTAGAAATAATATATATCACTTCTCCATTAAAATTTATAGGACCCTACAATAAAATTAATTTGTGCTTAATATCAACACTACGAAAATTTTTATCAATCGCTTCCAAATTTTGATCTAAGTTTCAAATCTCAACCCTGTGGGTTTTTACATCGGCTACAACGTTTTCGTCTTTGTTCGTAAATAATAATTTGACTGTACTAAATAGTTTACAGCCGTATAATTCAACGTATAACTTAGTCACAGCAACGCGTGGCCGGGTCTGCTAGTAAAATATATAAAGGAAACTTGAAATTGAAAGAAACAAAAGAGAAAAATTGTAATGAAATGCTAAAAATATTGCATAAAAATTTCATTTTAAGTATTTATTGAATAATGCCATATTTTCCAGAGTTAAAAAATAATACATGTGTTCTTTTTTTCAGTAAGTAATAGTAATTTAAATCAATTTTAAAATAAAGCAGTTTTAAAAAGTTGTGGTTTAATAGTTTTATTTCGGGAGAAAATAATTACTTTACTGTGCTGTAAATTTAAGATTCATATTTTAAAATGAAGTTTCACGAGAAAGAGCTTTTAATTAAGATTACATTTCATTAATAAAATGCAGACCCTTATCAAACTTATATTGACAGAATTAAAAAAGAGAAGAAATAAACTCAAAACAATTATAACTTACTTGTACTTTAAAATTTGTGTTGGTCATAATAAGAAATCTAATGTCATAGCTTCGATGATCCACGTTTTGCGTTTACTGTTTATCACAGCGGAGAGGAAGGTATAAAAGTTTCGGTTTGTGTTTGAAGGTCAGTCGCGTCACAGACTAATCTGGGATTCGCGTATCTCTATCACATGACTGTTTGACATCATAGTGAATGTAATAAAACTAAGGCTCGAAACAAACATTTGAACTTTAACGACACAGAATCCGTTAATCTGCAGATTACCTAGTTAAAATGCGGAAAACTCTTTATTCCGCACTTTAACGGGTCATTTTAATTAATCTGCAGATTAGCTAGGTAATCTTCAGATTAACGGGTTTCGCGCTTTAACGGTAACATATACATTATATACATACTAAAAATAAAAATTCTTAATCTATTTTATTTGGATTAGTCAACACCTACAGTTAATAGTTATGTTTTTGATTTAAATTTAAATATATAAAATCGTTTGTCCTGAGTGCGTGAGTGAGTGAGTGACTGATTCATCATCGTCCAGCTCAAACCCCTAGACATAGAAGCATGAAATTTTGTGACAATGTTCCTTCTGTTACGTAGACATCCACTAAGAAGAGATTCCGCAAAATCCTTCATATCTCAAAAAAAAAAAAAAAAAAAAACAGATATCCGTAAATTTTTTGCTTTAAAATATAGCTAACACAAGTATCTAAAAACCATTTTCTAGAATTTTACGAATTCGGTCTCCAAGATAGGTGCGGGGGGGGGGGGGTTAAACGTGATTTCACATTACTTTATTTGATTATTTATTTTTTCAGAAAGAACGTATTTGCTATTGTTATATATATATATATATATATGACATGCATCCATTCAGATTATTATTAAAATCTTACGGTTGTAACATTGTTCAAAATTTTTACAGTACTTCTCTTTTCAATGTGAAGACGAAATTTAGTTTATCAGTTTTAAGATAAGCACAAAATTTTGTTTTTATCTTCGTGTACTTATCTAACGTGATTTCACATAATCCTATGTATCTCAAAAAAAAAAAAAACTGATATACGTGAAGTTTTTGCTCTAAAATATAGCTAACACAAGTACCTAAAACCCAATTTCAAGAATCTTAGAAATTCGTCCCAGGTGGGGCAAGGTGGGGGGGCTATGGGGGGGGGACAGAAATACAGTTAGACCGTTCAAAATTGGCATAGTTAGGTTTCAGAAACCTGCAAGTCGAATGAGGATATTTTTGAAAGTGTAAAGTTATTAGGAGGGGCGGGAAACGGGATGGTGGAGGGGCAAAAAAATAAAAATAGAGTTAGATCGCTCAAAATTGGTACATAGAGGTTTTTGATGCCTAGAAATCGATTGCGGATATTTTTAAATTTGTAAAATTTTCAGGAGAGCCCGGAAGGGGGGGCGAAGGGGCAAAACAATATAAATAGAGTCAGACAGTTCAAAATTGATAAAGGTTTTTGGGACGTACAAATCTAATGCAGATATTTTCAAAAGGGAAAAATTATTAGGATAGATGGGAAAGGGGGGGGGGACGAAGGTATAAAAATATAGAAATAAGAGTTAGAGCGTTGAAAATTAGTATTATAATAAATCGACAGCGGATATTTTCGAAAGTGTAGAATTATTACGAGTGGCTGAAAGGGGTCGGACGCAGGGCAAAAACAAAGAAATTCAGATAGAACGTTGGAAATTAGTGTTATCAGATTTAAAAGCCCGAGAAAACGATTGAGGATATTTTTGAAAGTGTAAAATAATTAGGAGTTTGTGGGAACGGTGGCGGTGGGCGAAGGTACACGCGCGCTATGAGTGAGTGGATACGCTGCCGCAGGCAGTGGGTGTCCGGACCGATCATTCCGCCGATCAGAGAAGAATTTTTTTGTATTTTATATGTATGTTTTTCCCTTACGATAATATAGTCATTCATTAAGAATGTCGAGCATAAATGCGTCCGCCAGCGTAGAATGGCCTGCGCTGCCGAAAGCAGTGGGGACTCGGTGCAACATTTTCCCCGATCAGAATTTTTTCTTCTCTTTTTTTTTTTTTTTTTTCACATGTTAAAAATTAATGCAATTTTGAGAATTAATTAATTATATAGTGATTCATTTAAAAATAGTGACCAGCGAAGCGGACGTAGCCTGCTAGTTACTAAATAGTTACTAGACCTAATTAATATAAAATGCACACAATAATAATAATTACATTTACAAAATAACTATATAATATATTTAAAAAATATATATAGGCAATCGAAAATATTTCTGCTTGTTTTTTATTAATATCTTTATTTCTTTACCACAACACTTTGTACTAACGTTTCTTTAGAGTAATTTATTATGTAACAATGCTGTTTTTTAACAAGATAATTTTAACAGTGCTGCCTATCAGAAAACAAAATAATTATAAATTATTTTCGCTGCGTTAGTTTCATTGGGAATAAATAAAAACAGTAAAAGTTATTACTTTATACACGTTTTAATAATTAACACTTAACGGACAGGTGACATTATTCGACATTCTTTTTATTTTAATTTTTTAGATGGACAACGTAAGTTTCCTCATATTCCATTCTGGCATCCGACACCAGGTAGGGATGGGAACAAAACGAAGAACGTGTTGTTTAAAACAGTTATTCCCGAAAAAACAAACGAACTGTAGATAGAAGTTTGTCGTTGTATCTGTCCGGATTTTTAGTTCGATATACAAAGCTACATCATTCAACCGAACGCTATGAAATTTGGTACACTTATTAACTAAGACCAAAATCTAGCTAACGAATTAGTTTTTGTATAATTTGATTAAAACAAGAAAAGGAAATATTTAATTAAAATATTTTACCATATTTACTCCAGTTTCGGAGAAAACCATGAAAAACTTTGAGCGGCTAAGCCTACGACCGCAACGGGGCCGTACCCAGCACCTCCCATTTAACAGCTTCGAGAGCAGAAATTTTTCTATGTTATAACTGTAGAAAAAATTCTGCTCTCGCATAAATTTTGAAGGTTTTGAAGTCGTATGTTATTACATAATAATTTAGAAAAATGTGCATATAGAAAATATATTTACAATTTATTATATTTATCCTTGGTTTGTTCAATTAATTGAAGTAAGGTTGTTTTAACATATAAAATAAATAAGTAAGTAATAAAGCGAAGGCGAAATCATACTAATTTCAAAAATTATATCCTATTGTAATCAACGAAATATATTTATGCGTGTGAATGTACATATATATATATTATATACACGTGTCTATATATATATATATATATATAGAGAGAGAGAGAGAGAGAGAGAGGAGACCCGTGTACCTTGGGCCATCATGTGCCTAGGTTCACCTCACTTTATTTGAATAATATATAGTTTTAATATTCAGTTGGGCGAGTAACAACACCAATGAAACCATTTGGGAGAAAGTTTTTACAAGTTGCATGTACAAAAAGAATTTACATGGTTTGAAGAAAATTTTGCAGCTCATCTCTTTATCTATTACTAGCAGGCTACGCCCGCTATAACTATAATAATTACATTGGAATCGCTGTAGACCTCGCATCGGGTACTCGCTGACTACGGCAGCTCTTTCTCTGCCCGCACTGTATCGGGAGCAGGTTCCCACTGCCTGCAGAAATCTCTTTCCTATGTATTTCAATATGGGTATTTATTTACGGTAAGTGGGTCTGCCATTATTTAAGAAATACGATTTTAAAGATAACTGTATCTCAGCGTCTATTAAATATTTTAGTTTTTGAACCAAGTATTTTATTGCTCATGCTATTTACACTGCATTACAATTTGATTCCGACCAATGTAATGAAGTAAAATAAAAAGTAGATTTTCTTTTAGAAGGAATTAAATACATAAAAAACAAATAAATTCCAATCCGTTTAATCCTTTCTACTACCAATAAAAAGTAGATTTTCTTTTAGAAGGAATTAAATACATAAAAAACAAATAAATTCCAATCAGTTTAATCCTTTCTACTACCATACTACCATTATTTCCTGACAAATACTATAAATTAGAAAAAAAAAAAAAAAAAAAAACTTTTAAAGAAATTAAATTAACAAATGAAAAATAATTGTTGTTATACTACAAAAATTATACATAAACATAACTGTTATAAATACGTTTTTAAATTTTAAATTTTAAATTTAATATATTTAATTTTTTCTACTGCATTACCATTTTATTTTCAATAAATATAATAAATTAAAAAGAGAAAAAAGATTCGCCCTCAAATAAAGGTATTAAATAAAAAATAAATTGCATAATATAGCCGTTGCTAAGATACGCAGACGATTACAATCGAAGAATAAATTCATGAAAAGTGAAACATAAAAGCCAATGTTTAAAATCGAAAAAACATTAATTTAAAAAATTCAAATTCGAAATTCGAAAAAATCTCAATGAGGTGCACACCTGCAGGGTCCCAGGTACCTATATGCAATATTTGGAAGCTCTGCGACCAGTAGTGTGTAGTATTGTTCATGTTTAGATAAATGTATTTATTTTCCTGTTGGAAAAAAAATAAACTCGTATTTTTTTTTTTTTTTTTTGGCAACAATTAAGTTATGGATTAAATTTAAATGGCTAATTTTTTGCTATTATTAGCTTATTATTTTCACATTTTTATTAATTAAAAGAAAACTAAACAGAAATTCGAAATTCTGACTTCGATGTGCACAATGATCCTTCGGGGGGCACCTTTGTGTTAAATCTCGTGACTGTCCGAGCTACCGTTTTCGAGAACTGTGAAATATATATACAAATATTGCTCACTTAATAGTATACTAAGATACAAAAGTCAGTCAAATAATTTTCTTTTATTTCTAGTGTATAATTTTCTTGTTGTATTGAGTAATAAATGTGAGACTTAACTAGCCCTCTCTGTGTGTGAGTTTTTTAGTGGAAGGTATTTTGAATGAAGTTAGAAACTTGTACCTGGGGCCACATAGCTGAATTGGGCCATTCACGGCCCTACGTACAATTGCAATCTTATTCTTTTTGTTGTTACAATTAAATTGAAAAACTTTTATAATTAAATGAAGGTTAATGTTGTATGAGGGACATTGTTTCAACCCAACACCAGTCATAAGCTTCAACCGTTGGACAGAAGTCTGTTTGGACCTTATAAGATATATTGCAGTACAGCCTGTATAGTCCAGTCAAAATAGGAAAAATAGAAAAAAAAATCGTGTAGTTTTGAAGTTTTGCACACTCATAGCCGAGAGGGTCCTGAACAACATACTAAAAGTCCCCGCCCGTGGGGGGTGAGCGGGGGGCAGGGGGGGCATTTAAGGGGGGCAATTTTCAGTTTTTATTACATATCTTAAAAACTATTGCATTTAGAGAAAAAATGTCAATTACAAAATTAATCTACGCAAAATTTCCTACAAAAATGTATGTTACATTTTGTTTTTATGATCATTAGTTTAGAAGATATAGGGAGATGAAATAACACATTTTCTTGAAAAATTCTTTTTTGCAATAGTAAAATCAACTAAAGTGTGCAATTAAAAGGGTTCTTGTCAAATATTTTCTAATGTAAAAAACAAATATATACATAGGGAATATGCAAGGATAATACAGCATGTTTTGTAAGTTTTAAATAATTTTAAGGCTAGTAGGCGCAAGTGGCGATTTGAGTAAAAATCTAGATAACGAAGACCCAAAACCGAACAACATTAAAAAAAAAAAAAAAAAGCACAAATTGAGCACAGAAGAAAGTTGAGCACAGTTATAAAGTTAAGTGCTCTGAATAACATACTAAAAGTCCCTAACCATGGGGGGGCATTTAAAGGGGGCGCATTTCAGTTTTTATTAAGTACATTTAGAGAAAAAAAAAATCTCAATTGCAAAATTAATCTACGTGAAATTTCCTAAAAAAATTGTATATTCTATTTTGTTTGTATGATCAATAGTTTAGAAGATATAGGGGAACGAAATAACACATTTTCTTGAAAAATTCTCTTTTTTTTTTTTTTTTTTTTTTTTTGCAATAGTAAAATCAACTAAATTGTGGAATTAAAAGGGTTCTGATAAAATATTTTCTAATGTACAAAACAAATATATGCATAGGGAATATGTAATGATAATACAGCATGTTTTGTACGTTTTAAATAATTTTAAGGTTAGTAGGCGCAAGTGGTTTTGGTAAAAATCCAGATAACGAAGACGCAAAACTGATCAACATTAAAAAAATTCTTATATCTTTGAGACTTTTTTTTCTCTAAATGCGATAGTTTTCAAGATACTTAATAAAAACTGAAATGTGCCCCCTTTAAATGCCCCCCCCCCATGGTTAGGGACTTTTAGTATGTTATTCAAGGCACTTAACTTTACAACTGTGCTCAATTTCTAAGCTACACGATTTTTTTTTTTTTAATGTTGATCGGTTTTGGGTCTTCGTTATCTAGATTTTTACTCAAATCGCCACTTGCGCCTACTAGCCTTAAAATTATTTAAAACTTACAAAACATGCTGTATTATCCTTGCATATTCCCTATGTATATATTTGTTTTTTGCATTAGAAAATATTTGACACGAACCCTTTTAATTGCACACTTTAGTTGATTTTACTATTGCAAAAAAAGAATTTTTCAAGAAAATGTGTTATTTCATCTCCCTATATCTTCTAAACTAATGATCGTACAAACAAAATGTAATATACATTTTTGTAGGAAATTTTGCGCAGATTAATTTTGTAATTGACATTTTTTCTCTAAATGCGATAGTTTTTAAGATATGTAATAAAAACTGAAAATTGCCCCCCTTAAATGCCCCCCCCCCCGCTCACCCCCACGGGCAGGGACTTTTAGTATGTTGTTCAGGACCCTCTCAGCTATGAGTGTGCAAAACTTCAAAACTACACGATTTTTTTTTTCTATTTTTCCTATTTTGACTGGACTTATCCAGATTTTTACTCAAACCGCCACTTGCGCCTACTAGCCTTAAAATTATTTAAAACTTACAAAACATGCTGTATTATCCTTGCATATTCCCTATGTATATATTTGTTTTTTGCATTAGAAAATATTTGACACGAACCCTTTTAATTGCACACTTTAGTTGATTTTACTATTGCAAAAAAAGAATTTTTCAAGAAAATGTGTTATTTCATCTCCCTATATCTTCTAAACTAATGATCGTACAAACAAAATGTAATATACATTTTTGTAGGAAATTTTGCGCAGATTAATTTTGTAATTGACATTTTTTCTCTAAATGCGATAGTTTTTAAGATATGTAATAAAAACTGAAAATTGCCCCCCTTAAATGCCCCCCCCCGCTCACCCCCACGGGCAGGGACTTTTAGTATGTTGTTCAGGACCCTCTCAGCTATGAGTGTGCAAAACTTCAAAACTACACGATTTTTTTTTTCTATTTTTCCTATTTTGACTGGACTTATCCAGATTTTTACTCAAACCGCCACTTGCGCCTACTAGCCTTAAAATTATTTAAAATTTGCAAAACATGCTGTATTATCCTTGCATATTCCCTATGTATATATTTGTTTTTTACATTAGAAAATATTTGACAAGAACCCTTTTAATTGCACACTTTAGTTGATTTTACTATTGCAAAAAAGAATTTTTCAAGAAAATGTGTTATTTCATCTCCCTATATCTTCTAAACTAATGATCGTACAAACAAAATGTAATATACATTTTTGTAGGAAATTTTACGTAGATTAATTTTGTAATTGACATTTTTTCTCTAAATGCGATAGTTTTTAAGCTATTTAATAAAAACTGAAATTTGTCCCCCTTAAATGCCCCCCCTGCTCCCCGCTCACCCCCCACGGGCGGGGACTTTTAGTATGTTGTTCAGGACCCTCTCGGCTATGAGTATGTAAAATTTCAAAACTACACGATTTTTTTCCTCTATTCGTCAAATTTTGGCCTTCGTTGCCTGGACTAGTAGTATTTGGATTCTGGCAAACCCCGGCAAACCAATCACTATATATGACATTGCTGAAAATTTTGGCAATTCCTATCCGTCGGTCTTTACTCCTGTGAACATTCTATCAGGTTTTCGTGCAACTGGCATATAGCCAGCGAATCAAAACATTTTCACCGACCAGGAAACCATCCCATACTGTAATCATAAGAAAAAGAAATTCAAACAAACATTAATCGAAAATGCATATATAAATATGTTTCCTGGCGCATAAAACATTAGCCCTCGTCAGCTCGTTTTCGAGTTACAAATTCTGAAAATTCGCTAATAACAGGCCCGTGCTGGGTACTTCAGAGGGCGGTGGACAGGCTGTCATGAGGGCGCCTTCTATGCTATGGCATATATAATATATATATATATATATATATAGCGTGCGTGTGAGTGTTTTTAGGATGACATCAGATAGGATAGTTGTATTGTTACATTGACTTTAAAAAAAGACTGTTATATTTATTTTACATATCATTATTATTTTCTATTTACCAGTTTTTAAAAATTTTAATTTTATGTGTTATGACTTTAAGATTCTGTTATAGCATTAATAAGGAATAGAAAATTAAATACATATTTTTTTGCGTTGAATCCATGTAGCAACCAAATCATAAAAGTAATCTTTTCCTACTTAATTTTATAATAATAATAATAATGATAAATATGAATTAATTATGATAACGATGTGAGTGAATTATGATTTTTTATAAGAATGTAAATAATTTTGGTTTAATAAGAAGTATTGTTCTACATAGTAAAACAAGTGTTTTCACATTGTTTTAAATAACTGAGTAATCAAAAGAACAGTCATCTCTTTTAAAACTTAATTTTAAATTATATTATTTTTATGCTAAATTTTTTTCCAAGTTCTTTTGTTCTTATTTTGCGTAGTCGGACCTGTAATAATAAAATTGGAATAGAAAATAATCAACCAAAATTTTTTAATTTAATTTTTAAACTAAAATTAGAATAATAAATGTATTACACTTTGAACTAATAAAACACATTGAAATTGTTGGTCCTTCAAATTTCGCCTTTTCTTTCCCCATGTTAATCCTATAGAATAAAGGCACCTTCGTTTATTAATGATATGGCACTTAAAAAAAGAAAACTAGATGAGAAATGGTGTTGAGGATGCATTACAAATTGGTGATGATGCACATGCTTTCAAATATTAAATTTAAACTGGATTTTTTTTACTATAGTTTCTTTCTTTATATCTTACTTACTTACTTTCTTTTATTTTTTTTGTAATGGACCTTTTAAAAATATAATTATTAATTTGTAAACTTTGAACATCGTCAGGATAATAAAAAATAAAAATATCAATAAATAACACAGGTCTACAAAAGCAATGTTTGCAATATTTGATTTGATCATTTTAGCTGATACACATGTTTCTTGGTGCGAAACCGAAAATGAGGCCAGTTTTTCTCTATCTACGTATAGATTGTCAATACAGAGTGTCTACCGACACAATTTCTTCTGTTCTCCTTTTTTATCATATGTTTCCATGATGAATTATAATTAATCATGGAAACATGCTATAAAAGTTATCAGGAAGTGTACCAGTTAAGGAAGAAACTGTGACGGTAGACACCTTGTATTGGCAAAAATCTATACATGATAGAAAAAAACTGGCTTCATTTTCGGTTTCAACAAACCAAAAAACATAAAGTAAAGCCAAAATTATCAAATCAAAATTTTAGATGTATGCCTGTATCAGTACAAAAAACCCTCAACGGCTTAAAAGTTTGTGACGCCGCTACTTTGTGGCTATAAGAATTTGAAATATGAGTCTTAAAAATAATGATATTAAATTTTAAGTGACGCTTTGCAATTAGTTAAAATATACATAGATTTTCTTATTTGATCATTCACTTTTATCTTTTATTTATATTTATAATGCAAACGTAATATTTTTAACTTCAAGATCAGACAGATATTTAAAATACACTCACTGATGCTTTTTCATTCGCATTTCAAATTCAAAATAACAGTTTTAAAAGGAATGATATAAAAATTCCAGTGGCGCCTCGGTGTTATTTTAAAAGATTTGTTTTTAGATTCCATTAAAATTACTTTTGTTTTGCTAATAAAATATATTTACACATTTAAACAGTGCTTTTAATTTTCAAATATACTGTCAAATAATTATACTTTCACTGAGTTAGCATTATAAAGTAAAATTATTTATTTCAATAAATTGATTTATCTTTTGCATCACGCTATCCAAAACATAGTATCATAGTGTCCAACTAAGTGAAAATTTGCTCAAAGAGGTAGTGTGACGTAAAGAAAACATTTACACAAATTTTACTTCAGTTTTGGATAGCGTGACGCAAAGGATAAATCAATTTATTGAAATAAATAATTTTACTTTATAATGCTAACTCAGTGAAAGTATAATTATTTGACAGTATATTTGAAAATTAAAAGCACTGTTTAAATGTGTAAATATATTTTATTAGCAAAACAAAAGTAATTTTAATGGAATCTAAAAACAAATCTTTTAAAATAACACCGAGGCGCCACTGGAATTTTTATATCATTCCTTTTAAAACTGTTATTTTGAATTTGAAATGCGAATGAAAAAGCATCAGTGAGTGTATTTTAAATATCTGTCTGATCTTGAAGTTAAAAATATTACGTTTGCATTATAAATATAAATAAAAGATAAAAGTGAATGATCAAATAAGAAAATCTATGTATATTTTAACTAATTGCAAAGCGTCACTTAAAATTTAATATCATTATTTTTAAGACTCATATTTCAAATTCTTATAGCCACAAAGTAGCGGCGTCACAAACTTTTAAGCCGTTAAGGGTTTTTTGTACTGATATCATTACTTTTTAGTGGTTATTGATCAAAAAATTAAAACAAGTCCTTCTGGCTCCTAGGAAGGGTAAACTAATTTATCTTTTCGTATGAAGTTGTCACCATTTTTTTTCAAAATGGCAGCTACAATTTATTAATGGACTTTGTGGATTTATAAATGAAGGCTATTTATATATGGAGTTTTAAGCAAATCGGTTCATAAAACCTTTCTAATGTAAATTTGAAATTTTCAGTGTGTTGGCACAGGGAAACAAGAGGGTGGATTAAGTTGGCAAATGAACATATCAAATACATTTCTGAGATAAATCCACACTACAAATTTAGTGTGAATTAATTCAGTATTTCAAACGTTATCATATTCACAAATTTTCAAGTAGCCTGCCACTTGGAAACAAAATGGAGAAGCTTCGCACTAGAAAAATTTATTGACTGGGATTCTCAAACTCTTAAAAAAAAAAAAAAAAAAAAAAAAAAAAAAGTAAGTGAAAATTTTTAAATTTAAGTTAGAATTACGTAATTTACATTTTGCAAGTTTCTTTTTAGAGAATTACAAATTAAACAATTAAAAAAATATATCAAGTAAATAATAAAAATGGAATTTTATATATTTTCTTTCCCCTTTTGAGGCTAAGTATACTGCTCCAATATTCACAATTTAAATTTTCATCAAAAGTGCAGGTAAAAATTACTTCCTATATATTTTCATATAAAACGTTTGGGGGGAAAAATAGACAAAATATAAATTAAGCTTTACATTTCTATAATTTTAAAAATAAGATAAAATCACCTGGAGAAAAAATTTATGGAAAATATAAGTTAAGTTTTAAAAAAAAATGAAATTTCTGCGTAAAAGTACTATTTCATAAATATATTTACAACTGCAATAAACAAAAAACGCTCCTTTAATTTTAAATAATTATTTCTACATGTTTCGAAGCTATTAAAAGTTTTTTTCTTTCTTTCTTTCTTTCTTTTTTTTTTTTTTTTAAGAAAAATAAATTAAATGTAGTGGCGCCATCTAGTAGTTTTTTTTTAAATCATATACATACAGATTTAACTTTTTTTTTTTTTTTTTTTTTTTTCATAAAAAAAAAAAAAAAAAAAACTTGTTTAGAAACAGGTAGAAATAGTTATTTAAAATTAAAGGAGGATTTTTTGTTTACTGTAATTGTAAATTATGAAATAGAATTTTTCATGCACAAGTTAATTAATTAAAAAAAGAAAAGAAAGAATAATTTTTTTAAAATAAATTATTATGGGTTTCAAAGTAAAGATGTTATTTATTTATTTTGACATGTTTTTTAATAATTGCTATTTGACACATTTTTCATGAATTTTACCGAAATTCATGAAAAATGAATTTTATTAAAACACTGTTTAAACACTGTTTATTAAAACACTGTTTTTTCTAATAAACAGTGCAAACATTGTTTCATCCTCTAGTCATTGCTTTGAATAATAATAATAAAAAAAATTGATTATGTTAATATTTAAAATATGTATCATTTTAAAGTCTGAAAAATAAATAAATGAATAAACACTAACTGTATTTTTAAAAGAGATTTTTAATTTTTAAAAAGAAATATATATATATATATGTATTTACGAAAGAGTATGTTTTAAATAAAAACGATAGATGGCGCCAAAACTGTATTTACTGTTTTTTTCCATTCCCGTAGCCTAAGGATACATGAATAGGAATCGCAAATCATTGAGTTATTATAAAATCGATTTTCATGAATGATTAAAAAAATTTTCGCTTTAAAAAATTGTAAATTCATCATTATTATGATAAAATGGAATATCTAAAATTATAAAATACTTCCTTATTTAAAATATTATCTAAATATTTCTTTGACTAAATATGAAATTTTGAAATCAAAACTATTTTTTTCATAACAGAAGAGAAAATATATTTAAGTGAATTTGACTTAGTATATATACAATAAATATTTTAAACATGTAATAAAGTACTTTTGCGTTAAAAAAAAAATTCTAAATAATTCATTGGCTGCATTCAAGTCGGTCAACAAACCAACCCACATACCTTACAAGTAAGAACCGAATAACAGCGTTTTCACCCGAAGAAACATATGTAATTGGCGGAGTAATATAGTTCCATATTTAAAGCGATTTATATAAAAAACAAGAGTTTTCCTGGAAAAAACGAAAACGTTACTAGATTCAGAAAGGTCCTATTAACAACATATATTAATTATATGAAAATCCTTCGAGCCGTTTTAGAGATATTTTTCAGAATTTCAGTCCATTACTCCAATCGTTTTCCCATTTTGGCTTTAAATTGAGATTCAGATCTCAAAACATATTGCATGTAGAAATGTAAAATTTTCAGGATAGATTAAGACCGAAGATAAAAGATTATTTTAAAAATATCAGAACAAAATATGGTATATTTGCTGAGATATTAAGTGTCGGCTTTTACAAATCTCTTTGATGTCGAACTAGGCGTATATATGAGTTCGCAGCTTTCCGTCCGTTTGTCCTTCCGCTTGCGTCACTCGAAAAACTGCCGTTTTTCATGATAATTTTAAAATGAAGATATTATCGATTTTCACTTTTGTATGTGTAATCTTTTTTTTTTTTTTTTTTTTTTTTTAGATATAAATGTTTTTTGCATATGAAAAAAGAAGTAGATAAGTGAATACAGAAATAAAAATTTTGTTTTAATTTGACATATTTATGTGTATCTTCATCTAAGCATCATCACCAGAAGCCAAAGCCAATGTTATCCTAAAGAGAATTTTGCCCCATTATAACTCATTAACTAATAAATATTTTTAAAATCCATTTTCACATTCGGAAAATTCAAAACTATTAAACTGTTTATCGTTTTGAAAAAATTATTATTACTATTATTATTATTATTATTATTTTTTTTTTTTTTAATTTTTAATATGTTATCTTGAAGATGTAAAATGCGAATTTTCACTATTTGGAAATTTACATTTTGTGGAATGTTAACTTTTACGCTTTACGGATTCATAATAAAATATTAAAAATTATAAAAAATATTTGTAAAGGATAATCATTTTAACCAAGGGTTGGCAAAAACCCGGATTTTTCTAGAAAAACCCAACCCACTTGGGTTTTTCTGGGCTTTTGTTTGAATACATTCGCATTGCAATGTTAGATATATGTTATTTAGAATATTAGTTGTAATACACCTAATTATATTAAACTACTAATTAATAATTAATCTAATATTTATCTCAGAAATAAAAATTGGTTTGATTCTTATATTAAAATAGTGTTAACTAGTAAGATTAAGCTATATTTTATTTTAATGTATGCTTATTCAAAATAAATATTCTTAATGACAATAACTGATAAAATAAAAGAATTTAAATTCTTAAGTACAATAAATATCATTTAAATTCTTTAGTTCTCCATCATGCTATAGGTATGGGAAACTTTGGTAAACGTGAAAATTTTCGACCTCGTTTTTTTTTTTTTTTTTTTTTTTTTTTTTACTTTTTTACACGTTTTCACGAATGAGGAATCTGAAAAATGACAAAATTTGTATGGTGTGCGTTAGTTTGTTAGTCCGTTAGTCTGTGTACACAATATCTGAAGAACAAATTGTCACAGAGAAGTCAGATCAGTTGTTTTAAAATATTACTTTTGACACTGGCAAGAACCCTTTTCATTTGCAACATTCAAATTAAAAAACTTCGTAAGTTATTAAAAATTTACGCTTTTCTTAACATGGGAGAATAGGACAAAATTTTACTAAAACATGCATTAAATGGAAAATTTTTACTGAAAAAATGTGAGACCAGTTTTAAAATATGAGTTTTCGTGTCGGAATGAACATCAGTAACTAGAAACATGCTACTTTGAAAATTTCGCAAGTTATTGGAAATTTACGAAATTCTTAGCAAGTCAGTATAGGGCAAAATTTCACATAAATGTCCATTTTGAGGGATATTTTCATCGTAAAGATCTCAGACCACTTTTGAAACATTATTTAGGGTACTGGCATGAATATCATAGAGTATAAATTTTCCAATTTAAAAAATTCGTAAAGTATTTGGAATTTACGATTTACTTAAAATGGCAAAATAGGACAAAATTGAGCATAAATGTCCATTTTGAGAATCATAAATATATCAGACAACTTCAAAATAACATTTATGATACTTGTTTGAACATAATTGATTAAAAATATTCTAATAGGAAAATTTCGCAAGTTACTCGTAATTTAAGATTTTATCAACATAGCAAAATGGGGCGATAACCCATATAAATATGTATTTTGAGGATTGTTGCATTGGAAATAGTAGCATGAAAGCGAAACTACGAAATTGATCCTAATAAAATAAATTAATAGATTAGAATAAGATAAATATATCAAAGTGAACGGTGGATAGCCTGTTAGGTGGGGATTTCATTCTGTCACTGTGTCAAGTGTTTGGTCAGATTCATTTCTCTTAACATGATTATCATGTTAAGAGAATGTCCTGTACTAGAAATTTATGAGAACATATATATGATGGGGATCTGAGCAGAGTCCACCTATGCCAACTAGTTTTAATTATAAAAATAAGTTGCACTGCTTTATCCTTTTTTTTTTTTTTTTTTTTTTTTTTTTTTAAGTTTTTTAATAGTTGAAACGGTTATAGAAGAAAAATTTATTTTATTAGATTTATAATTATGTTGCTACTAAAATTAAAATAAAATTATTATAAAATTTTAAAACTAAACAATTTAATTAGTTAAATAGTGATTCTGGACAACATTTATGTCCACTGTTAAGGAAAATTGAACCAATTATAGAAGATAAACTTGCTTTTATTATATTTATAACTGTAGTTACTTTTTATATTTAATACTATTTTCTAGAAAATAAAAATAAGAGTTTTTTCTTTAAAGGTAAGGTGTTTTCTATACTTTATAGATGGGATTTGTAAATTATAAATAATTTGTAACAAAAACCCACTTATGTGCAAAAACCCAGTGGGTTTTTGTTGGTGGGCCCGCCTAGAAAAAACCCGGACGGTTTTTTCTGGTCTGGGCCCAGTTTGCCAACCCTGATTTTAACACTTGTAAACTTCCTGAATCTGAGAGCGGAATTCAAAAATATGTACATACTAGTTAATGAGTTATAATAGGGAAAAATTCCCTATAGATTAATACTAACTTTGGCTTCTGGCGACAATAAGTAAAGACTCCCCTTAACACCATTTCTCATTTAGTTTTCTTTTCTAAAATTAAAATTAAATAAATCATTTTTTCCAAAGGTTACTTTAAGTCATTTAAATACTATCACACTTTAAAGATTTTGAGCCCATAGGCCATAATGATAAGGGAATTTTCTTTGTGTCCCTGCAAAAACTATAAGCACTAGATTACAAAATCAATAGGCTTTGTATTACGACCTATAATATACGTACCAACTTTCAGCTCATTTGAACAAAGCATTTTGGGCGCTATCATGTTCAATCCCACACATATACACACTCACACATACATACATCACCGAAAAAATAACAAAAGTTCACCCAGAGGACCTCAAAATATATAGATATACCAAAATCTTAAAATTGAGTATTTATCATGATTACAATATTTCCTTCATATGTAGTATGTATGTTCGGAAAGTAAAAAAGAGGGAGTTGAAATTGGGTGATGGATAAGACATCTACGAATAATAAAATCTATCCTATAAAAGCTTAATTTTGACAGGATTGAACGTATTAATAATCAAAATAAAAGAAGTTTGAAAGAAAATTATATAAATATATAAAAATTATGGAGCATTTACAGGGCCTTTCACACTGCTACAACACCTATGAAATTATTAATAACTAAAAAGAAGCCGACCCTTTTCTCTTTTGAGCCTTTATACTGTTTCCATAATAACGTAACTGGTTAAATACTTAACTATAAAAAAAAATTATAGTTAACATAAGGACATTTCATGGAGTTATGACACTGATATGACATTCCACTCGGCTTATTGAAATTATTAGAAAGGAATCCTCTCTTACTCTTATTCTCCATGCGGTATTTCGTACTGTGCCATATTCAAAAATGATAAGAAAGAAGAAAGTTGAATATATAAGTAAAAAGTTATTAATTAAATAATTTATTTAAAAAAAAAAACTTAAGGATCTGATCGGTGTGCCAGATGGCATCTTTAAAGTTGATATTGTACCCAGCTATTTATTTGTAAAGAGAGATGTCCTGTGCCCTCCTATTTCACAAGATTTTGTATATTGGTCCATTACTCCCTTGCTATAATGCAATAAGAAAAATATACGAATAATCAAAATTAAAAAAATATTTTATATTTAAATTATGTGTGTTTTTACTGCGTTTTTAACAATATTTTTGCGTCCTCCTCAATGTAATTATATGAATGAAAGCGAGTCCTTCTTCTCACCGATCTTGTGTGCTCCCCTATTGTAATGAACTATCAGAGTTAAATATACTTAACAGAAAAATTTTAAAGGAAATTTAGAGATATCTTTTACTATCATTATCATGTAATAAGAAGATTGGATGTATAAATAATTAAGCTTATTAAAAATAAAAAATAAAATAAAATAAAATAAAATTATGAGAATTTTTAGGGCGCCCTTAACACATTGCTTTCACGCCCCTCTCAAAGAATTTATTAGAATAAAATACACTCTTTTTCTCTGACCTGTGTACTAATCCTATATTACAATGTAACATTAGAGTTTAATTTATTTAACCCCTTAACGCGCGCTGTCCTCGCTGCGAGAACACTAAATTTAAGATCCCGCTGCAAAAGTTCATCCCGGAAATTTTTTAGCAAAAATTTATGTTTATAACATAGCCGAAAAGGCCGGTTATTTTAACCTTAAAATTTAAAATTTCTTTTAGTTTAATTTAGTTCATGAATTCCGGTGGCAGTATAATTTAAATGATCCGAATTGTCTTGCGCCGCAAAGGGATAAATAATGTGTTTATAGAAATTAAGGAGCTTTCTTTTACTAACATGTAATAAGAATTTTGTATGCGTAAAGTATAGGGCAAAATTTCACATAAATGTCCATTTTGAGGGATATTTTCATCGTAAAGATCTCAGACCACTTTTGAAAGATTATTTAGGGTACTGGCATGAATATCATAGAGTATAAATTTTCCAATTTAAAAAATTCGTAAAGTATTTGGAATTTACGATTTACTTAAAATGGCAAAATAGGACAAAATTGAGAATAAATGTCCATTTTGAGAATCATAAATATATCAGACAACTTCAAAATAACATTTATGATACTTGTTTGAACATAATTGATTAAAAATATTCTAATAGGAAAATTTCGCAAGTTACTCGTAATTTAAGATTTTATCAACATAGCAAAATGGGGCGATAACCCATATAAATATGTATTTTGAGGATTGTTGCATTGGAAATAGTAGCATGAAAGCGAAACTACGAAATTGATCCTAATAAAATAAATTAATAGATTAGAATAAGATAAATATATCAAAGTGAACGGTGGATAGCCTGTTAGGTGGGGATTTCATTCTGTCACTGTGTCAAGTGTTTGGTCAGATTCATTTCTCTTAACATGATTATCATGTTAAGAGAATGTCCTGTACTAGAAATTTATGAGAACATATATATGATGGGGATCTGAGCAGAGTCCACCTATGCCAACTAGTTTTAATTATAAAAATAAGTTGCACTGCTTTATCCTTTTTTTTTTTTTTTTTTAAGTTTTTTAATAGTTGAAACGGTTATAGAAGAAAAATTTATTTTATTAGATTTATAATTATGTTGCTACTAAAATTAAAATAAAATTATTATAAAATTTTAAAACTAAACAATTTAATTAGTTAAATAGTGATTCTGGACAACATTTATGTCCACTGTTAAGGAAAATTGAACCAATTATAGAAGATAAACTTGCTTTTATTATATTTATAACTGTAGTTACTTTTTATATTTAATACTATTTTCTAGAAAATAAAAATAAGAGTTTTTTCTTTAAAGGTAAGGTGTTTTCTATACTTCATAGATGGGATTTGTAAATTATTAATAATTTGTAACAAAAACCCACTTATGTGCAAAAACCCAGTGGGTTTTTGTTGGTGGGCCCGCCTAGAAAAACCCGGACGGTTTTTTCTGGTCTGGGCCCAGTTTGCCAACCCTGATTTTAACACTTGTAAACTTCCTGAATCTGAGAGCGGAATTCAAAAATATGTACATACTAGTTAATGAGTTATAATAGGGAAAAATTCCCCATAGATTAATACTAACTTTGGCTTCTGGCGACAATAAGTAAAGACTCCCCTTAACACCATTTCTCATTTAGTTTTCTTTTCTAAAATTAAAATTAAATAAATCATTTTTTCCAAAGGTTACTTTAAGTCATTTAAATACTATCACACTTTAAAGATTTTGAGCCCATAGGCCTTAATGATAAGGGAATTTTCTTTGTGTCCCTGCAAAAACTATAAGCACTAGATTACAAAATCAATAGGCTTTGTATTACGACCTATAATATACGTACCAACTTTCAGCTCATTTGAACAAAGCATTTTGGGCGCTATCATGTTCAATCCCACACATATACACACTCACACATACATACATCACCGAAAAAATAACAAAAGTTCACCCAGAGGACCTCAAAATATATAGATATACCAAAATCTTAAAATTGAGTATTTATCATGATTACAATATTTCTTTCATATGTAGTATGTATGTTCGGAAAGTAAAAAAGAGGGAGTTGAAATTGGGTGATGGATAAGACATCTACGAATAATAAAATCTATCCTATAAAAGCTTAATTTTGACAGGATTGAACGTATTAATAATCAAAATAAAAGAAGTTTGAAAGAAAATTATATAAATATATAAAAATTATGGAGCATTTACAGGGCCTTTTACACTGCTACAACACCTATGAAATTATTAATAACTAAAAAGAATCCGACCCTTTTCTCTTTTGAGCCTTTATACTGTTTCCATAATAACATAACTGGTTAAATACTTAACTATAAAAAAAAATTATAGTTAACATAAGGACATTTCATGGAGTTATGACACTGATATGACATTCCACTCGGCTTATTGAAATTATTAGAAAGGAATCCTCTCTTACTCTTATTCTCCATGCGGTATTTCGTACTGTGCCATATTCAAAAATGATAAGAAAGAAGAAAGTTGAATATATAAGTAAAAAGTTATTAATTAAATAATTTATTTTAAAAAAAAAACTTAAGGATCTGATCGGTGTGCCAGATGGCATCTTTAAAGTTGATATTGTACCCAGCTATTTATTTGTAAAGAGAGATGTCCTGTGCCCTCCTATTTCACAAGATTTTGTATATTGGTCCATTACTCCCTTGCTATAATGCAATAAGAAAAATATACGAATAATCAAAATTAAAAAAATATTTTATATTTAAATTATGTGTGTTTTTACTGCGTTTTTAACAATATTTTTGCGTCCTCCTCAATGTAATTATATGAATGAAAGCGAGTCCTTCTTCTCACCGATCTTGTGTGCTCCCCTATTGTAATGAACTATCAGAGTTAAATATACTTAACAGAAAAATTTTAAAGGAAATTTAGAGATATCTTTTACTATCATTATCATGTAATAAGAAGATTGGATGTATAAATAATTAAGCTTATTAAAAATAAAAAATAAAATAAAATAAAATTATGAGAATTTTTAGGGCGCCCTTAACACATTGCTTTCACGCCCCTCTCAAAGAATTTATTAGAATAAAATACACTCTTTTTCTCTGACCTGTGTACTAATCCTATATTACAATGTAACATTAGAGTTTAATTTATTTAACCCCTTAACGCGCGCTGTCCTCGCTGCGAGAACACTAAATTTAAGATCCCGCTGCAAAAGTTCATCCCGGAAATTTTTTAGCAAAAATTTATGTTTATAACATAGCCGAAAAGGCCGGTTATTTTAACCTTAAAATTTAAAATTTCTTTTAGTTTAATTTAGTTCATGAATTCCGGTGGCAGTATAATTTAAATGATCCGAATTGTCTTGCGCCGCAAAGGGATAAATAATGTGTTTATAGAAATTAAGGAGCTTTCTTTTACTAACATGTAATAAGAATTTTGTATGCGTAAATAATTAAAATGATAGAAATTTTGATAGTCAAATTATTATGAGTGTTTTCAGGACGCCCTTAACACTGCTTTTGTACCACCTCGATGAAATTAATAGAATAAAATACCTTTCTTTCACGAACTTTTCCTTAATTAGCTTTGCACTCACCCTCTGCATTTCAACTTTCCAAGCAATTTATCTGTTAGAGACAGTTTCTCTTAATTCATTTCCTTTCCATTCTCCTAGTTATAAATGTTATTCAAGTGGTTTGCACGTTTTTACTTTTACAATAAAAAGGGGAGGGGGGTTACTTTTACTGCCTCTGATTCTACCCAGCATATGAGAATGAAAATTCTCAGAACGATTATAAGGGAATTAAGATAGCCCTGGGCTGGGCACTCTCTTTTACTCACATTTCACTCTTCCTTTCCTGAAAAAGGAATAGGCGCCTTTAATTTGTCCTTTAGCCTGCAAAGACAGAAGTTGAGGAAAATGTTCTTGAAATTGTTTACGTATTTATCGCAATTCCATAGAAATCGACAGTTTTTCTTTTTTTATAAACGGAGATAAGAACTGACCTTTATTTATTTTTATTTTTTTAATGTGCAGTGTGATTCAAATTTATGACTTTTTTTTTTTTCATTGACTGAGGGCGCCAAGGAAGTTTTAAACAGAGGGCGCAGGGGGACAAGTCCCCCTGTCCCCCCTGGCCAGCACGGGCCTGGCTAATAATCGGTGAAACCACACCTAAATCCTAAATCCATAACACTACGCCTTACTGAAATAATGAATGAAATTCAAAACAAGAATTGAAAGAGCATAGACAAACTTGTTCTTTTATGCATTCATCAGTTGCCTATTTCAGCTTTGAGATATATTCAATTGAGATATAATGCCTAAAAATTCGCTAAAATAGAATCTAAATATTGATAAAAGTCGTTAGGAGATTTTAATGAGACTCCTCCCACTCCTTTTTCTTTACTAAGTTTTTACTCAAACTTAAATATAGATTTCTGGAAAACGGACTTATGAGGGGTAACAGTTTGCCCATCAAAAATAATGTTATATTATGCCTTCTGGAATGAACATAAATTAATTGATTTCTATTATTACACTATTGGGATGATTTCCTGGTGAAAGCGAATATTTAAATTGAAATGTGGCTGAAAGACAAGCTCCCTCCATTATAAATTTCCAAAAAAAGATTTTTTTTCTTCAGGAGGAAAGTGAGCCAACAATGATGGAACTGTATGTCTCTGTTTCATGTCCTGTTGAAATTTCGAAACCTTCATCATCTAACATAGTTTCGTGTGTCATGCTTGAAAAGGTACAACTTTTTCTGAAGCAAAACCTCGTACAAAAATTACTCAAAGAAAAGATGTGGCCGTATACCAGGAAGATGTAGAAATTTAAGAAACATTCCAGAAAAAAAAAAAAAAAAAAATATATATATATATATGCTATTAGAATATATCCCAAAGGAAAAAAAAAAGTAAAAAATTCGGTTTTTCAAATTAAGGCAACATAATTATCATATGATAAATAAATGTGTTACTTGATATTGTTTCTTTTATAAAATACATGTTTATTTATTTAAATCAAATTGGAGTGTACAGGTTGATATTTTTATTTATTACCAACTATGTGAAAAATACCAGAGCCGGGAATCGAACCCGGGCCCTCCGCTTAACGCACGGATGCTCTACCACTGAGCTACCCTGGCCGATAACCAGCTAGGTATTTCTCACATAATATACGTTGGCAAAGTCACCGAGTCTGCAAACGCAGATATATCAGATGAAACAATAATAATCGTAGCACAACTCCATAGACCACGAAATTTCAATTTAGAAATTAAATTATCAATTTAATTTCTAAATTGAAATTTAGTGGTCTATGGAGTTGTGTTGTGCTACGATTATTATTGTTTCACCTGATATATCTGCGTTTGCACAGAAATACTTTACAGAAATACTGAATATTTATACAGAAATACTGAATATAAAAGAAATATAATAAAAAAAGAGGTTGTAATTTATAACTACGAACAAATTCACGTGCATATTTCTTTTTATTATTTATAAATATGAACTTGAAGTACACACACGTATGTATAAGATATCTATGTATGTTTTTATTCATACAATATGTTAAAAAATATGAAACAAAATAATTTATAGTAAACTTACATGCAAACCAAAAATTGTAGAATTGAAACTGAAGTAAAACTTAATCGAAATCATAGAAAAATTAATTAAACTGTCAAATTTAATGACTAATGAACTAGTAAAGGCAAATGAACTGTAAAAATGAATTAAGATTTATATATATATTTATACTTTCTTTGTCATAGTATAAATTCTGTAAAACGCAAAACGCAAAAAGTCATAAATAAAAATTAAAGTAAAATAATAAATACAAGGTTATCAACTGACACCGTTATGTTCTTATATAGTCTTTCTTTCAAAGTTTAATTCTGAAAAATTTGGTGCGAAAAATCAGAAAAGATATAATGTAGCCACACTCGAAGAAAAGTCATTAGCGTCTAATGAGATTGCAAATGACTGATTTCACAAGCAAGGAAATAGGAAGCGGGTCATCTTCTATGGGAGGCAGTGTGTTGTTTTCTGTATTTGTTCCATTTATTCATTGCCTAATATGCGATATCTTGTTCTTTTCTGCAAGTTTTATTCCTGTCGCGGCTTATTTATTTATTTTTTTGCTTGAATTATTTAGTTTCTATAAATATTTAATTTAATTTTGTGTTATTAACACTTTCCAATAAGGTTGAAAAGTGTTAATGACTTCGGTTTGTCTGTCTGCCCGCGCTCTAACTCCCGTAAATATTTATGGAATTCCTTGAAACTGATATATGTTTTTCAAGTTCACTATCGGATGTTCCCTATTGAAAATGGAGTTTATACTTCTACTGGCATCTGTACAGGGACACCCGAAAGTATTTCAAAGCATTGTGCTCTATGAGAGGTACTTCTATAAACCATATTTTCATATCTTTACTGTACACATATCTTGATGAAATTGAAATACGTTATTCAAGTTCATTATTGGATGTTTCCTGTAGAAAATAGAGTAAATATCACCACTGGTTTATGTACAGGGACACTCAAAAGTATTCCAAAGCATTGCGTTCTATGAGAGAGATTTCTGTAAATCAAATTTTAATAACTTTACTTTCTACGAAGTTTTATAAAACTGAAATATATTATTTGTGTGCACAAAAGAATGCTTAGCATGATTAGCATTAGATTTACAGGGTGACACAAAAATATTCATTTATATTAAAACCTATTAATAAAAATTTGCTAGAATTGTACTTTTGTTTATATTAAGCGTTTTTAACACTTTTTAACATTTGTCAAGTGTGAATATGATTTCAATTTGTGTATATGTCCGTCTGTCTGTCTGCCCGTGCTTTAACTCCCGTAAATAATTATAGAATTTTTTGAAACTGATATATGTTATTCAAGTTCACTATCGGGTGTTTCCTATTGAAAATGAAGTTTATACCTCTACTGGTTTGTGTACAGGGGTCCCCAAAAATATTCGAAAGCTTTATGTTCTATAACAGGAGTTTCTATAAACTATATTTTAATACCTTTATTGTATAGAAACTTTAATGAAATTTTAACATGTTATTCAAGTTTCCTTTCCGATGTTTCCTATGTAAAATCGAGTACATTTCTAACTTTCTTGTGTACAGGGGCACTTGATAGTATTCCAAAGCATTGCGTTCTGTCTGTGAGAGTTTTTTTTTATAAACCAAATTTAAATAATTTTACTTTGCACAAAGCTTAATGCAATTGAAATAAATCATTCGTATGCACAAAAGAGTGCCTTCTATATAATATAGTATGATTAGCATTAGATTTACAGGGAAACACAAAAGTATTCAGTTACATTAAGAACTATAAATAAAAATTTGCTAGAATTGCACTTTCGTTTACATTAAGCGTTATAACACTTTCTTATATTTTTAGTGGGAATATGATTTGAATTTGCGTATCTGTCTGTCCGATTGTCTACATTTCTATCTCTTTGTTTCCGGCCCCTAGCGTCGGTAAATATTTTTTAAATTTCTTAAAGATGATGCAATCAAGTTCACTATTTAATGTTCCCTATTTAAAATGACATTAATAGATCCTGTGCAACTAGTTTGTTTACAGAGACAACAACAACAACAAACAAACAAACAAACAAAAAACTAGTTGGCATAGGTGGACTGTGCTAAATTCCCCATCATATTTATGTTCTCATAAATTTCTAGTGCGAGACATATTATAATCATGTTAAAAGAAATGAATTTGACCAAAGATTGATATAGTGACAGAATGAAATCCCCGCCTAATAGGCAATCCACAGTTCACTTCGATATATTTATCTTATTCTAATCTATTAATTTATTTCGTCGGGGTCAATTCCGTTGTTTAGTTTTCATACTACTATTTCCAACGCAATTTTCCTCAATATTCATATTTATATGAAAATTTACAATTTCGCTATCTTGATAAAATCGTAAATTACGAATAATTTACGAAATTTTAATATTAGAATATTTGTAGTCAATCATGTTCATACAACATACAAGTATCATAAATGTTATTTTGAAATTGTCTGATATATTTATGATCCTTAAAATGGACGATTATGCTCGATTTTCCCTTATTCTGCCATTTTAAGTAAATCGTAAATTCCAAATAACTTACGAATTTTTTAAACTGGAAAAATCATACTCTATGGTATTCAAGTCAGTATCCTAAATAATATTTCGAAAGTGGTTTGACATCTTTACGAGGAAAATATCCCCCAAGATTGACCTTTATGTGGAATTTTGCTCTATTCTGCCATGTTAAGAAATTCGTAAATTTCCAATAACTTACGAAATTTTTATATTGGAAAATTCATAGTCATTAATACTCATGCCAGTGTCCTAAATAATATTTCAAAAGTAGTCTGACTTTTCTACGATGAAAATATCGCTCAAAATTGACGTTTATGTGAAATTTTGCCCTATACTGCCATGTTAAGAAATTCGTAAATATCCAATAACTTGCGAAATTTTTCAAAGTATCATATTTATAGTTACTGATGTTCATTCCGGCATCAAAACTGATATTTTAAAACTGGTCTGACATTTTTACAGTAAAAAGGTTCCATTTAATGCAATTTAAGTGAATTTTTGTCTTATTCTCCCATGTTAAGAAAATCGTAAATTTCCAATAACTGCTGAAGTTTTTAAATTCGAATGTTGCAAATGAATAGGGTTCTTGCCAGTGTCGAAAGTAATATTTTAAAACTGATTTGACCTCTCTGCGACAATTTGTTCTTGAGATATCGTGTTAGCAGACAAACAAACTAACGGACTAACACACTAACAGACTAACACTCTAACACTAACAGACACCCTACAGACAGACTCCATACAAATTTTGTCATTTTCGGATTCCTCACACCTGAAAACGTGTAAAAAAGTCAAAAATCCGAGGTCGAAATTTTTCACGATTGCCTAAGTTCCCCATACCTATAGTATGATGGAAAACTAAAAAGTCTATAAGATAATATAGGAATTATAAAAAGGTATTATTATTATTATTATTATTATTATTATTATTATTATTAAAAAAAAAAAAAAAAAAATTCATTTAAATATAGTAATTAGCGAAACCAGCTTGTAGACATGTAATTCTGTTCTAAACAGAACTTAATTTTGTACAACAGGACTCCTTTTTTTAAATCTATTCTTCTATATAAAGGTATGCGGTAACTCCATTTCGTAGTGTTTCTCGTTTTTGGGACTGAGGACTATTAGTCTCAATCTGGGATTTTTGCGGTGTCATTTTTCGATAGTTGGACATTTATCGAAATCTAAAATTTATCGAAAATATAATTGAATAATTTGAAAGCGATGTTATGATTTGAAAAAAGAAAAAAAAAAAAAACCACTAATTTTCCTCCGTTCTAAATTAAATTCTGCTTTTGCCAGAAATTCATCAAAATGTATATATATATATATATATATATTTTTTTTTTTTTTTTGGAAAGAAAAAGGAAAGAAAATTAATGATAATCAGTATCAACAAAACACTATCGAATTTTTTTTTTTTTTTTTTTTTTTAATAATTTTGAATTAGGAAATATAAAGGGCGCGTGCAAAATGAAATAAAAATAAGTTAAAAACTGAATTTAATGATTTAACTTTTATATAAAACATGGTCACGTGCTATCTTAAAAAGTAGATATAAATTTTAAAGTTTATGTGGTGCGTGTGGCATCTATAAAAATTGTTTTAAGAAATAGAATAGAATAAAGGAAGCAACGATGTTTGTTGCATTTTGTTATATAATTTGATTTATTATTATTATTATTATTATTAAAAAAATGATTAAAAATACTCATGTTCAATTTAAATGCGTTATAAAATAGAGAAAATAATTCTATTTTGAAGCAGCTTTAGTAGCCCCAAATTGGTGAAATCGGAAATTTGGCACTGAAGTAGCTCTGTCGTTTCTCGCCAAGGTCTTTTCTAACGTAACTGATATAGCTATTTTAATTCATCGCGAAAGAGATACAAATTTAAATATCAGCACGAGGGTACTGTGCTAAAGCTGTACCCAAGTCATATAAAAAACACTCTTCTTTGTGATCAATAAATATTACTTTACTTATAAATTACTTTAAAATTTGTAAAAGCACAATTTTTATTTTTATTGTTTATTTTATAGGACTTCCTTGGGGTGGCTTTTAAATTTTTGTTGTCATTATTGTGATGAACTAAAATGGCTATCGCAGTTGCGTAGGTAAAGATCTTGGCGAGCAACGTGAGAACTACTTCGGTGCCAAACTTCAAATTTCGCCAAAGGGTCCTACACTAAAGCTGTTTCATTTCAATAGCACAATTTTTAATCAACTTAAAAAAAAAAAAAAAAAAAAAAGTTGTCAATTCAAACTGTAATATTTTCTTTTTTTCTTTTTTTCTTTTTTTTTTTTTTTTTCTGGGTGGGCGGGGGGAACTGTGTGTGTGTGTGTGTGTTAGCTCATAACTTCTTAACGAATGCTCCGATTTTGATACTTTTTTTGCAAAGGTCTTGGTCTGAAATAAGTCCCGTTATGATATTTTTAAGATCTAAACGAAATGTAGGGTGTCCAATGAAGTCAGTCCCAACTCTTTTATCTGCTGAACGGCTGCAGCTATAGTCATAAAAGTAGTATGTATGTATAGTAAAGGGGCCATGTGCCACAAGATGCAACTGTTTACAGCGTCACCTGGTGGAAACAGAGGATTCAGTGTTCCTATCTTAAATATAGCACAAGATAAGAGAACAGAGTGAATTACAAAGCCATAGAGAATCATCTATTTAGTGCAAAAATATACTCTGTAGACATTAATGCTAAAAATAGAACGTTAAACCGTGCATTTGTTTTTTCACAATTTCCTACATGTGGCGTGCCGAAAGGATCCCAGGAAGAAAACGATAACTTATTATCTCGAAATACCTTTATTTTCGATGTTCAAACTTCTATCCGTCAGCTGGAATGCACTATTGTACCTTTATTTGCAGTTTATGTTCCACACGCTGTATCGTAGTGGATGACACGTATATGCTATGTAAAGTTCAAAGTACGGTCATTGTAAGCGGACACACTGATTAGCGCATTGTCGCTTTTCTCTACATAGATACCTTTTTTATTATTATAGCAGCAACCGACAGTTAAAAGGGTGAGAACGGTATTTAGCGGTCCCGTGTCTGTCTGTTTACATGTTCTTTGCCTACCTCTAATATTTTAACGGACGCTCCAGTTTTTATAACCCCCCCCCCCCCCCATCCTTAATGTTGGAAAAGGACAATTCTGAGGAGAATTCCTTTATAAAATCATAGGTTTTTGAAAAAAAGTGTTTGAATGTTTCCCAGTTTTCATGCTTTTTTGGTTGTCTTTGGTTTGACAACCTATAACTGTTTAACTGAAGCTCCCATTTTTATACATTTTTACTGTTAGAAAAGTCAGTCTAAAATTATGCCTAATTATATGTCTATATTTTGGGGGGCAGTTCATACATTGGGGCAATTCATACACATTTTTCAGTGACATAAACTCAAAATATCCATTCTTTTTAGTTAAACCTCTTTTCTTGCGAAAGTGATATATGAAGCCGCCTTTGAACGTCTTCCTATTTTCTGCAATGTGAATATATTTTCATTTAAAAAAAAAAAAAATTGACTCTTAAGAAATTAATATTTAAACTACTAAAAATAAATTGAAAATTGACATAAAGTGGAATAGTAAATTACGCCTAAAAGTATAAAATAAATTACTTCGCCAGTCAGCGTAAACACTAGTATTAATCATAACCTTTGAAATCGGCGCAGAATTAAATGAAAGTTTATATTTTTTATTCAATATACAAATTAAATTCAAAATATATATCTCACTATCTCCCTTTCTGCTTATCCGTAACATAATATTATTTTATCCATTCATTTGTATTTTGATTAAAATATACTCATATATATATATATATATATATATATATATATATATATATTCTATAACAAAAAAAGTGACGCACCAAGAAGGAGATATCTGAATAGAACGAAAATTAGTAGATGTGATGTACATGTCGAGAAACGCTCTGACGATTGATCGGGTCTCACGTTCTGACCTCTATTTAGGCCGACCATTTCCTTCTTGACGCTACGTTTGGCCATGATTCACCCATTCCTGCCAACATCATCTAGTAGGGGCATCGCTCCTGTCCGAATGTTGAACAATTCGCCGATTAGACCAACCGGCTTCTTTGAGCCCAACTAATCTTCTCTATTAACTGCTGACATCTGCGCGTATTGTTGGCGCACCTGTATGTGACGCATAGTTACTGTCTGTCTAAGTAGATGGAATAAAATTCCCAAAGAATTTATGACCTGGAATAGAAATCTCTCCTTTTCAATATTTTGCCAGTTCCGCAGTTAAGATGCGCTGCACTACAGCGTCATATGTTTATTCAATGGCATCCAAGCTTTAAAATTTTGCATTTTCCATCGAAACCTGTATGCATGTCAACTTGTGTCCGCTTTGCATTACACCTACTTAGTGCGTCGATTTTTTTTCTTATAGAGTGTATATACATACTTGTCAACTATCTCATTATGAACCGTACAATTTTCAGTACCCGCCTTTTTTTTTCACACCAACAATTTTTTAGAGTAATTTTAGTCTTATTTAACCGTAACAACATTTGGAGAGAATTACTCTAAAAATATAGTGGTGTGAGAAAAGGGGCGTTTATTCAGGGGGCGTTAACATTTGTACGGTTATTAATGAGATGGTTGGCATGTATATATATATTAGATACCAGCATTTTAATTTATTCCGGAGTATTTTTAGCCCCGCCTTATTTTCATACCACTTATTTTTTAAGAGTAAATTTTTCTCATTTTATCAAAGTTATATATTGGAGAAAATTTTTCTTTTAATAAAATGGTGCTAAAATTACTCCGGGATAAATTAAAATATTGGCATCTCTGATACATTAATACGAAAATCAGGGTTCGTACTCTTCGCCTTCTTTTCAGGACACTTTCAGAGATAAGAAATTTCCGGATTTCCGCCTTTTTTGCCACTACTTTCATGCAGAAATTTTTCTGATCATGAAAAACGGCAGTTTTTCTAGTGACGCAAGCGCAAAAACAAACGAACGCCACGACACTCAGCGGAAACGGAAAAACGAACGAAAACTGCGACACTTATATATACAGGAATTTTAAGATCAAACAAACCGCTGAAAGCCGACACTTAATATCTCAGGAAATATGGGAGATTATGTTCTGATATTTTCAAAATAGACTTTCACCTTCTGTCTGATCCTACCCTGAAATCGCTACACTTCTGCGTGCAATACATTTCGAGATATGAATTGGCTCATTTAAGTTATAAATGGACGGACTAATGTGTAAGAATTTTTTCTCGAATATGGCTCGAGCGAATTTAGTTTAATTTATATATGATATTAATCGCTTTTATCTGATGTGCCTGACATCTCCCTTTTCCCTAGGAAAACTCTTGTTTTTTTTTATAACTCAGTTTAAAAATCGAACTATTTTTTACTCCGAAAATACCGTGATGCGGCAGTTTCGCGGACGAATTTCTTCTCTTCCATCTGAAATACTGAATATCAAATAATCGTTTTGGCTCCATCTATCGGAAAGCGTAAAAAATAAACACACACACACACAAAAAAAAAAAAATATTTTTTTCTTTTTTTAATATATATATTAAATGAGTTATTTATTTAGGTACTTGTATTTTATATGACATTTGTTTATCAAAAATATTCTTTGTATTTACATTGTTTTCATGCTGATACGTTGTTAACTTTCAAAATTGGTTCTATTTTAAAAGGTGATTGCAACAACAAAAAATTTTTCCTTTATTTTCATAAAAATGACAAATAATATGATAATCATATGCAAATATTTGTAATTTTTTCAAAATTAGGTGATAAATCACTTAAACTACGGATTGAAAAAATTCTTAAAACAGAATTTGAAAATAATTAATTTGCTCATTAAGTTTCTAGTATATATAATATATAAATTACAAAATGTTAAGCTATAATAAAATTTTGAATAGATTAAGATTTTTTTTAAATTAAATTCATAACAAACTATACTACTTAAATATTTACCAGTATAAAATTTTCACTTTTTAAAGATTTTTCTATTATTATTTATTTTTCTCTTTTAAATCAAATCTATACCTAAAAAATTATAATAAGAAATAAATATAAATAAGAAATTTTTGTCATTTTTATAATGTACTATATTATGCCTTTGAAATGTTGCATGTGTCCATCTTTTTTATCACTTTTTATAAAATTTTGAAATTTTATTTAGTTTGTTATTTTGTTCGAGTATGACCTATAAAACAACACTTTTAATACAGTGTTATAACTCATTACCATGCTCCTTTAATTTTACGTTTTGATCATTAACCCCTAAAAAGTAATGATATCAATACAAAAAACCCTTAACGGGTTAAAAGTTTGTGACGCAGCACTGTACTTTATGGCTATAAGAATTAGAAATACGGGTCTTAAAAATAATGATATCAAATTTTCAGTGACGCTTTGATATTAATTAAATTATACATAGATTTTCTTATTTGAATTTGCTTTTTCCTTTTATTTATATTTACAGTGTAAACGTTATTTTCAACATAAAATAATATATAGCATTTACTCATTGATACCTTTCCATTCACATCTCTTATACTATGAAAGCATGTGTTTTAAAAGAAATTATATGAAATTCCAGTAACGCAGTGGTGTTACATTAAGTGATTTGTTTTTAAATTTCTCTGCAATTATTTTGTTTTGCATATTAAAGTATATGTGCACATTGAAATATTGCTTTTAATTTTCAAATACGCTGTCAAATATATCACTTTCATTAAGCTTATATTATGTACTGAAATATATTTATTTCAATGAATTATTCTATCTTTTGCGTCACGCCATCCAAAACTGTAAGTAAAATATATGGAAATGTTTACTTTGTGTCATTTCATCCAAATAAATTGAAAATGCATGCAAATAGATATCGTGATGCAAAGAAAAAAACTGTGAAATTGTTTTCAGTTTTGGATGGCGTGACGCAAAAGATAGAATAATTCATTGAAATAAATATATTTCAGTACATAATATAGGCTTAATGAAAGTGATATATTTGACAGCGTATTTGAAAATTAAAAGCAATATTTCAATGTGCACATATACTTTAATATGCAAAACAAAATAATTGCAGAGAAATTTAAAAACAAATCACTTAATGTAACACCACTGCGTTACTGGAATTTCATATAATTTCTTTTAAAACACATGCTTTCATAGTATAAGAGATGTGAATGGAAAGGTATCAATGAGTAAATGCTATATATTATTTTATGTTGAAAATAACGTTTACACTGTAAATATAAATAAAAGGAAAAAGCAAATTCAAATAAGAAAATCTATGTATAATTTAATTAATATCAAAGCGTCACTGAAAATTTGATATCATTATTTTTAAGACCCGTATTTCTAATTCAATTGCAATTAAACATTAAACATAGGAGGAGTTTATCTTTAAAAATGCGTAAAATAAAAACACCCACATAAGCAGGGGTAATAGTCTCCGCTTTTTTTTTTTTTTTTTTTTTTAAGGACACTATCAGGGATGAGAAATTTTTGCCTGTTTTGCCACCACTTTTTTCTTGCAGAAATCTTCATTGTAATTTTAAAATAATATGCCGTGATTAAGTAGTATGGAAATAATTTTATAAAAATACTGGTAGCAAAAAAGGCATAAATTTCTCAATTCTGAAAGTGTCCAGAAAAATAGGCGAAGACTACGATCCCTGACATAAGAGATTTAAGGTGTAACACTATCGTAGAATTTTCAAAATATCATTCCGAAACGGCCTACCTACGTCAACTCGATACTCGCCGAGAAATCTCCAGTTTTTGAATTGCAATTTCTTCAAAACCTGGGATAGCAAATTAACAGTAAAAATCTACTAAAAGCAGATTTTTTTTTTTTTTTCCATTAATGCCTATCCGCGTTTGTAATGATCGATAGACGGCGCTTTGTGAACACTGCAGTTGTTAGTAAACATTAGCCACGTGTGTTCCAATAGTGTTCTTGTTATTCTACTTAATATTTGTACTATAATTTCTCCGCCATTACATTATGGAAAATTGATTGCTTTTGGAAAAAATACTTCAGTTTATTCGAAGTTCGATCGGAAGTAGATTTTTAACTGAAGTTGAACAAATATTAATTTCAAATCATCTGATTAATTCTTTACTTCCATTAGCCGAAGCAACTGAAATTTTAAATTCGTCATTTGGAAATAAATGGAAGCTCAATTCTGGATTTCTTGATGCTTTGGATTTACACTGTGGCACACAAAAGTATGTGTTATCTTTTTTACCGTATTTATTCATTTTTATTCAATAAATATATGTGAAACTAAACATCGGCTAGCAATGGCGGCTATATGGAATTCGAATTAAACCATGTTTATTGTAATTTCACCGTAGCCCACCAGAGGGCGAGCATTTCATTACAATCGCGGATAACATATTTTAAAACTTCAATAGGTTTTTTTTTTTTTTTTTTTTTTTTTTTTTGAAATATGACTTTTTTAAATGATAACTATTATCAATATCATTGCTTCCTCACATTAAATGAAGCATTTATTTTTAATATATTCTATAAATATTTATACTTACTTTTATTTGAAGGAATTAAATTTCGTTTAGGTCTTTAATTCAATTTTTCTCCTTTTGAAATATCTTATATTTTTCACATGCTACTCAGCGATCTTTTTTGCATTCTTATCGCTGCCATTTTTGGCTCTTCTACTAATCTTTCTATATTTGTTATTACCATCGCATCATACATAGTTAATTTAAATTATGTTTTAGCTTTGGCTACTAGGTAGCGCCGCCATCGATGTTTCAAACGTTATCGATGTTGATGTTTTATATGCAAATCATAAAATAATAATAAAGTCATAGACCTATTATAAGAGTGGACGGGACAATTGTAACCTTTTTTAGTGGCAAAGATAACTCGTAAAAAGGTCATGTGGATGTTGATCTACAGGAAGCCAAACTGGGCAGTATTGAAATTTACTCGCCATGCTCTAAACTCTGCTTTTTATTAAGCAGACGATATTTTCCCTTTTTCTTTGATAGTTCTTTTTAAAATTTTTATTTTTCTTTAAAAGTTAGATTGTTTTGAATTTAAAAAGAATTTTATTGCAAGAAATAGTAATTAGATGTACTTCAAAAATCCTAGAAGTTGCGGAAAATAAGGATTTCATTTCACAGGTAAGATTCTTTTTAATATTTTATTATTTCGTTCTTTTTAAGTAATTATTTTTTATAAAAAGCTTATAATTGCTATACTTATTTCTCTAAATTGAATTAGTTTAACTATATTATATCTTATATTATTTCAAAAATGCCCATAATTTTTTATGAGAGTTAAAACGAGTATAGACAAACCAAAGTTATAAAAAGTTTTTAACTTTGTTAGATGTTAATAAAAAGGTAAAATTAAATTTCAGCAGCTGTGATTTTTACACTAGTTTTGCTTGTTGTATCTTTTAATAATAATAATATATATATTTATATTCAAAACAAAAAATTGCCAATAACCCAATAGATGCCAAAAAAGGTAACCTTTTTTAACATTCACGTGGTTTCATCTTTGCACCCTTTCTTATATTCCCTTAATAATGGCATACTCCGTCCACTCTTGTAATAGATCTATGGTTGAAGTATAAAAAGGCGCGATGTATTTTGAAGGTTGCAGTTGAAGTTGAACAGCCGAAGCAACAAATGGGTTGTTGAATAGTGACTGGAGTCTTAAGTTTGAAGGTGGTGAGCTGGTTTCACTTTTAACTTGTTTAAAATGACTTTTTTTTTTTTTTTTTTTTTTTTTGAGGAGTTTTATAAAAGTTAAAATGTTTAAATTTTTGCCAGTTTGTTAAATTAATTAAATTTTTCGTAATTTTCAAGTAGTTGATTTTTATCAAGTTTCTTTTGTGGAATATTAGAACTTGATTTTTTTTTAATCTCCTTTATCGTCTCATTGGTCAACCAGGCGACCATGAGAGATGCAATTTGCCATTTCAATTTTTCCCCTGTCAACTGGGCGATCGTGAGATGATATAAAGTCGGTAACAAAAGTGTCCGAACACTAGCAAAATACCTATCTAAAAAAAGTACACTTCATACGGTTTTGTTAAATAAATCCTTATCGAATCACGTTCTTACACTGACTAAGAACAGGATTCGACAAGGATTTATTTAACAAAACCGTATGAAGTGTACTTTTTTTACATAGGAATTTTTGCTAGTATTCGGACACTTTTGTTACCGACTGTACGTCGATTCTGGGGCTCTATTCTCGTCTAGTCGTTACGCGGAAACCGGTTGTTGTGAAACGAGACAACGACGATTTGCTATTCTCGTCCAGTTGCGTCGAAATCTTGACAGTTTGTTTACAGCCGTTAAGTTACCGTCAGTTAGGAGGCAGTTGTTCAGCTGAAAGATCGTCGTTTATCACAATGAAAATGGGCGCGTCTGTATAATGTTTTAGTTTGCTCAGTTAAAGGGACATTTCACATTTTCTACCATTGAAAACCGGTTGTCAACATTGCTATTCAACCTTTCTCCTCCCAAAACGGATTACGAATGATCCCTTGCAACTGATTGGTTTAAAATGTCACCCTCTAACGCAGAGAGTTTGTTCTTCCACTCAAGATAACAACGGGAGACCAGAATAGCACTTAGCCGGAAGATGGTTATTACGGTGGCTAGAATAGTAGTTACAAACTGTCGTTAACGATTACAAGTGGTGGTTAATAATCAACTAGACGAGAATAGAGTCCCTGAGATGGCGTTTGTTTACAGTTCCATCGCTATAACTCAGTGGTCAACAAAACGATCCTGAGATTTCGTATAGGTTTTTCGATCGAGCAGTAATCGCATTCGCATAGAATTTAGTTACTTTTATAAATGATCATCTAAATATCGTTTTTTCGTTTTCTATGGTCAACCTGGCGACCTAGAAATGTATTACGGTTTTTTCTTCAAATATCATAATCAGAGCTGCCAACCTAATCTGGCAAATTGTTAGTACCGCTTAGTTTTCTACACCACTTAATTTTTAGAGTAATTCTATTCAACTATACTTTCGATGAATTAAGAAAAGAAATATTCTAAAAATTAAATGGTGTAGATAAACGGGCGGTACTAACAATTTGCCGGATTAGGTTGGCAGCTCTGCATAATTTAAATTTAGTTTTACCCCTGATCAACTTGGCGACCCAGGATATTATACGAATATTGTACATTGACTTTTACTGTGATTGATTTTGTGTTCAAGATGAATTATGATTACTAATCAAGTTGAATTGAATTGTTGTTTCCACATGTTAAAAGGTAAAATCAAATTTATATTACGTTTACTTCAAAATTAATTTAATGAATTTATGTATTGTTGAATATTGATATATATATATATATATATATATATATATATATTGTTATAAATAAATAATAATTTTCAATATATATATATATGTAGGGAGTTATGTGGAAAGCTTTGTGGCACGCATTCCATGTACAGACAACAGATGGCGCTGCCTCTGATGCTCATCTTTCGAGAACATGACGAACGGAAGTCAGTTGAGATCTGGCTGCAACGAAAAGCTGTTGAGACCGTCAGCGCGAAGGCTGATATGGTCATTTTCTCCTAATTAGAGCTTGATGTGCTTTTTATAGTTGTATAAAGCCATGGAGGGCTCAATGCATCAATCTCCCATATTTGATAAAGTGCGTGAAGGTACTTTTGTGAATTATATTTGTGAGTAGGTGCTTAAATGTTGCTTTGTTACGGTTATACTGATGAAGAGAGCTCGTTCCGTGTTCTAAGCCTCGAAACCAGCAAATGGTTAATTATGCAAATTCTGCTATTATCTTATTTTTCTTTGTGTATCTTGTGTTGTATGTGTTACGTAATAAATGTTTAGTCATCTAAGTCGCATCTCATCATTGCCCCACCCCTAGACGCCCAGCCAAAATTCTACATGTATATATTGAAGCTTTTTTCCTGAATAAATTTTTCGCTAAGTTTAAATTTGTTTCTGTTAATTTGAGTCAACATCTAATGCCACTAGTCAAATCATTTCTTTTACTTAAACTGAAAATTTAAAAGTTTTCTACTGTTGGTTTTTCTGCTTAATAAAATGGTTTAAAAGTTTGACCTTTTTGGGAATGGTCGTCATCAACTCTTTTTATTCCAACAATTTTCAGTCTTCTTATTTGAAAATTTAACCACCAAAGGGGATTTTCGGTTAGTTAATTTAAGCAGTATTTATTAAAAAATGACTGTCCTTTTTTTGGTGAACATTGAACGACTTTTTCCAACACTCGCCAATTACACAAAAATGAATATTTCTAAAATCCCTTAGGTGATGCATTAGCTACATTCATATACATTACATAGATGTTTTTTTTTTTTTTTTTTCTAGATTCAAATTGGCCCCAGTTATAGTGCGTGCTGCAGATCACCTCAAATTCAACATGCTTCGGAAGAATTGCTGCAGTATCGCCATTTTGTAATATTTCCAGACAGAATTATCTTTGTAATATACTTAAATGTATTCTCAATAACTACCTACGTATTATTTCTCTATCATCCTTCTTTCCGCCCCAAAAAACGCCCTTTTTTAAGTCGTTACAGTAGTAGTGTTACCCTTTAATACATCAACCCAAATATTAAAAAAAAAAAAAAGAAAAGAAAACTTATCTTAATATATTAAATAGTGCTGTTTTAAATGCAAAGAAATTTTCCCGTAGATTAATACTGGTGTTTAGGAAAGCGTATATTTTAAGCGATTTAGGCCCTTAAGATGAATGTCAATTAAGTAGACCATGAACTCTTCTCTTGATTACTCTTTTACTGAAAATTACATAATTTCCAACTTTTACGCATATTGGCTACCGAAAAAATTTAATAATAAATTTAATTTTTTTTTTATCGATGAAAACTGTTACAGAATTATATAAACATTTTCTATTAAAATAGCAAAATTGTGCGATAAATAATAATTAAAAAAAAAAAGCATAAAAGTTGACAGCCACGATTACTATTTCAAAAAATTGAAATACTGAAAAGTACGGAGAGTAACAACCGTATCAACCATGCCAACATAGGTAAAAACTTTTAGAAGAAAAAGTTCTTTAAAATTAACTGTGATTCATAAGAATTCAAATGTCAAATAACTGTCTTGTACTATTTTCACAGATTTATTTTCGTATCCAATATGGTATGCCTGATTCACAGGTGAAAATGTTTAGTCTTTTACTTGAACTTTTCCACCGGTATTTTTTAACAATTATATGCATCGCATTTATAGTTGCCGAAGACCCTAAGCACTTTCCCCCCTGGCCTGATTATCAGTGAGTGACAAGGGCATTCAGATTCTCTTTTAAGGGGTTACATCTAGTTGTATGCACGAAAAAACGTGTTTTTTTGCGAATTTTTTGTGAAGAGGCCTTTTATTAAAGAAATATATACAATACATATACATATAGCAAATTTAATGTATGTTAAGAATCCGTGACGAGTTTACAAAAATATTGGGTTCCGCTGTTCCTGTAGTAGATCTCCTAGAGGACTTCCACAAAAAGGTGTCTGGCGGTGAGCAAGATATCTCTGATCCAAATTATCTGAAATGTAAAAAACCAAAAGATTTATTTTTAGGATAGATGAATACAGGTAATGATCGTAGGAATAGTCAAAATTTTGATTTTTGACAAAATGGCGGCTTCCCAAAAAAAAAAAATCGTTTTTTTCATGAAAATTTACACTTGAAAGTGGCTGAAAAAATCGAAATTATTATCAGAAACCTTATTCCTACGATCATTACCTGGCAAAAATATCTAAGAAAATCGTGTCAAAATTTCAAGTCAATGGGTCCAGCCGTTTCGGAGAAATTTTGCTCACCGACTTTGAAAACACCGTTTCGAGATAAACGCGTTTAAAGTTTTGGGAACCATTTCTAAATATAGCTCTCAGATATAAGATAAACCTTTTATATTCTTATTCTAAGAAGCAAAACATTATGAAAAGCATGGACAAGGGCATAGGGATAATGAAAAACAGCTGCTACTCTGGTTTACGCTCCGCCTACTTTAAAACGCTCGGAGACGTCTTTACAAATACGCAAATTTCTCCGAAACTAATTGCCGGATCGATATGAAATTTTCAGACAATATTATCAAATATATGTACATTCAAAATATGTAAAAAAAAAAAAATCTATTTTTTGAAAATTACAACTGGATGTAACCCCTTAATCTGTGGAGGAAATAATCAACTAGCGTCTAGTCGGCGACGTACACCTCTCACACTTTCCTTCAGATTTCGCGCATGCTTCGTATGTCGGTGCTGAATTTTATCTATGTTTATTCGATGTGTTTATTTCCTATTTTCATCCAAGAGCTTCTTTGGTAGTGCTGCCATCTGATGGTCGATATAACTATTTAAAATATTTTCCATATCAAATCAAACAAGATTTTAAATTTTCAACCGTCTAAGATTTCAACAGGAATTCTGGGAATCATTCTCATTAACGTTATAAAATCATTATAACGTTATAATTTTTATATCTCGTTGGGTATTCGTGTAATTAATTTTTTAATAAAAAAAAAAATAATAATAACGTTAATGTTTGGTTTGTGTAGACTTAAATTCCCAAGTTTTATCAGATATGTTGTCAGAGGCTGTTTGAGACCGCATTTTAAAGAGAATTTCATGGGGTTTATTTTAACACGCAGGTTACCTATACTTGTTATTATTATTTTTTTTTTTTTACTTACATATTTATACTAAGTTGGCTTTTTTTTTTTTTTTTTTTAAGTTTCAAAAATGTCTTTATTATATCATTAGCTGCACATTTTAAAATTTGTAGAGTGAAATGCAATGGATTACTGCAAAAATTCCATTATTTTTTAATAGTTGCAATAAGCTTTTTACTATAACTCCTGATCTCATTGTTATCCTTTTTACTTCCTTATGCAAAGTATAAGGAAGTATTGTAATGGTATTATAATAGTTATGATATTAAAAAAAAAAATAAATAAATAAATAAAACAGCAACATTTTTTTTTTTTTTTTTTTTTTTTTTTTTTAATGGAACGATTTTTGGATCGTTCCATGTTAAATAAACTAATTATTCATCCTGACCATTTTAGATTTCAACAAGAATTACAGTATTTATTCTCCTTAACAATAAAAAATGATTATAAAAACATTGTTATTATATCTGTTTAAGGTTTCAGGTAATAATTTTGTTGACGCATGCGCGCCACCCCGTCGCGGATCACCGGGCAGAAGGCTATGAGAAGCCAAGTACAATGGACGTGGGCAAAGAACTTTAAATTTATTGACGCCCACAATTATTATTTTATGTTCTACCTATTATAAATCTTATTCTTCGTTGTAAATAGTGTAAATACTTGATGTATGTGATCGTACAAATTAAAAATATTAAAACAACGAAGATGGTCCGTCGAAAATTAGTTATTTGTAGTTAAGTTCCTACAAAAATTGGCTCCGTCGAGAAAGGAGTTTGTAATAAGCGACTTATGGATAAAAATAATAAATTGAAATCTTCCTTGAAAGGGAAGATAACTAGAATTGAAAACTATGTAGAAGGCACGAATGCCGAAAATTACGATATAGATGTAGTGGAACTAAAAGTGAAATTAAAGAACATAGAACTGCTACAAACAAAAATCGATGAATTACGACAAAAATACTACGAAGTTCAAGACTTGAAAGATGCTGAACAAGCAACCATAGATGACGACCTTGACTCATGTGAAGAACGTCTGGAAAAATTAGAGGTAAGAATTAATACTCTTATTAATTCTTATAAGAAATTTGATTCTCATAAAAAAATAAATGCGACTGAAAATGCATCTCAAGATTCCTTTGAAATTAAAACTCAAATTCCTCCTTTAGTATTACCTGAATTTTCAGGAAAATATGAGGAATTCAGTTCTTTTAAAGAACAATTTGATGATTTAATAACCAATAATGTTCATATTAATCAGTCGCAGAAATTATATTATCTTAGATCTTGTCTCAAACATGACGCTAAAAATCTAGTTAGTAATTTTGATACATTTGAATCATTATATAATGCATTAGAAAATCGCTATGATAACGAGCGATTAATTGTTGATATTCATGTACAAAATATTCTGAATTTTGAGAAAATTCAAAGTGAAAATCCCAAAGAGATAAGAAACATGATTGATTGTATACAGAAAAATCTGCGTGCCTTGAAAGTTCTGAAATATGTTCAGAATAAATTATCAGATGTTTTCATTATAAATATTCTCGTAGCAAAGTTAGACAGAGAATCTAGAAAGAATTTTGAGTTGTCCCATAAATCCAAAAATGTTCCCACCTTTGAAGAATTTATCAAATTTTTGGAACAACGAGAATCAGTTTTATTATCTATTAATAGAACGAATATGACTAGCGGAAATAAAAATACTAACAAAAACTTTCCGGCTATTAACAAATCTAAAACTCTTTTAATGCATGAAAATAAAAACAAAAATTGTGTTGTTTGTAAAAATACTTATCACCCTATTTATAAATGTGATGCATTTTTGAAATTAAACATTAACGAAAGATTAAGTATAATACGCCTTCACAAGCTTTGTGAGGTTTGTTTTAGGCAAAATCATAAGAAAAATGATTGCTTATCAAAATTCAAATGCACCTGCGGAATGAAGCACAACAGATTATTATGTTTTTCTTCTGGCGCCAAAACCCCGGTTCCAGACGCAGATGGAATAAATTCATCCAACTTACCAGATATAGACAAACGGGTTGCGCAATTAAATGCTTCCGTTTTGAGTAATAATAGCAGATATTTAAAAGAAAATAGAAAAAGTATACTGTTTTCGACAGCTTATATTTATGTTCAATGCGAAAACAAAAAAAGAATAAAAATAAGATGCGTTCTGGATTCGGCTTCAAATGTGTGCGTATTGACTGAAAAGATGAGTGAATGTTTAGGAATTAAAAGAGAAAAAATAAAAACTCCAGTTTCAGGTTTGAATGGATTGACCCAAAATATTAAGTGGAAATTAGATACCTTTATTTCAAATGAAGATTGTTCTTTTAGTGAACCAGTAGAATTTTTGATTGTAGATAAAATAACTGGGCTTACACCATGCAATAAATTAAACATTTCAGACATAAAAATTCCAGAATTTTTGAAATTGAGTGACGAGACATTTTTTGAACCGAATGAAATAGAAGCGTTAATCAGTGCAGATATATTATTCAAAGTTTTAAAGGATAATACTTATAAAATAAATGACGATTTGTTTTTTAAAGAAACCGAATTTGGATGGCTAGCGTGTGGAAAGGTTGAAGAAACAGAACTGAATAATTCGAAACAGTGTTTCGTTTTGTCAGACGATTCCCTTAGTAGCACTCTTAAACTCTTTTTCGATCTAGAAAGCATTGGAATAAGAGACGATCCAATTCAAAAAGAAAGTGATAAAGCTATAGAAATTTTTAATGAAACGATTCAGTTTAAAAACAAACGCTACGTTGTACACTTGCCCTTTAGAAGACCCTATAATGAACTTTCCGATAATTACACGTTAGCGAAACAACGATTTTTAAGTTTATGGAGACGTTTTAAATATGATAGAGAATTATATGAACAGTATAGAGAGATTATTCGTGATTACGTAAATCAAAAAATAATAGAAATAGTTGAACCCAGTACAGCAGAAAATAATTTAAACAAACCTATTTATTATTTGCCTCATCAGGCAGTAAGAAAGGAAGGTCGCTTAACATCCAAAACAAGAATCGTATTTGATGCAGGGAGTCATCAAAATAATCAGCTGTCACTGAATGATTGCCTATGGCAGGGGATAAATTTAAATCCGAATCTTTTGGATGTTTTAATTAATTTTAGATTAAACAAAATAGCATTTTGTTCTGATATTAAACAAGCCTTTCTACAAATCTGTCTCGCTGATGAACATAAAGACGCTGTTCGTTTTTTCTGGAGTGATGAAGAACCGCATGCAGACAAAAAACCCAAATTACAGATTTATCGTTTCAATCGAGTTAATTTTGGGGTGTGTTCAAGTCCATTCTTACTCGCGGCGCGGCTACTATTAGACATCACATTGAGAAGTATAGAGAAGAATTTCCCGCTACTGTTCGACTTTTAGATAAATGTTTTTACGTAGACGACTTAATTTCTGGAGGTAATGATTTTAACGAAGCACTTGAATTATCACGAAGTGCAAAATATATTATGGAAGCCGCAGGAATGTCCCTTAGAAAATGGATAAGTAACGATACCGAATTAACAGAGCAGTGGAAAAGCGAAAAATTTGATACATACCCTGTAGAATCTACCATCAGCTTAGGTATAAATCAGACAAAGATCTTGGGACTATCTTGGGATACTAATAAAGATAATTTGATTGTAGATATCAAGAGTTTGTTGAACTTTATATCCATAAATAAAATTACAAAACGTACCATTCTTCAAGCCGTAGGGAGAATTTTCGACCCCTTAGGGTTAATTTCTCCATTCACTGTCAGGGCAAAAATTATCATTCAAGATATCTGGACAACTAAAACCAAATGGGATGAATCATTATCACCAAATATCGAAAAAGAGTGGATGAAATGGTGTTCGGAATTACCCTTGTTAAAAGAGCTTGAAGTCCCTAGATTCATCCTTGATGCCACTTCCCCAGAAGATGTAGTTGAATTACATAGTTTTTGCGATGCTAGCAAAAAAGCATATTGCGCTGCCATTTATGTACGAACAAAATCAAAAAATGGTATTTCAGTAAAACTTTTGACTTCCAAGAGCCGTGTAGCTCCCCTCAGCGGTGTTACACTACCTCGCCTTGAATTATTGGGTGCCCTGGTCGCAGCTCGTCTGATCACCAAAGTGAAAAATACTGTAAACCTTAAAAGACCTTCTGTTGAATATCACTGGACTGATTCGCAGATAGTGCTTTTCTGGATAAAGGGTACTAAAACCCGATGGAAGCAGTTTGTCGCCAACCGTGTTCAAGAAATTGCCAGCCTGACAAACCCTAACTCTTGGTTCCATTGTGCAAGTAAAGAAAATCCTGCTGACCTGTTGTCCCGAGGGATGACTGCTGAAAGCCTAACAACCAGCGCCACATGGTGGACAGGTGCTGAATTTCTGAAAGATCCTGAATTTCCGAAAAACAAACAATTTTTTATTGACTTTTCAGAACTAAATGAGGAAGACTACACTCCTGAATTAAAATCTGAAAATGCAGTGACTCTAAATTTGAAAAAGGACTTTACTATTTTGAACTATCTGATAAATCGTAGTAATAGATTTTTAAAAATATTACGTATATGTAGTTTTCTTTTCAGGTTTCTTCACAATCTAAGAAATCCTTTAGAAAAGAAGAAAGGACCGCTGATGCCTGAAGAGCTGACAAAAGCAGAAGACTTCCTACTGAAACAGCTGCAGGAGGAGGAATTTCCTAATGAAATATCTGCCTTGAAAAGTGGCGGTAATGTATCGCATAAAAGTAAAATTTTTAATTTATCCCCATTCTTGGATGACAATGGTTTAATAAGGGTAGGGGGGAGGCTGCAAAATTCGCAGTTATCTTATTCGATTAAGCATCCTTATGTACTTCCTTCAAAAAATAAATTAACGGAATTAATTGTAAAATATTATCATGAAAAATATTTTCATATTGGTCCCCAACATCTTCTGTTTCAGGTTAGGCAAAAATATTGGCCCATTCATGGGAGAAATCTTTGTAAAAAAATTGTGCACAGATGTTTAGTCTGTTTTAAAGCAAATCCGAAAGTATGTGTACAAAAAATGGGAAACTTGCCAAAACAAAGAATAACGCCAGATAAAACATTTAATTCAACTGGGGTAGATTTGTCTGGACCCTTTTTAATCAAAAATAAATATGGAAGGAAAGGTCCAGAAATCAAAATTTATGTTTGTATTTTCATTTGTCTAGTAACAAAGGCTATACATCTTGAACTTATTAGTGATTTAACTTCACAAGCTCTGATAGCTGCGTTAAAAAGATTTATTTCGAGAAGGGGCAAGTGTCATAAAATATTTTCGGATAATGGGACCAATATGGTAGGCGCCAACAGGGAACTAAATGCCTTGTATAAACTGGTAAGAGATAAGGAAGAATCTTTATTCAATTTTTTTGCAGAGGAAAAAATAGAATGGGTTTTTATTCCTCCAAGGAGTCCAAATTGGGGTGGTCTATGGGAAGCAAATATCAAAGCGTTTAAATACCATTTTAAACGCATAGCGGGTAATTCAAAATTTACATTTGAAGAAATGCTTACACTTGTTACTCAAGTGGAAGCGATCTTGAACTCGAGACCACTGACTCCGCTAACTTCAAGTATTGAAGATTTAGAGGTTTTAACTCCAGCCCATTTTCTTATTGGAAGACCAATAACGGCTGTTGTTGAACCCTCTTTAACCAATATTGAAAAAAATCGCCTAAATGCTTGGCAAAATATTACGAAGTCAGTTCAGGCAATCTGGAAAAGATGGAGTCTTTCTTACTTAAATAACTTACAACAGCGCAGAAAATGGATAATTGATAAAGAAAATTTAAAAATCGGAGACATGGTTTTAGTCAGGGAAGAAAATCTTCCACCATGCAAGTGGTTTTTAGGGCGTGTAATAAAGCTATATCCTGGTCAGGATAATAAAGTTAGATTGGTAGATATAAAAACTACCAAAGGGATTTACAAAAGATCCATCTCCAGATTGTGTGTGCTGCCTATCGAGGAGTAAAAATGAATATGAACATTTATTATATTAATTTACTGTATTATATATATTACTCTAAATTTGTTAGTTAATTATGAAAATTTCTGTTTATTATAATCAGTTAATCTTTTTTCTAATTCTATGTGTTGTGCGAAATATTGATATTATGTTACATTCATTTATTTGTTATTATTTTATCTATTCATGTTATGTGAAATTGTAAAATTGAAGTTTTGCAAAAAAAAAAAAAATATTGTAAGTTCTTGCATGACAACATAGCAAGGCCGGGCGGGATGTTGACGCATGCGCGCCACCCCGTCGCGGATCACCGGGCAGAAGGCTATGAGAAGCCAAGTACAATGGACGTGGGCAAAGAACTTTAAATTTATTGACGCCCACAATTATTATTTTATGTTCTACCTATTATAAATCTTATTCTTCGTTGTAAATAGTGTAAATACTTGATGTATGTGATCGTACAAATTAAAAATATTAAAACAACGAAGATGGTCCGTCGAAAATTAGTTATTTGTAGTTAAGTTCCTACAAATTTTTTTTAATCTTGAAAAATCATTTTTTTTTTTTTTTTTTTTTTTTTTTTTTTTTAACTTTTATAAGGGCCCCACCACTGAATTATTTTCGATTTGAAAATTGATTATCTAATTAACACTCGAATCGCCATGATGCACAATCAATAGAAAACAAGTAGCATTTAGATTAGTCATAGGGAAAATATAGTTATTTTTTATATATTAAATTACACGTCAATTAAATAATTTATATATCGCAGAATAGGAGACATTTTGTAATAGAATAAATATCTTATTCAAAACTTTTAACATATGATTTTACCTGGGGCATTTGAAATCAACAAGGACATTTTCTAAGCATAGAATGTTTTCTGTCAAGCACACATAATGAGGAGCAAAGGGGGGGGGGGTAATTTTCTCACTTTTTATATTATTAATGGCAAGTTTGTTTAGTGCTCCTTAAAATTTATAACAGCCACATTTTCTTATCTATATACTAAATCCAAAAGCGAGGTCTCCTGATTTTGAATTACCAAATAATAAAAAAGCAGTCTTAGAATATACCCAGGCAGTTTTTTTTTTTTAACAATTTATTATTTTTGATTTACAAATTTCATGCAAAATGTTCCCTCCATTGAAGGATTGTGAATTAATTTATTAAAGTGCAAAAGTGCTGGAATGTTTATAAAATCAAGAAGACATTAAAAATTTTAATATCTGAATACTGAAAAATGTTGAAATAATTCTAATAGTGAGAGTATGCTTTCTTTTTATGAGGTTGTACGATTAAAATTTTGTAGCAAGTTTAGTTTAGAAAAAGTTATAAAACTTGTAATATTATTTAAAATATTAATATAAATTCTGTAATTAATTATACTTAATTAAAAATTATACTCTTAATTGTAATATTCCATTACATAATCCTAAAGTATAAAGTCTCTTCATATAAATATTTTCACTGCTAGTAAGACAGATCCCACTATTTCTTTCAGATTGCAATTTTGCGTTGTCACCATTTATTGTATTACTAAATGAATGTGCAAACATTTTTATTTAAAACATATAAAGCTGAAAGTTTGTTATTGTATCTATCCAGAATTATTAGATTTTATCAGAAATTGCTACACTTATTAATAAGGACAAAATGTAACTAATGCTTTTTAGTTCAATCGGATAATTGATTAAAAAAATATTGAGGAAAGACTTAATTTTAAATTTAAAATTATTTAAAAGAAAAAATGTATATATATTGATGACAAAAATAAATTAGTGGATATATTTCTTTTTATGTTATCGTTTTGAAAATCATTATCCAGTGGTCGGTTCAGATCGTTAATATCGTTAGTGATTCGAGAATTATATTCCAGTTCCACTTCGTTTTGAAAATCGTTATTCATTGCTCCGGTTCAGGTCGTCAACGGTTGAAAAAGAAACTGTTGGCCCTGAAAAGGGCCGTTTTGCTACATGCATAGCAGAAAACATAAACAGAACTCGAAGTGAGGCAAAAATACAACAGCGAATCTTGAAAATAAACATAAACAGAATTCAGCGCCGGCATATGACGCATGCGCGGAATCTGCAGGAAAGTGTGCTAGGTGCTCGTCGCTGGCTAGATGCTAGTAAATAATCACTGTTATCATTAATTAAACTAGCATCTAGCCGGCGACGAGCAACTCGCACACTTTCCTGCAGCTGCAGATTTTGCGCATGCTTCATACGTCTGCGCTTAATTTTATTTATGTTTATTCCATGTGTTTATTTTCCATTTTCATCCTAGACCTTCTTTGGTAGTACTGCCATCTGATGGTCAATATATGTGTTTGAATTACTTTCCGTGTCAAATCAAACAAAATTTTTAATTTTCAATCTTTAAGATTTCAACAGGAATTGTGGGAATCATTCTCATTACCGTTATAAAAGAGAATATATTTTCTAATTTTTATATCTCGTTGCATTTTCGTGTAATTAATTAAAAAAAAAAAAAAAAAAAAAAAAAAAAAGAATAACATTATTGTTTGGTTTGTGCAAACTTAAATTTCCCAAGTTCTATCAGACAGAAAGGGCTGTTTGAGACCTCATTTTAAAGAGAATTTCATGAGGTTTATTTTAATACGCAGCTTACCTGTGCTTGCTAAATTTTTTATTCTTTCACTTAGAAATACATTTTTTTTTTTAAGTTTCAAAAAGTATTTTATTATATCATTAGCTACAAACCTTAAAATTTGTAGAGTGGAATAAAATGGATTACGGCAAAAATTCCATTATTTTTTAATAGTTGCAATAAGCTTTTTACTATAACCCCTGATCTCATTGTTATCCTTTTTACTATCTTATACAAAGTATAAGGAAGTATTGTAATGGTATTATAATAGTTATGATATTACTTTAAAAAATAATAATAATAACACTAACTTAAAAAAAAAAAAAAAAAAAAAAAAAAGCAGAATGATCTTTGGATCATTCCAAAGTATGAAAATAATCATTATGAAAATGATAATCAATAATCATTATGAAAATAATCATTATGAAAATAATAAAGTATCAATCAATAATCATTATGAAAATAATAAAGTATCATTCCAAAGAATGAAAATAATCATTCACCCTGACCATTTTAGATTTGAACAAGAATTACAGTATTTATTCTCCTTAACAATAAAAAATAATTATAAAAATATTGTTATTTATATCCATTTGAGATTTCAGGAAATATTTTTTTTTAATCGTGAAAAATCTTTTTTTTTTTTTTTTTTTTTAATCAAAATTTTATAATGTCCACACCACTGAATTATTTTCAATTTGGAAATTGATTGTCTAATTAACACTCCAATCACCATGATGCACAATCTATAGAAAACATGCAGCATTTAGAAAATATATTTTATTATTATAGGGAAAATATATTTTATTATTTATATATTAAATTACACGTCAATTAAATAATTTATATCGCAGAATAGGAGATATTTTGTAATAGAATAAATGTCTCATTCAAAACTTTTAACATATGATTTTAACTGGGGCATTTAAAATCAACAAAGACATTTTGTAAACATAGAATGTTTTCTGTCAAGTACACATATGGAGGAGCAAAGGGGAGTGGGTTTACTTTCTCATTTTTTATGTTATTCATGGCATTAGTTTGTTTAGTGTTTCTCCCTGGCAAAAATTCAAAAATGACAGCCAATATTTTCTGATAAAGACAGATTATTAAAAGTAGATTTTTTAAAACTTGCCATACTATTATTTAAGGGGAGGCGGCGGGGGCTAAATTAGAACAAAAGTACTATTTATTATGCAATAAATGAAAATTTTTGCTATAATAATAATAATAATGGAAAAACTATTTATGTCAGAGAAATTAATGTAAAGTAAATAATTGTATAACTGAAAAAGTTGCTCTCATTTTTTAGCATTTTTCAAAGCTGAACTAAGTGGTCTTTAAAAAATGGATATGTGCTATAATATGGTAATTAAAATTCATAACAGCCCCTCTTCTTATCTATATACTAAATCCAAAAGCAAAGTCTCCTCATTTTGAATTACCAAATAAAAAATAAGCAGCATTAGAATATATCCAGACAGTTTTTTTTTTTTTTTTTTTTTTTACAATTTATTATTTTTGATTTTGAAAGTTCATGCAAAATGTTTTCCACTGAAGGATTGTGAATTAATTTGTTAAAGTGTAAAAGTGCTAGAATGTTCATAAAATCAAGAAGATATTAAAAATTTTAATATTCAAATACTGAAAAATGTTGAAATAATTCTAATAGTGAGAGCATGTTTCCTTCTTATGGAGTTGTACGATTAAAATTGTGTAGCAAATTTAGTTTGGAAAAAGCTGCAAAACTTGTAATGTTATTTAAAATATGAAATATAAATTCTGTAATTAATTTTATTTAATTAAAAATTATACACTGGATTGTAATATTCCATTACATAATCGTAAAGTATAATTTTTTCCTAAGTCTCTTCATATAAGTATTTTTCGCTGTAAGTACGACATATCACACTATTTCTTTCAGACAGTGATTTTGCTTTGTCATCATTTATTGTATTACTGAATGAATGTGCAAACATTTTTATTTTTATTTAAAACATATAATGCTGAAGTTTTTTAGTATCGTTAGTGATTCGAGAACTATTTTCCAATTACATTTCGTTTTGAAAACGTTATCCATTATTCGGTCCAAGTCGTCAACGGTTAAAAAAGAAACTTTTTGCCCTGAAAGGGACCGTTTTGCTTCATTCATAGCAGAAAACATAAACAGAAATCGGAGTGAGGCAACAAAACAACACAGAATCTTGAAAATAAACAGAAACAGTATTCAACGTCGGCATATGACGCATGCGCGGAATCTGCAGGAAAGTGTGCAACTTGCTCGTCGCCGGCTAGACGCCAGTATTAATTAAATAATGCTTATTCTTAAATTTTGTTTCACATTCAGAAAATTCAAGAGTATTAAATTACATTGGTTTTTTTTAACTTTAATATTTTATTTTAAAGCTATAAAATGTCAAGCTTCCACAAACTGAAATTTTGCATTTTACAACTACAAAATAAATTTGAAAACTAAACAAAGATCTATTTTTCAATTTTCCATAGGTTAATATGGGATTTGGATAACCCTGAGTGCCAGAAACATGTAAGAAAAGAGATTAGATTGCAATTATCTGATTTTCGAACTAAATGCTTGGAGCACTTTGATTTCTCTCGAAGGAAGCCAAATTTGCCCACACTGCGTTGCCTGCAGTGTTGCCAGATGAAAATTTAAATTATCCCTACTAAATGGAGAAAAATTCCCTATAATCCCTACGTTAAAATATTTTTCCCTACAAAATACCCTACGATTAGAAAATATTAATAGAAATAATATAAAATCATATTATTATTATTATTTTAATATTTTCTAGCATTACAAAAAGAAAAAAAAAAAAAAAAAAGATACATTCTTATCAATATACACATAAGTTGATTGTTGAAATAAACAGACAAATAAAAGCAAGTACCTTTTGGTGATTAAACATATAGGTTGCGTGAGGTTAAATTGAATAATGAAGAATCATCCAACTTCATAAATTAATCGGACTCCTTTAGAAAATAGAATTTTATTTACACTCAATAAAACAACCACGGCAAGCGCCGCCGGTATATTTACACTAGGGCTGGATTATTTATCAATATATCCCCAAGTATCGATATTTTTTAAATATCCCGATAACAATATTTAAGAGTTTGCTCTGCCAATATATTCCTTTAACGATATTCCGCGCGATCAATTGATATGCCGATAAGTACAGTTAAACGCCAACGACGGATTAATAGAATTGTGCTTCCGCGCAAGCGCGCATCACGAATGAAACCCGAATTCCCGAATGAAACCCGAGCGAACGAACATTCCGAGCGAGCGAACGATCCCATCAGCGAACGGAAACCCGAACAAAAACAGCGCGCAATATCTTAAACTAATACCCATTCTCTTATTTTTCTCCCATCCCTCACTGATAAAATAAAAAAATATAACCCCACCCCCAAACGATCACTGCACTCCCACAATGCCACAATGCATATATTTCCCCTTCCTTTATTCCTGCATGAGAAACCTCACATCTAAATTATCACTGCTTTAATAAGTCCACCGCATAATAAAAAAATAAACTGTATTTATTGAAAGCCATCTGCTTTTCCCGCAGTATATTGACTTATTTATTACTGACTCTAAACGATAATATGAAATAATTTATACTACCGTTAGTATCTGATAATATTCCACATCACCACTTATGGATCGTAGGTGTAATACCAAATACCACAGTAACCAAACCACAGACAGGGCGATATGAAAACAAACGCTTATTATGACGAAAGTATACAATATCTTTTGTTTTAGCTCATTTCCTGCTATTGGTTCATTGATATTGGTTTATTTCAAAGTGTCGATAACTTCTGGCCAATAAGATGCGACGTTCAATGTGTTTAACTCGCTTTGGGCTCAGTGATGCCAGAGTGGGGATTTTTGAAGCTTCTGGGGACAATTTTGGGGAATTCTAAAATGTTTGGGGACAAATCTGGGGAGTTCAACTTTCTGTCAATGTTGGCAACGTAATGATTTATCCCTACGACTAGAAACTTTCAATAGCTTTATTGTTATTTGGGGATTTTTTTCAAAAAATGAGTTCATTTGGGGAAAAATCTGAGCTCAAATCAGAAAAATCTGCTTGATATTCTTTTTTTGAAAAAAAATTGTTTTTTTTCCTCTTTTCAGTGGAAAACCTGTTGGAGATTTTTTCGAAAAAAAACCCTTGATTTGGGGAAATTTAGGACCTGTTTGGGGAAATAATTTTCGATCATCTGGCATCACTGTTTGAGCTCCCTTTCTCCTTTCCCATGTTATCCAATGGGATTTTCGTTGCTTCGTTTTATAAAAATATCTCATTCAAAAATGAAGTTTTTCGAATTCTGTTTTTTGAATATTACTCTTTGAACAGGTCGCCTTTTAACTTGATGAACAATTTTTCGAAAAAATTAGTTTAAATATTTTATTTCAATAAGTAAATTATGGACTCTAAGTAAAATATTTAAATTTATTTTTTCGAAAAATTGCTCACTAAGCTAAAAGACGACTTGTTCAAAGAGTAATATTCAATAAACAGAATTTAAGCTAAAAGACGACCTGTTCAAAGAGTAATATTCAAAAAACAGAATTCGAAAAAGTTCATTTTTTAATAAAATATTTTTATAAAACAACGCGACAAAAATCCCATTGGATAACATGGGAAGGGAGAAAGGGTGCTATCTGACTGATGTAAAATAAAGTTTTATCTTCAGTAATTTTACAGTGACAGTTTCTTTATAGAAATATATAATATTGGATAGTTTATTACTTTTTTTGTGTAGCGTTTATTTTTTCTCCTTCCTTTTCCTTCTTTCTTTCTTTCTTTTTTTTCTTTTTTTTTTTTTTTTTTTTTTTAAGCCGTACATGTTAAATAAAATTGGTTTAAATGCAAAATGAGTTACTTTAAGTAACAAAATGAAACTTTAACATAATATTGTTTAAATAATATAATTTTTATACTGACAATGTATACATATATATATAATGTATACATATATATAATATATATATAATTCAATTTTCAATTGTTGTGAAACTATTATGAATGTGAATTGAACACATATACATTTAAAAAATATTGTAATGATTTGGTAAGCAGAAACAAAAATAAAAATGACAAGTAACTGACATTTAGGATGCATATAAGAGTTTTAAGTAAAAAATATTACTCTCTACGACCAAAAAAGGTGTATCCAATTCCAATGGCATTTCTTAACTATTTAAAATGATTTTCCTTTTTATTTAATACCTACATCTGAAGACAAATTTTCTTAAGCTTTATTTTTAGTAGAATTATGAATTTTGATATACTTGGTACAAATAAAACACAGATCACATATTAGCTGTGTTAAAATATGATTTTAAAATAATTAAAGCTTAAAATGGGAAGAATAGAGGTTAAACTATACAGAGATATACTAAAAAGCAATAGTATAAGTTATAAGAAACACAAAATATTGATTCACTTTTTATGATTTTTTTTTTTTAATGATAAAGTTATGGTAGTAATATACCAGAAAATACATGGAGAACACTCTATACTTGTATACTTTAAAATTCGTGTGCATATGTTGTTAAAAAATAACGAATGTCTATTTTTTCCTATCTTGAAAGAAATATCGCAATATATCACTAATATCGATATTAACTTGGTGATATATCGCGATATTTAATTTCTGATATCGTCCAGCACTAATTTACACCGCTCTCGGAGAGGCGAAGAGAGAGAGAGAGCTCTTGGATGCGCGTACGCACATCCGATGGGACTGAGAGAAAGAAGCGTGTTGTTTACAAAACGAATGCTCTCTGCCACAACCTAATATATGTATACAAATTATATTCGTGAAAACACAGTAAATAAAATAGACTATGTTTCTATAATTTAAAAATCAAATAATTTATCAAATAATTCATTCTACAATTTATAAATCAAACAGCTAATCTCCTTTGACATCTTTTCGAATCAAACTTACCTAATAAATTTAATTTAGTAGTAAATAATCAATGTTAAACCAGCAAATATCGACTTGATAGGTACCTTACTCCGACTCCTCATGGGTGTGGCTACACGAAATGGGTGGTGTGAGCACATCAAAGAGAAATAAAAAGACTAATTTACAGAAATGAAAACGAAAGACAACGCATTCTGATGTAAAACAAAATAAAATACACTTTTAGATCAGTATAATATATTTACGATTAAGATTTTGTACTGCACAATATATTTTATTTGAGGGGTGGGTGTATACAAATTACAAATAACTTGACAATTGGCATTTCGAGGAAATTTAATTTTAACATGTACATGACTTATTGTCCAATTTATTTTAAAACCTTGATGTTAATTATATCAAAATATTAAATAAATGTTATATTTTTTATGAAAATTATATAATAAATTTACCATTACGAAATAATAGTAATAATAATAAAAGAGAGGACATATAAAATATATGCAAATTTTCCAACTATTATAATGTATGCCGGCGCAATAATAATAATGCCTTTTTTCTCCCTTACTAATTTTCTTGAGTAATTTTCCCCAGTTAATGTTACTAAGATTAAATAGGAAGAAAACAACTCTTATAAAAAAAAAGTAGTAGAAGTACGAGAAGTAAAGGGCGGTACTAATAATACACTGGAATAAATTATAGATGTTGGCAACTATGAGTTATGAGATGTTTCACTTCGCATCAATCTGTAATAAAATAATGTATCAGAAACAAGGTATTGTAAGCAACTTTTTTACAGATAAGTTTAAAACTTTTTGCGTTTTTAAAAAGAAATTTATAATTTTCATTAGATAATAGAAAAATACCTACAAAACAGAATTAAAAAAAAAAATCTCCCACTACGCCAAAATCAGAACTAAAAAACCCTATTGTAGGGAGAATGTCTAGCAAAACTGGTTGCTTGTACTAGCGTCTCGCCGCAGCGCCGGCTCCCTACAAAAATGCTAACTGAGCATGCGTACAGACTTGGATTTTTGGAAGTTGTTGGATTCGAGCAAGTTAAACAGAGTTTGGCGAGGCATCACCCTTTTAGCACATTTTTCTAATTTATGTGTATTACTTTAGTCTTTAATACAAAAAATGTTTCAAATGACAAAAACATGCCCACCGCTAAACATTTCTATTTTTTTTTTTTTCTAATAGTAACTTTATTTTTAGGGAAATTAATAGATAATTTAAAAAAATTAACTAAGAAAAAAAAAAAAAAAAAAAAAAAAAAAAACCGAAACTGCCATATCTTTGAAATATCTTCAATACAAATTTAAATTTATTGCTTTTTTTTTTTTTTTTTTTGGCTTAGCTTAACAAAAAAAAAAAAAAAAAAAAAAAAAAACTTGGATTTCATTATAAATTTAAAATATGTAAAATATTTATTTTTAAGTTCAAATAATAAAGAAAAATTATTTTATTTAAATTTTAATTATTATATAAACTTGTTTGAATTTGTTAAATGTGTTACTTAAATTACTTCTTTTTAAATTTCCTGTAATGCAAAGATGTTTCAAATGACAGAAACACTCCCCCCCCCCCCTAAATATTTTTTCCATATTTTATTATAATAACTGCAATTTATGAATTAATAGACTACAAAGAGAATTTAAAAAATATACCAGATAAAATGATTAAAAGAAAAAAAAAAAAATCTTTAAAAACGAAACAGCTATTTTCTTAAAATATCTTCAATACAAATTAAAATTTATTGCATTTTTTTTTTTTTTTTAATCTATTAAATCTATTAAACAGTTTATTTTATTTTACTTAGCTTAAGAAAAAAAAAAACGTGGATTAGAATAAAAATTTATAATAGAATTTTTAAATATGTAAATTATTTATTTTTATGTTTAAATAGTAAACAAAAATTATTTCATTTAAATTTTAATTATTATTTAAAATTGTTTAAATTTGTTAAATATATTTCTTTTTAAAATTCCTTTAATGCAAATATGTTTCAAATGACAACCCCCCCCCCTCCTAAATATTTCTTTCCATATTTTATTAAAATAACTGCAATTTATGAATTAATACACTACATAGAGACTTGCTTTTTTATTTAATACTAATTCCTGCGAAGATTTTAAAAGAATATTTTTATGAGAGTTATTTAAGTTAATTAATATGAAGAAAATAAGAAAACTTCTCAAATTGTAAAAGCATTAAGCAATTATTTCAATTTAATAAAGCATGACTTTAAAAGTGTGTTTCTGAATGTGGGATTAGGCCTGAGCGAGATGTTCTCTGGGCAGTCTTTTTAAGGTGACCTAGCGCATTCTAATGCGAGTTCCTAAGAAGACCATGGAAAAGTCGCACAACTAGATTAACAAGCGTGTACCTGATTCAAAGCTAGCTCCTACCATCTATCACCTAAGATGACAGAAACTCTTTGCCAGTGCAATAAATTTAGAATAAGAAATTTGTTTGAAATACAGATTTCAAATTCGAAAAGAAATTTTTTTTAACTGATATTTTGGTAGTATTTTTATTTATTTATTTATTTTATTTTTTCCATTTAAATAAAAATATTAAAAAGGTTTTGACAACAAGTTTTCGTCTGTAGTCAAAGCCTGACTATAGCACGGGAACCTGGGGCTCCTGCCCTGAGCACCAAGATAAAGTACTAAACTCCTTAAAAATGTATTCATAAATGTTTGTTGAGACTTTTTTTTTTTTTTTTTTTTTTTTTAAGAAGTAATTTAAATAAAAAAAAAAGAACTCTTTTAAATAAAAAAAAGAACTCTTTTCTTAAGTTTTTATAGAACTCTTTTACCTTTTTTTTTTTTTTTTTTTTTTTTTTTAATTATTTATTAATTTTCCTAACACACACACACACACACACACACACACACACACAAAAAAAATGGTTGCTGTTTTTTAATAAAACGTTTTACCTGGTCAGTTTTTTAAATTCTCTTTGTAGTCTATAAATTCATAAATTGCAGTTATTGTAATAAAATATGGAAAGAAATATTTAGGAAGGGGGGAGAGTTTTTATTATTTGAAACATCTTTGCATTAAAGGAATTTAAAAAAGAAGTAATTTAAATAACATATTTAATAAATTTAAATAAGTTTAAATAATAATTAAAATTTAAATAAAATAATTTTTGTTTACTATTTAAACGTAAAAATAAGAATAAATATTTTACATATTTAAAAATTCTATTATAAATTTTTATTGCAATCCACGTTTTTCTTCCTGCCTTTTTTTTTTTTTTTTTTTTTTTTAAGCTAAGTAAAATATTTAGAATAAACTGTTTAATAGTTAAAAATGCAATAAATTTAAATTTGTACTGAAGTTATTTCAAGAAAATGGCAGTTTCGTTTTTAAAGAATTTTTTTAACTATCTATTAATTTTCCTTAAAAAAAAAAATTGTTATTTTTTAATAAAACATTTTCCCTGGTCTATTTTTCAAATTCTCTTTGTAGTCTATTAATTCATAAATTGCAATTATTGTAATAAAATATGGAAAGAAATATTTAGGGGGGGGGATGTTTTTGTCATTTGAAACATTTTTACATTAAAGGAATTTTAAAAAGAAGTAATTTAAATAACATATTTAACAAATTTAAACAAGTATAAATAATAATTAAAATTGAAATAAAATATTTTTTTTTTACTATTTAAACAAAAAAAAAAAAAAAAAAATAAATAAATAAAAAATAAATAAATATTTTAAATTTGTATTGTAATTCAAGGTTTTTTTTTTAAGCTAAATAAAAATAATAATAAACTGTATCAGAAACAACTTCCAAAAATCCAAGTCTGTACGCATGCTCAGTTAGCACTTTTGTAGGGAGCCGGCGCTGCGGCGAGACGCTAGTGTTGCTTGTTAACATTAACAATTCGCACAGAAGCGGCTGAACAGCTACCTCTTTATCGAGAACGAAAATTTGCCATATTAATCTTGACTGTCAATACAACTGCAATATGTTTTTAAACTAACACGGCTTTAGTACAAAGATTCCGGTGGTAACATTTAAATTATTATTTAATATATTGTTTGCAGGATATTCATACTACAATAAAAATAATTACCATTGGACGGAGTTTCTCAATGTTTTAAATTATTTTAATATTTGTCTAGCATTCATAAAACGTAAATTCATGAAAAGAGATTCTTACGAATCTAAATCACTATATTTTAGAGGCCGTTTCTCATCCAACAGGATTCTCCGCGTTCAATGTCGTCACATTTCTTTACATATAAAACTTCATTAATCTTTTGTAGTACATACTTTCAAAAGAACAATACAAGATTGCTTTATTAAAAAGCGGTGTTTAGAGTAGCGACTGATGAGATCCCAGCATAAAATGTGTTTTAGAGATTTTTTTTTTTTTTTTTTTTTAGCAGTTTTCTATCTATATAAATAAAGCAAAGAGTTTGTCGGGAACACATCCGGTTGGACCACTCCTATTTTTGATTGGTCTAGATTTAACTACTTTGGTGATGAAAGTTGGCCTTCTTTTTTAGTAAAAAACGATGATTTTTTAAAAAGATACTGTATAGATGTTATACGTTTTAAAAGAGCTCTAAAAAATGTTCATTTTTTTTGTGGGGACACTATACACATCAAGTTATTAAAGATATTACGTTGCAAAGTTTTCTTTTAATTAATTAAAATATGAAAATAAATATTAGTTATAATTTAATAGTCCCCCCCCCCCCCAAAATAAATAAATAAATAAATAAATAAATAAAATAAGTAAATAAAAATAAAACATACGAGTTCACTTTTTTTCGACATAAAAATAAATACATTTAATTAAACGTGAACATTAAAAAATTGTAAAAAAATTGAATTATGCGTCTCACAAAAGATGACGTTATTATCACTTTAAAATTTTCTACACATTGATAAAATGCTAATGTAGTTCTATAGCTATAAGATTCAACAGAAAATTTAAAAACATGGTATACAAAAAGTTTTTTATTTTTTTATTTTTTTTAATCTTATAATTATTTATAATTTTGTTGTCAATTCGGCGATGAGTTTATATGGGAATCGCATATGCATAAGTAAACATTTTGGCGAGAAACGTCCGAGCGACTTCAGTGCCAAATTTCAAATTCCGACAAGAGGTCCAAGCTCTTTCAATGTTTTTGCACAACCTTTCTCAATTTTATTTTAAATATTTTTGTAATGCAAGTAGGAGAAAAAGGAAAAGCATTTTTTTTTTTTTTTTTTTTTTTTTTTTTTTAATTGGTCTAATTATACAAAATGTCTCCATGTAAAATATTATGTGTTTCCCGTTCTGTTTATTATCAAAAAGAAAATGACTAATGCAGTTTTTCCTGTATTATTGACATTTCTATAAATTAAATTATCCAGTACCAAGATGTTGCAGTGAGGATGTTTCTGCCGAAGTCAGCGAGGGCCCGAAGCGAAGTTTTTGAGCAATTTCAATGTATTTTATTTTTAGTTTTAATTTGTTGAACGGTATAAAAAATACTGATTCTTTTTTTAATTCGTTTAAACGAATTTTTTTAATTCGTTAACCAGCGAAGCGGGCAAAGCCTGCTAGTAAATAAATAAAGTTAAAACTACTGCTCAGAAAAAGCAGTGTTGAAACTATTAGTATTTAACAGTTATCTACGACAAATAACTCGAAATTGTGCTAAAACAACAAGCAAAATATACTGTAAAGCCATGTGCGGAGCTTCAACAATTTATGTGATATTAAGGGCAGGGATGGAACACGGGCGCAGAATTCATACCGGAATCCGTTTAAGAAATTTCTCTACCTATAATATCGTCGATTTAAGAAGTAGAAAATTTTCTTACATTGATAGTGGTATGAATTCTGCGCCCGTGTTCCATCCCTGTAAGGGCAGTCAATGTCTATTACCATTATTTGCTTTTATTAATTTTGCTATTATCATCGATAAATGTGACTAGAGAGCTATGGTGCATAATGAGGGTCTGTCATTAAAGTGAACAAAAACAAATAATTTAAAATTAACAGAATAAGGTCATATGAATAACATTGACATGCGTTTGGACTAAAATAATGTTTAAAAAACGTACAGTACATAACAAAAATTAGTATGATGTGGCCACCACATGACTTTCTATATAATTTTACACAAAATTCATTGAATACAAACTATTTATTAAATTATTTTTCATTATAGATGCAGACGATTTTTATCTGACAGAATTACATCACTAAATGCCGAAAGAAAGTAAATTTTTTGCCAATATAAAAATAAATGCGATTTTTTTTTTTTTTTCCCGAAGGTTTTTTTTTTTTTTTTTTTTTTTTTTTTTTTTTCGTTAAAAGATAAAAAAAATCTATAACATTATTTTAAATTATCACAGATCTATAGTTCAACCATTCATTTTAAAGGCATTGATGAGATCTTTCGAAAGACACCCATATTGAAAATTTACTTCCCCCGGGTGGGGGGAAGTAAATTTTCAACAACCAGGGGAGAACCGTGTACCTATGTCCACCCCACTTTATTTGAATAATAATTAGTTTTAAGTTTTAATATTCAGTTGGGCGAGTAACAACACCAGTTGCTACATTTACAATCACTTTGAAACCATTCAGGAGATAGTTTTAACAAGTTGCATGTTCAACAAGGAATTACATGGTTTGAAATAAAATTTTAAAGCTCATCTCTTTACCTATTTTACAAAAGTCAGTCAAATAATTTTCTTTTCTTTCTAGTGTATAATTTTTCTTCTTGTATTGAGTAATAAATGAGATACTTAACTAGCCCTCTCTGTGTGTGCGTTTTTTAGTGGAAGGTACTTTGAATGAAGTTACCGAAACTTGTACCTGGGGCCACATAGCTGAATTGTACCTAGGGCCATTCACGGCCCTACGTACAATTGCAATCTTATTCTTCTTGTTGTTACAATTTAATTGAAAAACTTTTATAATTAAATGAAGGTTAATGTTGTATGAGGGACATTGCTTCAACCCACCACCAGTCATAAGCTTCAACCATTGGACAGAAGGGTGTTTGGACCTTATAAAATATGCTACAGTACAGCCTGTAGTATTTGGATGCTGGCAAACCCTGGCAAACCAATCACTATATATGACGTTGCTGAAAATGTTGGCAAGTCCTATCCGTCGGTCTTTACTCCTGTCTAGAGATGGGCGTTATTTCACGTAACATAATAAATAATATTATTATTGCATTGTAGCCTATTAGCACTGTAATATATTACAAAAAATATCCTATTAAAAAAGTAATATTTTCAACTTTATCTCTGCACGCGAAATAGACAAGAAATAAAATTGATATAATATACCATTATACAAGTAAAAAGCTTGAATTACTTCTTTTATATACTTACTTTTTTATTTTATTTTATTTTATTTACAATACAAAAACAAAATTATGAACGCCGGCTAAAGATTCGCATCAGACTTTTCGCGCAGATGTTTGAATCAATTCGTTACTTCACGTCTGAAAAAAAATTGGTCTGAAATCTCAGTAAGCAATGCAAACGATTTCATGCAATCTGTTACTCTGTGATATTCTGAATCAATAATATCTTCCATTTCCAAGTTCATAAAATTATCGTTAAAAAAATAATATAGCTGCAGATGTATTATTTTTTTAACGATAATTTTGCAATGATAATATTTTCTAGAATGTATTACGGAATATTCCTTGTGAAATACATTAATCAAAATAATTTTAATAAGCAAGATAATTTTAACGTTTAGGACAAATAGCTTCGTGCTCATATTAATTTAGAAATGATTTTATTTGGTGTTGATTATTTTTCATGGGATAATAAAATCGTTTGAATAAAAAACTTTGATATTACGGTTTAACGAAATAGTGTTAATTTATGCAGCTAGCAGAAATAGGTAAGGGGTGATTATTAGATGTTGATTACTATGTAGTCATGAAAGTGAGGAATGACATTACACTTGCTAGGTTTGGATTCGCTTGCATATTGGGAAACAGATGTTTGATAATTGAAAGGAAGGAGTGGTTGTTTATATTTTAATTGCTTATAGCAGATGGAATTGAAAATGCGTAATGGCATACAGCATTTATTGTGGTTTTATTAAGAATAATTTGAGAAGAAAATTGAATATTTATTTATTTTTACTGTTCAGCTTTTTTTAATTTTTTTTTTTTTTTTTAATCTGATTTTTTCTTAGATTTAAAATGAGTAAAGGTGTTAAGAATAGTTAATTATGCTCTTATGTTAAAATTAAGTGTCTGAGAAAATACATCATTTTATGCAATTTTTGTAAGCAAAATCTATATTTTTTAACAAGTGTTTCTAATTTTAGAAACATATTCAAAGTGACTGTTTGCTAAGTATGAATGAAACACACTAATTTTCTTGTCAATCTGGAAAGTTCAAGTTCTTCGGAAAATCAAAAGAAACAGTCACTCGGTAGTTTAAAATTTGGGATGCCTTAAAGATGTTTCTTAAAAATTTGCTATTATTATTTAATTGTTTTTTAATTACATATATGGCTTATAATATGAGAATTCTTTTTTTTTTTTTTTTTTTTTTTTTTTTTTTCAGAGAACCGGATCTCATGTACGTGTTTCTTGATATTATTTGAAATATTCTGTTTTCGTGTTTAAAGGAATTGGTTTAATGAACCTTAAGCTTACTCGATTGGGACAAACGTTTGTGTAAAATTTTGACTCTACCATTATTTCTTATCGGCGTTTTTTTTTTTTTTTTTTTTTTTTTTTTTTCTAATTGAAGAAATTCCAGTGTTAAATAAAGTGAAGATTACTATTCGAAAGCATTGGGACTTAAAAACATGAACGGCATTCACTATGCAGGACACATGTATGTATTGTATATCATCCAGAAAGGATTAGAAATACATTAGCCATATGTAAACTAAAAAGTAATAGGTTATAAAAATAATATGTTGCAAAAACCTATTACCAAAGGAAGTATGGAACGAAGTAACCTATTATTGAAAAGTAACTATTTATCCCATCTCTACTCCTGTCAGAGCTGCCAACCTAATCCGGCAAATTGGTAGTGCCGCCCCTTTTTTTACGCCACTTAATTTTTAAAGCAATTTTCTTCAAATACATTTGCAATGAATTAAGAAAAAAAAAAACTCTAAGTAATGACTGGTGTAGAAAAAGGGGCGGTACTAACAATTTGCCGGATTAGGTTGGCAGCTCTGCTCATGTGAACATTCTATCAAGTTTTCGTGTAACTGGCATATAGCCAGCGAATCAAAACATATTTACTGACCAGGAAACCATCCCATATTGTAATCATAAAAAAAAAAAAAAAAAAAATCCAAACAAGCATTGATTGAAAAAGCATATATAAATATGTTTCTTGACGCATAAAACATCAGCCCTCGTCAGCACGTTTTCGAATTATAAATTCTGAAATTTTGCTAATAATCGGTGAAACCACACCTAAATCGATAGCACCACGCCTTAAAGAAATAATGAATGGAATTCAAAACAAGCAGAAATTGAAAGAGCAGAGACAAACTTGTTCTTTTATGCATTCATCAGTTGCCTATTTCAGCTTTGAGATATATTCAATTGAGATATAATGTCTAAAAATTCGCTAAAATAGAATCTAAATATTGATAAAAGTCGTTAGGAGATTTTGATGAGACTGCTCCCACTCCTTTCTCTTTACTAAATTTTTACTCAAACTTAAATATAGATTTCTGGAGAACAGACTTATGAGGGGTAACAGTTTGTGCATCAAAAATCATGTTATATTATGCCTTCTCGAATGAACAAAATTTAATTGATTTCTATTATTACACTATTGGGATGGTTTCCTGGTGAGAGCGAATATTTAAATTCAAATGTTGCTGAAAAACAAGCTCCCTCTATAAATTTTCAAAAAAAGATTTTCTTCAGGAAGAAAGTGAACCAACAGTGATGGAACTGTGTGTCTCTGTTTCATGTCCAGTTGAAATTTCGAAACCTTTATCATCTAACATATTTTCGTGTGTCATGCTTTAACAGGCGCAACTTTTTCTGAAGCAAAACCTCGTAAAAAAACTACTGAAAGAAATGATGTGGCCATATACCAGGAAGATCTAGAAATTTAAGAAACATTCCAGGGAAAAAAAAAAAGAAATTGAAAAAAAAAAAAAAAAAATATATATATATATATATGCTATTAGAATATATCCCCCCCTCCCAAAAAAAAGGTGAAAAATTCGGTTTTTCAAATTAAGGCAACATTATGATAATTATCATATGATAAATAAGTGTGTTACTTGATATTGTTTCTTTTATAAAATATATGTTTATTTTCTATTCATTAGAAAGTGAAATCTAATTTTGAGGGAATGGCCCTAGGTACACTGAGGCCCTGGGCACAATGAGGTCTGGCCCTAGGTACAATGTGGTCTGACCCTAGGTACAATAAGCATGTTGTACCTAGGGCCATGCGTGAGATTTATTTAAGAAGCTTCTGTTTGTCGGAATTTATTATTAGTGCTAGAGGCCTATTTCAGTCGGTACAGTTGTCGAATTTTTATAATACACTCTTAATAGTGCTAAGGGCCTATTTCAGTCGGTTTATTGAATGGGGATTTATTGAATGAAGTCCCCCCAAGGCCCAACTTTGACATGAGTCCCCCCCCAGGCTCAACTTTGACATGAGTCCCCCCCAAGGTACCCCTATTTCAGTCGGTACAGCGTTGTCGAATTTTTATAATACACTCTTAATAGTGCTAAGGGCCTATTTCAGTCGGTTTATTGAATGGGGATTTATTGAATGAAGTCCCCCCAAGCAGTGTTGCCAGATTTGGGGACTTTTTTATTCAACCCCCGCCGCTAAATTTTAATTGTAACGGTTGCCTAAGCACTTCGTAAGCTAAACATCTATTATGTATAGCAAATATCACTTCTCAAAATTATTGGTGAGAGTTGAATAAAAAAGTCCCCAAATCTGGCAACACTGCCCCCAAGGCACAACTTTGACATGAGTCCCCCCCAAGGTACCCCTATTTCAGTCCGTACAGCGTTGTCGAATCTTTATAATACACTCTTAATAGTGCTAAGGGCCTATTTCAGTCGGTTTATTGAATGGGGATTTATTGAATGAAGTCCCCCCAAGGCACAACTTTGACACGAGTCCCCCCCAGGCCCAACTTTGACATGAGTCCCCCCCAAGGTACCCCTATTTTAGTCAGTACAGCGTTGTCGAATTTTTATAATACACTCTTAATAGAGCTAAGGGCCTATTTCAGTCGGTTTATTGAATGGGGATTTATTGAATGAAGTCCCCCCAAGGCACAACTTTGACATGAGTCCCCCCCCAGGCCCAACTTTGACATGAGTCCCCCCCCAAGGTACAACTTTGACATGAGTCCCCCCAAGGCCCAACTTTGACATGAGTCCCTCCACCCAGGCCCAATTTTGACATGAGTCCCCCCAAGGCCCAACTTTGACATGAGTCCCCCCCAAGGTACAACTTTGACATGAGTCCCCCCCAAGGCACACCTCCCCCTCATTGGGAAAAAGAGAAAAAACGTTGTTTTGCGGCTATAAGACCAGGGATGGAACACGGGCGCAGAATTCATACCGGAATCCGTTTAAGAAATTTCTCTACCTATAATATCGTTGTTTTAAGAAGTAGAAAATTTTCTTACATTGATAGTGGTATGAATTCTGCGCCCGTGTTCCATCCCTGTAAGACAGTTTGGACTTCCAACGTTATTTGTTACAGTATCTGCAGCTGAAACACATTGGTTTGATTTAATGAAAACTTTATCATGGAATTTAGATCGTCACGAATTAACTAAAGAAGAATTTGTCGGTATTAACAAGTTTAGCAGTAGGCCTCTGGCACTAAATTAAAATCTGTCAATGTCAGATTTTCATGTTTTAAATAATGAAATAATGTCGTGTCTGTATAATTTTTTTTTTTTTTAAGTGTTTATATTAATCTCAATTAAAAGAAATTAGTTCTAAAGATATGTACATATCAGTTTGATGATTTTTAGCAAGTGTGGGGCTCTGTTTTTGGGATTTGAAAAAAAGCGGTCCTAGGTAGAATGAGGTCTGGTCCTAGGTACAATGAGAGTGTTGTTCCCAGGGCCAACGTATGAAATCGAATTGCATTTGCAGAATATTACTCTACAAATTTACTGGTGTGGGAAAAAGGGTGCGACTAACAACACTACGAAATATTTATTAGGATGTTGGCAAGTATGCATCCATGATATGAGGTATATACATATTAATTAGGATGCTATGACATTTGTTGAAAAATATTATTCACTTTTTTTTTTTTTTTTTTTTTTTTAGGATGGACTAAATAAATCGAGGTTTTCTGTCTCTGCAAACGTAGAATGCTTAAAATTCCTAAATATGAATTTTATTATTTTCTTCTAAATAAGTATATCTACAAAGATTCCAAATCTTTTTTGGTTCTGTAATGAAAGATAAAAAATACGGTTCATTTTCGTACATTTTCACTTTTTTTCGGAAGCTCCGCCCTAATGCTTTTAGAAAGAATCATATCTTAAGAATGATGCATGTATCACCAGTCACTTTTAGATGGATCTTGTATGAATACCGCTAATAATTAATACTGCTTTTGCTAGAAATTTCTAGGTATAAAATATGAGTCTGAAGTTTTAATATTAAAGATTTTTAATTAAAATTTAATATCCTTTATTTTATTAAAAAAAAAAAAAAAAAAAAAAAAAAAAATCATTTAAATGTTTCCGTTTTTAAAGCTAAAATATTTGTCATAAAATTAATACCCTAATTTTTCTTTTTTCTATTTTAAATGGCTTTGTATTGAAAAAAATAAAATGAAATATTTATACAGAAATACTGAATATAAAAGAAATATAATAAAATAAGAGGTTGTAATTTATAAATGCGAAGAAATTCATGTGTATATTTCTTTCATTATTTATAAATATAAATTTGAAGTACACACACATATGTATAAGATATCAATGTATGTTTTTAATCACACAATATGTTAAAAATATGAAACAAAATAATTTATAGTAAACTTACATGCAAACCAAAAATTAAAATCATAGAAAAATTAATTAAACTGTAAAATTTAATGACTAATGAACTAGTATAGGCTAATGAACTGTAAAAATGAATTAAGATTTATGTATATATTTATACTTTCTTTGCCATACTATAAATTCCGGAAAACGCAAAAAGTCATAAATACAAATTAAACTAAAATAATAAATACACATACAAGGTTATCATTTGACACCGTTATGTTCTTGTGTAATCTTTCTTTTATAATTTAACTCTAATAAATTTAGTTGAGGAATCAGAAATGATATAAAGTAGACACACTCGAAGAAAAGTCATTAGCGTCCAATGGGATAGCAAATGACTACCTTTCCCAAGGGAGGAAGTAGGAACACGTAATATGGTCTTTGTTCCTACCAAAGAATCCGGTCATCTTCTATGCACTGTAAAAAATAACTATTGCTAGCTGCAAGAAACTCTCTGTGATTGGAGAAAGTAATTATTTACTCCAATCAGAAAAGTTTCTTGCAGCTGGTAATAGTTATTTTTTTGCAGTGTGTTGTTTACGATGTTCTGTATTTGTTCCATTTATTCATTGCTTAATATGCGATATCAAATTGCCTTTCGGAAGTTTCCTATGTAAAATCAAGTACATTTCTAACTTTCTTGAGTTCAGGGGCACTTGAAAGTATTCCAAACCATTGCGTTCCGAGAGAGTTATTTTTATAAACCAGATTTAAATAATTTTACTTTGCACAAAGCTTAATGCAATTGAAATAAATCATTCGTATGCACAAAAGAGTGCATTCTATATAATATAGTATGATTAGCATTAGATTTACAGGGTCACACAAAAGTATTCAGTTACATTAAGAGCTATTAATAAAAATTTGCGAGAATTGCACTTTCGTTTACATTAAGCGTTTTAACACTTTCTTATATTTTTAGTGGGAATATGATTTCAATTTGTGTATCTGTCTGTCTGTTTGTCTACCTTTCTATCTGTTTGTTTCCGGCTCCTAGCGCCGGTAAATATTTTTTAAAAAAATTTTAAGTGATACAATCAAGTTCACTATGAAATTTTGAACGATCTAACTCTATTTTTATTTTTTTGCCCCCTCTCCCCTCCCCCCATCTCGCCCCTCCTAATAACTTTACACTTTCGAAAATAATCTCCATTCGATTTGTAGGCCTCTAAAACTTATCTCAGGGATGGAACACGGGCGCAGAACTCATACCACTGTGAATGTAAGAAAATTTTCTACTTCTTAAATCAACGATATTATAAGTACAGAAATCTCTTAAACAAATACCGGTATGAATTCTGCGCCCATGTTCCATCCCTGTTATCTGTACCAATTTTGAACGTCCTAACTGCATTTCTATTTGTTTTTGCCCATAGCCCCCCCCCCTTACAGCCCCCCCTCTCCCCCCTCCTAATAATTTTACAAATTCGAAAATATCCGCAATTGATTTGTAAGTATCGATAACCACTATGTACCAATTTTGAACGATTTAACTCTCTTTTTATTTCCTCCCCTCCCCCCTTCTCGCCCCTCCTAATAACTTTACACTTTCGAAAATATCCCCATTCGACATGTAGGCCTTTCTGTACCAATTTTGAACGGCCTAACTGTATTTCTATTTGTTTTTGCCCCACAGCCCCTCCCCCCTTACTGCCCCACCTGGGAGCTGAATTTCTAAAATTCCAGAAATTGGTTTTTGGATATTTGTATTAGCTATATTTTAGAGTAAAAATTTCACGTATATCTATTTTTTTGTTTGTGATATATAGGATTATGCGAAATCACGTTTTACGCATGTGAAATCATGTTTTGCCCGCCCCGGCCCCCCTTGGGGACCGAATTTCGAAAATTCCAGAAATTGGTTTTTAGACGTTTGTATTAGCTATATTTTAAAACAAAAATATTACGGATATCTGTTTTTTCGTTTGAGATATGAAGGATTTTGTGAATTTTGTAAAATTGCTTCTTTGTGGATGCCTACGTCATAGAAAGAACATTGTCACAAAATTTCATGCTTCTAGGTCCAGGGGTTTGGTCTGGGCGATGATGAATCACCTCCTCACTCAGTCAGTCAGCCAGTCAGGAAGAACAATTTTATATATATAAAGATTTTTTTTTTTTAAGATTTTTTTTTTTTTTTTTTTTTTTTGTTTTACTTTGGAATTTAAAATTCTTATGGAAGAAAAATCATAACGAAAATATAATCATTAAAATGATTTAATAATCTTTGATTAATAATACTTCAGTTTACTATTCTTAAAACAATATTTTAAAATGAAAACAATATAAATAAAATGTCATTGCATTTTTGGCGATAAAAATTTAAAAGGCGCCATGGGGTCCTTTACTAAAAATATACTGCCTGCGGAAGTATGAAAACTGAGTCGTCAACCATGAATTTTATTACCATGTTTTTATTAACTTCTGTTCTTGTTTGTTTGTGTGTGTGTGTGTGTGTTTGTTTGTCCAGTACAAATCTTGCAATCTATTTTTAACTAACTTCGCTACTAGCTAGACATTTGAAACTTTCACAGTAGCTCAGAACCCGGTGACAACACAATACTTCGAAGTCAGATTTTCGAATAGTTTTCTTTTAATTATTTAAAATATGAAAATGATAAGCTCCTAATAGCAATAAAAATAGTCATTAAAATATTGGCTATAATTTAATTGTTGCAAAAAAAAAAAAAAAAAAAAAAAATCACGAGTTTATTTTCTTCCAACATAAAAATAAATACATTTAATTAAAAGTGAGCGTTAAAAATTTGTAAAAAGTTAAATTATGCATCTAGCAAAAACTGACGTCATTATCATGATTTTCTACACATTGATAAAGTGCTAATGTAGTTCATGATGCAAATATATGTTGTTCGGAAAGGATTAATAATTTATGTTTAAAACCAACTTTGTTTTTTAATTCAAATTTCCCGTAACTCTTTAACCAATCACATTAGAACATCCATATTTGGAATATCGATAATAAGGATTTTTTCGCCAAAAGTCGCCAAATTTTGCGCCAATTCCATTACCTGCCTATTGGAGCTTTTTAATGCGTTTTAAAGGAAGATTAAGCTGTAAAGAATTTATACAAAAATAAATACAATTATTTACAATTTCGTAACAATACGCATTGATAAATTTCTATAACTATGATTCAACAGAAAATTTAAAAACATGGTTTATAAAAAGTTTTTTATCTTATAATTATTTTGAAACTTTCCTTTGAATGATTTTGGTTTCAGTATTGCACAATATTTATTTGGTTATAATAATAATTTGGCTTCTGGTAGATTAAAATTTTAATTAGGTGGTGAAATTGGTGTAATATTTTTAAGTTTCAAATTTTAAAAGAAATGAGAAAAGAAATAAAGTGCGAAAATTTCGCACGGGTTTGCTAGTCTATATAATATTTCTGTAACGTGGTCCAGTTACGATTATATTTTGTCGAAACGATACGATAGTGACAATAAAATATGCGAGGGTTAAAAAAAGAAAAATCATAAGTGATCTAATAAAAACAAATAATAAAATTTGCACTACATAAAAACTAATGTACATGATATTCAGATGCACGCAAAATATATTCTCTCTCTCACACACACACAAAAAGGAATTTTCGTATGATTTTTATTATTACTATTATTATTATTAACTGGAAATCAAATATAAATGTACATACTTTATAATCCATGAAAGGCAGTCGCTCGACAAATATTTCCTTTATATTATGCTGTTTATACCAGTTGAAGTCGACACTCAGCGGACACAATAATTTTGATGACGCAATCAACATTAAAAACGCTCATTACTGACTGACTCTGTAATGCTGTAACATAGCATTAACATCGAATAAATTTTACATGCACATTGGATTAAGTACAATCATTGTATGGAGTGAAACTTACCTACAGATATTTGTCACTTCGAATCCAGTCAATGGCAAATATGATTTCAGTAATTTGTATGAGATTTGAATACATTATCTACCAATAAATATATATTTGGACACTTTTGAACTGGTAGTGTAAAGAACATGGTACATATCATATATTTCATGAAAAGTTTTGCTCTGAAGAGAAAACGGGGAACAGTAAAAAAGTAAACAAAAATCAAGATTTATGGATCACCCTGTAAAAAGCCGCACTTGAAATGTGTTTTTTGCTGTAGCATGTAATTATGAAGAATCCTCTGTATGAAATTATATGAGGCTATCACATATATTCATTGAGATACAACGGATTCTTAAAAAGAAAAAAAAATGCAATAAGAAATACCATTTTTTTAAATTTCAACACATAAGGTATTAAATCCAGTACAAAGTCATTTTTAGGAAACTTGGCGTACTACATTAAGCACAACATACTGTAATTAGAATACAAAAATGTTAAATATCTGACGAAATATGAGCATATTTACTTTCGACGACCGGTTGGATTTGATCCCGGGTCTTTCGGATTAGAAATCAAACGACATACCACTGGAGAAAAGGTTAACCCTATGTCCATCGGTAAGATCTGATAATCTATCCTGAGAAATGACGTCTGCTACATACTAAATAATTTGTAACTAAAAAAATTCATTTGCGCAATTTAATAGAAAATATGTCTTGGTTTCACTGGTGTTTGCTTAGGGTGGAATGTGCTTTACGGTACTGCTTGGCGACTTGTTTCCGATCGCGGATAAAGATGCCAACCTTGGTAACCACGGTGTTTATGCGCCGCTGAACGATCGATGTTTGAAATGTGTTAACTTCACCATGATGTTTTGAAACTATGATTTTCGAGTATGTTATTGTTACCAAACGAAATTTCGTACGTTTTAAAGATTCATGGAGTTTGTGTGAGACGTATTTAGTGATAATTTTTTTTTGTTTTTGTTTTTATATACGGGTTACTGATCGATGCGAAACGAAATTTCGTACGTTTTAAAGATTCATGGAGTTTGTGTGAGACGTATTTAGTGATATTTTTTTTGGTTTTTACGTCTATACAGGTTACTGATCGATGCGAAACGAAATTTCGTACATTTTAAAGATTCATGCAGAATGCGGGTGAGGTATCCAGTGATGTTTTTTTTTTTTTGGTTTTCAGGTGCGTGGAGCGTACAGACGTGTCTATTACAGGTCGCTGCAAAACGAAATTTCATGCATTTTAAAGATTCATGCAGAATGCGGGTGAGGTATCCACCCTAACAACACACACTTGTTTATAATACATCCTGAAGATGTCCAAAGGCGTCCTTTCGTCCATAAGACATCCGGAGGACATCATTTAGAGAAAATGTGCTTTAAGGCAATGATTTTTTTTTTTTTTTTTTTGGGGGGGGGGGTATGTACGCGGAGCGCACAGACGTGCATATTGCTGGTTGCTGCAAAACGAAATTTCATGTATTTTAAAGATTTATGCAGAATGCGGGTGAGGTATCCACCCTAACAAAACACACTTGTCCATAATCCATCCTGAAGATGTCCAAAGGCGTCCTTTCGTCCACAAGACATCCGAAGGACATCATTTGGAAAAAATGTGCTTTTAAAACAGTGTTTTTTTTTTTTTTTTTTTTTTTTTTTTGGGGGGGGGGGGGTTCATGTACGCGGAGCGTACAGACATGCATGTTACTGGTCGCTGCAAAAAGAAATTTCAAAACGACATTTCGTCCACAAGACATCCCGAAGATGTTCCCAGGACATCCTTTTTGTTCACAAGACATCCCGAAGATGTCCCCAGGACGTCCTTTCGTCTATAGGACATCATTTGGAAAATGTGTCCTTTTAAGGGCAGTGATGTTTATATGTGCCCCACAACTTATCTCCGCAGCAATTTCAAGGAACGTATTCTTCAAAGAGCAGTAATAAAATACAAATTTGATTTGAAATGATTTTTTTTTTCTAACTATTAGAAGGCAATTTCTAGTTCTGATTTTGAAATTACTATAATTCATGAGGTTTAAACAGAAAGATTTTAAATTTATAAAAACAGCGTGAACTTTTCGTAAAGTAATGATGATTTTCCTCTAACGAAAGTGCACGGGAACTTACAGGGATGGAACACGGCCGCAGAATTCATACCACTCTCAATGTAAGAAAATTTTCTACTTCTTAGATCAACGATATTATAGGTAGAGAAATTTCTTAAACGGATTCCGGTATGAATTCTGCGCCCGTGTTCCATCCCTGAACTTACAATGCGTTTAATTTACTTATATCGAAGAAACAATTAGTTAATTATCTACCAAAAATTAACTAATGTTGTTTACTAATTATATTATTCGTTACCTTCGAAATTCAGGGAAGTAATACCTTTTCCTTAAGGGCAGGAGCGTTCGCCGGATTTATAAATCAGCCGCTTAATAAAATCACTTTGGCTCAGAACGAATGTGATTTTAATAAGCGACGGGAATTGTATAAATATGTTTCTTGACGCATAAAACATTAGACCTCGTCAGCTCGTTTTCGAGTTATAAATTCTGGAAGTTTGCTAATAATCGGTGAAGCCACACCTAAATCGTTAACACCACGCCTTAATGAAATAATGAATGAAATCCAAAACAATCGGAAAATGAAAGAGCATAGACAAACTTGTTCATTTATGAATTCATCAGTTGCCCATTTCAGTTTTGAGATATATTCAATTGAGATATAATGCCTAAAAATTCGTCAAAATAGAATCTAAATATCGATAAAAGTCATGGTTCTAGCAGATTTTGATGAGACTCCTCCCACTCCTTTCTCTTTACTAAATTTTTACTCAAACTTAAATACAGATTTCTCGAGAACGGACTTATGAGGGGTAACAGTTTGTGCCTCAAAAATCATGTTATATTATGACTTCTCGAATGAACATAATTTAATTGATTTCTATTATTACACTATTGGGATGGTTTCCTGATGAGAGCGAATATTTAAATTCAAATGTGGCTGAAAGTCAAGCTCCCTCCATGAATTTCCAAAAAAAAAAACATTTTCTTCAGGAAGAAAGTGAACCAACAATGACGGAACTGTATGTTTCTGTTTCATGTCCTGTTGAAATTTCAAAACCTTCATCACCTAACATAGTTTCGTGTGTCATGCTTGAACAGGTACAACTTTTTCTGAAGCAAAACGTCGTACAAAAACTACTCAAAGAAAAGATGTGGCCGTATTACCAGGAAGATCTAGAAATTTAAGAAACATTCAAGAAAAAAAAAAAAAAAAAAAAAAAATGCTATTAGAATATATCACAAAAAAAAAAAAAAGTGAAACATTCGGTTTTTCAAATTAAGGCAACATTATGATAATATTATCTATATATATAAAAGAGTAAACTCACTGATTCACTGATTCACTCACTGACTCAACATGGCTGTGGCGATCCTATGGAAGATAGAGTCACAATTTTTGGTGAGCAGGTTGGTTTTAGGACCCTGACGCTCACTAAGACAGGATTTTGCGAAATACCCCCTCGTTCCCCCCCTGGGGGGGCATAAGGCAAAAACCACCTTTATAGGCATAACTCGGCTCCAAATTACTTCACGGTGAAGAAATTGCAGATGGGGAGACTAGACTTGAATACAAAACAGTCATTTTCTGCGATTTTGGAATTTTAAGGGGGGTAGGGGGTAAAAATGAGATTTTCGGAGGCGCATAAGGCAAAAACACATTTATAAGTATAATTCGGCTCCAAATTACTTCACAGTGAAGAAATTGCAGATGGGAAGACTGGACTTGAATACGAAAAAATAATTTTCTGCGATTTTGGAATTTTGGATTTTTAAGGGGGGGAAGGGGGTGAAAATGATTTTCAGAGGTGCAGAAGGCAAAAGCACCTTTATAAGCATAACTCGGCTCTAAATTACTTCACGGTAAAGAAATTGAAGATGGGGAGACTAGACTTGAATACAAAAAAATCATTTTCTGCGATTTTGGAATTTTGCACTTTTAAGAGGGGAAAGGGGTGAAAAGGTTTTTCGGAGGCACAGGAAGCAAAAACACCTTTATAAGCATAACTCGGTTCCAAATTACTTCACGATGAAAAAAATGCAGATGGGTAGACTAGACTTAAGTACAAAAAAATCGCTTTCTGCGATTTTGGAATTTTGGATTTTTAAGGGGGAGAGGGGATAAAAAAGATTTTCGGGGGGAAATTTAGCAATGTATGGATTTTCGAGTAAAATTCTAGCAGTAATAGCTCAAAGATATAAAAAAAAAAAACAAAAAAAAAAACACGCCAAACGTCTTCTTGAAGGTATTTGCGAAAAATCATTTTTGATTTTTTCTGATTTTCGATTTTGGGGGGGGAGTTACGAGGGGAAATTTGACCCCTCCCCCTTTTAGCGCTAAATTCGTCTGTGGAAATCTATAGGAGCCGAAGTCACAAAATTTAGTGTGTGGCTTATTTATGTGTGTCCAACACCCATTCTAACGGGATTTTGTGAAAGCCTCCCACTTTACCCCTTTGGGGGTGGGGTGGGGAATAAAAGAGTAAAATCACTGATTCACTGACTCAACACAGCCATGGCGATTCTATGGGAGATAGACTCGCAAATTTTGGTGAGCACGTTGGTTTTAGGATCCTGACGCCCATTAAAGCGGGATTTTGCGAAATATCCCCCGCTCCCCCTGGGGGGGGGCAGAAGGCAACCCCCCCCCCCCCCTTATAAGCATAATTCGGCTCCAAATTGCTTCACGGTGAAGAAATTGCAGAGAGAGAGACTAGACTTGAATGCAAAAAAAAGCATTTTCTGCAATTTGAGTTTTGGATATTTAAGGGGGGGGGGGGTGAAAACGATTTTCGGAGGCAAATTTAGCAAAATACGGATTTTCGAGTAAAACTCTACCAATAATAGCCCAAATGTATAGAAAATCGCCAAGAGTCTTCTTGAGGATATTTCCAAAAACTTACTTTTGTTTTTTTCCGATTTTCGATATTGGTGGGGGAGGGGGGGGAGTTACGAGGGGACAAATTCGACCCCATCTTTTAGCGCTAAATTCGTTCGTGGAAATCTATAGGAGCTAAGGTCACAAACTTTAGTTTGTGGCTTATTTACCTGTGTCCAACACCCATTGTAACAGGATTTTGCGAAAGCCCCCCCTTTCCCCCCTTGGGAGTAGGGGGGAATAAATACGTTTCGAAGCATAACTTTGCTTCAAATTATCTAAGTAAGATTAAATTTTATGTGTGGGTTGTTTATGCGTTTCCAACACGCACTGTAAAGGGATTTTACGAAATTTCTCCCTCCCCTCTTTAAGGACAGGCCGGGGGGGGGAGGTAACAAACACGTTTCCAAGCATAACTTTGCTTCAAATTATCTCGGTAAGATTAAATTTTATGTGTAAATTATTTATGCATTCCAAACACGCACTATAAAGGGATTTTAAGAAATTTCTCCCTCCCCTCTTTAAGGACAGGGGGGGGGTAATAAACACGTTTCCAAGCATAACTTTGCTTCAAATTGTCTCGGTAAGATTAAATTTTATGTGTAGGTTGTTTATGCGTTTCCAACTCGCACTATAAAGGGATTTTACGAAATTTCTCCCTCTCCCCCTTTAGGAGCGGGCAGGGGGGCAAAAGCACGCTTATGAGAGTTACTGTGCTCCATATTATCTCAGGATAGCGATTTTTTGAATCTGTAGATTAGTTATGCGTACTCAAGACACACACGGCAAAGGAATTTTGTAAAATTCCACTATATCCCCCTTGGGGTGGGGTAGGGAAATCATTTTTCCATGCGCAACTCTGCTTTGAGCTACCTTAGGCAATTTTTTATGCGTGGGCTGGTTATGCTTTCCCAACACGCATTATAAAGGGATTTCGTGAAATTTCTTCTTTTCTCCCTTTAAAGGCGGGTGGGTGGCAAAAACACGTTTTAAAAAGTAACTCTGCTTCAAATATCTCAGGAAAGCGATTTTTTGATATGTCGATTGGTTATGCGTATTCATCACACACAAACTACAAAGGGATTATTTGCAATTCCGTGTTATCCCCTCCCCCCCCCCCTTTTGAGGGTTGGTGGGTAAAAAACATGTTTCCACACGTAACTTTGTTCAAAATTATCATAGAATGGCAATTTTTGATGTGTGGACTGCTTATACGTATTCAACACACACTACAAAGTAATTTTGTGAAATTACACTCTTCCGCCCCATAGGAGGCGAGGGGGCAAAAACATGTATTCATGCGTAACTCTGCAGTAAGTTATCTTAGGAAGGACCTTTATGATGTGTGGGTCAGTTACATGTACCTAACTGATAATATAAAGTGATTTTGCAAAATGTCCTCCCTCTTTTTTCCTTTAATAATGAGGGTAAAAAGACATAGGGGTGGGGCTAAAAAACATGTTTTAAAACATAACTCTGCCTTAAATAATCTCAGGATCTCAACTTTTTAATGTGTCGGTTATGTACGTGTCATACAATATGAACTATAAAGGAATTTTGTGAAATTACTCCTACCCTCCTCTATGGGGTGGGCGGAGGAAAAAAAACAGGTTTTGAAGCTTAAACGTGCTCCAAATTACGTTTGAATGGAAAATTTTGGTGTGTGGGTTTTGATTAAATGTATTTAATATGCACTTTGATGTGATTTTGCAAATCTTCCCACTTTACCCGTGAGGTATGGGGAGTAAAATGCAGGCAAGGCGCTACCGAAGGCATTGTTTCTCCAGAATAGAAGTGTTGCGTGTGGGAAAACCACTACCGAAGGTAGCGAGAACTTTAACTTAGATTTTGACTGATTTCAATGATTTTTTTTTTTTTTTTAAATTATTATCCCCTTATATTATTAAAATCTGTGCGCATCTATCTGTCTGTCTTTCTGCCTGTCTGTCTGTCTGTGAGAAATGCCTTGTCATAGCTAAAGCTCCGGCGCTAATGGTCGCAGCGCTTCGAAACCGGTGTCGACAGACGCAGAATTTCTTCATCTCGACATCGCGATAATTCGCTAAGCGATGCGACCCTAATTAGCGGAGATATTAATTAGGGGGGGAACGTCAATTAAAACGTCGACCCATATCTACCGAAAAATGACCCAGAATTCATGATTAAATGCTTAAAAAGCGACATTTTTACGGAAAAAGTGGAAAATAAATTAGAAATATCAGTCGTATCATTACAAATAAGATATCAAATGAAAGGTCCGATTTTTCCGAATCCGACGGTTTAAATAGCTTATCTATAGGGCAATTAGATTTTTTAAAATTAACTAATTAAGTATGAAAAAAAAGGTGGCAACAAATCACAACAGTTCTATTAATTTCGCAATAGACCATAGAATAATAATAAAGGAAGAAGGAGCATAAGGTTTCTACATAAGCTGTTGTGTTGCCACAAAAAACAGCGATTATTAGCAAGCCTTTATTAACAAACTTCAATATTGAGAGGAGCAAAAGTAGCTTTTGCTGGCATTTCACTAGAAGGGGTTTGTAAGCATTAAGACTATTGGCGTGCTCCTTCTTCCTCTATTATTATTCTATGCAATAGACGTACTTCGGTTACCATGGCGCCGGGCGAAAGAATAAATAGATTTTACTTCCAGCTTTACTGATTTTGTACTGGAAATAAAAATTGCAAATTTCAAAATGCTTCAATTTTCTTCAAAATTAATTCAAACTTGCTACAAACTTTTAACATCACAAGACGAAGTTCCAGTTCAAATATCATCGGGTTTCGAGAATAAATAAAAAATGTACAATTTAATTGCAAATTAAATGTTATTATAATACGCGTATTTCAAATTCTAACTATGATTAAATTATTTTTAGTACATCATTCGAAAGATATTTTAAAGTACTTTTATATTATCGAAAGCGGGATTCAAGATTTCGCTTCATTTACATGTTTTGAGGTCTCCTGAATCGGTTTTCTTTTGTATCTGAGCTACTAATTAAAATAATTCCATAAGTAATACATCATAAGATAGCTTTGTTGGTTTGAAATCGAACAGTAGATTACAGAAATTTCTACCGCCAGATGGCGCTGTAATATTTTAAAATTTCAATATTTCAATTTCTAATTATGATTAAATTGTTTTTAATACATCATTCGAAAGATATATTAAAGTTCTTTTATATTATCGAAAGTTTTAACCAGATTTGCACGTTTTGAGGTGTCCTGATTAGGTTTTCTTTTGCATCTCAGCTAATTCAGTTAGACCGTTCAAAATTGGTATATGTAGGTTAATTAGGAAGGGCTGAAAGGGTGGGAAAGATATAGGCGTGCACCGCGCGCACGGGACAGCGCTGCCGAAGGCAGTGGGGACCCGGTCCGACCTTTTAACCGATGAGAAATGATTTTTTTTTCATTTTCTTAAGAATAAAAATTTGATTTGAGAAGGAATATGTGCGCGTAGCGCGCGTATACCTTCACACGTGCGTGCATGGGTCTGCGCTGCCGAAGGCAGTGGGGACCCGGTGTGAGTTTTTACCCGATCAGATTTTTTTTTTTGAAGGGGGGAGCACGGAGGGTCAGGGAAGGAATACGCGCATGCAGCGCGCACGGGGCAGCGCTGCCGAAGGCAGTGGGGACCCGGGCCGACTTTTTACCCAATCAGAAATGATTTTTTTTTTTAATTTCTTTTCTTAACACTAAAAGTTACTGTTAGTGATTCATTAATTTTAGTGATTCATTTGAAAATACTGACCCGCTAGCGGGCGAAGCTTGCTAGTTTTGATATAGTATTTTGAGAAATCATTTCGATATAATGACCAGCGAAGCGGGCAAAGCCTGCTAGTCATATGATAAATGTGTTACTTGATATTGTTTCTTTTATAAAATGTACGTTTATATGTTTCTTTTCTATTCATTACAAAGTGAAATCTAATTTTAAGGGAATGGCCCTAGTTACACTGAGGCCCTTGGTACAATGAGGTCTGGCCCCAGGTACGTTGAGGTTTGGCCCTTGTACAGTGTGGTCTGACCCTAGGTACAATAAGTGTGTTGTACCTAGGGCCATGTACAGGGATGGAACATGGGCGCAGGATTCATACCACTATCAATGTAAGAAAATTGTCTACTTCTTAAATCAACGATATTATAGGTAGAGAAATTTCTTAAACAGATTCCGGTATGAATTCTGCGCCCGTGTTCCATCCCTGCATGTATGAAATTTATTTAAGAAGGTTTTGTTTGTCGGAATTTATTATTCTAAGTGTTTATATTAATCTCAATTAAAAGAAATTAGTTCTAAAGATATGTACATATCAGTTTGATGATTTTTAGCAAGTCAGAGGCTCTGTTTTTGGGAATTGAAAAAAAGCGGCCCTAGGTAAAATGAGGTCTGGCCCTAGGTACAATGAGGGTGTTGTACCTAGGGCCATGAGTGAAGTTTATTTTAAAACCTTCTATTTGTCAGGATTTATTATTTTACGTATTTATATTAATCCTAATTGGAAGTAAATAATCCTAGAGATATGTAAATATCAGTTTTATAATTTTAAACAGGTCAAGGGCTCTGTTATCGGCCATTGAAAAAAAGCGGCCCTTAGGTACATGGGTCTCCTCTCTATATATATATTGTTATAAATAAATAATAATCTTCAATATATATATATATACATATATATATTGAAGCTTTTTTCCTGAATAAATTTTTCGTTAAGTTTAAATTTGTTTCTGTTAATTTGAGTCAACATTTAATGCCACTAGTCAAATCATTTCTTTTTCTTAAACTGAAAATTTAAAAGTTTTCCACTGTTGGTTTTTCTGCTTAATAAAATGGTTTAAAAGTTTGACCTTTTTGGGAATGGTCGTCATCAACTCTTTTTATTCCAACAATTTTCAGTCTTCTTATTTGAAAATTTAACCACCAAAGGGGATTTTCGGTTAGTTAATTTAAGCAGTATTTATTAAAAAATGACTGTCCTTTTTTTGGCGAACATTGAACGACTTTTTCCAACACTCGCCAATTACACAAAATGAATTTTTCTAAAATCCCCTAGGTGATGCATTAGCTACATTCATATACATTACATAGATGTTTTTTTTTTTTTTTTTTCTATATTCAAATTGGCCCCAGTTATAGTGCGTGCTGCAGATCACCTCAAATTCAACATGCCTCGGAAGAATTGCTGCAGTATCGCCATTTTGTAATATTTCCAGACAGAATTATCTTTGTAATATACTTAAATGTATTCTCAATAACTACCTACGTATTATTTCTCTATCATCCTTCTTTCCGCCCCCAAAAACGCCCTTTTTAAAGTCGTTACAGTAGTAGTGTTACCCCTTAATGCATCAACCAAAATATTGAAAAAAAAAAAAAAAACTTATCTGAATATATTAAATCGTGCTGTTTTAAATGCAAAGAAATTTTTCCGTAGATTAATACTGGTGTTTAGGAAAGCGTATATTTTAAGCGATTTAGGCCCTTAACCTTTCTACCCAATTGAAAAAATTTTACGTTTTACCTGTATGGGTCGAATCGACCCACTTTGTATAGATTGAATTTAGGTCTTAAGAAAGAATTTTTATGGAGCTCTTTTTACATCTACGTTTCCGATAACTATCGCCATGTATTGACTATTCCTGAAAATGAAGTCTACTCAAAAGAAAAAATTGGAGTTTTAAGCATTTCTATGCATGGTAATACACGTTTCTATGCACGTTTTACCTGTATGGGTCGAATCGACCCACTTTGTAAAGATTGAATTTAGGTCTTAACAAAGAATTTCTATGGAGCTCATTTTACATCTACGTTTCCGACAACTATCGCCATCTATTGACTATTCCTGAAAATGAAGTCTACTCAAAAGAAAAAATTGGTATTTTAAGCATTTCTATGCATGTTAATAATGTGGGTCAAATCGACCCAGACAGGTAATATGTCACATATTTTTTGGGGGTGGTTTAAAACAAACCAATGACTCTGAAAACATCATATATTAAACGAATGCATATTTTTGAGGCATACATAAAGTTTGAACAATCAAAATTAAAATCTGTAGAAGGTATCGAATGATCAATTTAAAAAATGGGTCGAATCGACCCATACAGGGTAGGAAGGTTAAGTTGAATGTCAATTAAGTAGACCATGAACTCCTCTCATGATTACAGGGATGGAAAACGGGCGCAGAATTCATACCACTATCAATGTAAGAAAATTTTCTACTTCTTAAATCAACGATATTATAGGTAGAGAAATTTCTTAAACGGATTCCGGTATGAATTCTGCGCCCGTGTTCCATCCCTGTGATTACTCTTTTACTGAAAATTACATAATTTCCAACTTTTATGCATATTGGCTACCGGAAAAATTCAATAATTAATTTAATTTTTTTTTATCGATGAAAATTGTTACAGAAGTATACAAACATTTTCTAAAATTTTGTGATAAATAAAAAAAAAAGCGTAAAAGTTGACAGCCATGACTACAATTTCAAAAAATTGAAATCCTAAAAAGTACGGAGAGTAACAACCGTATCAACCATGCTAACATAGGTAAAAACTTTTAGAAGAAAAAGTTCTTTAAAATTAACTGTGATTCATAAGAATTTAATAAATGTCAAATAACTGTCTTGTACTATTTTCACATCAGATATATTTTCGTATCCAATATGGTATGCCTGATTCACAGGTGAAAATGTTTATTCTTTTGCTTGAACTTTTCCACCGGTATTTTTTAACAATAATATCTATCGGATTTATAGTTGCCACCGAGGTCGCTAAGCACTTACTACCGTCTCGCCGCAGCGCCGGCTCCCTCCAAAAATGCTAACTGAGCTTGCGTACAGATTTGGATTTTTGAAAGTTGTTGGATTTGAGCAAGGTGAACAGAGTTTGGCGAGGCATCACCCTTTTAGCACATTTTCTTAATTTATGTGTATTCCTTTAATACAAAAATATTTCAAATGACAAAAACATCCCCACTTCAATTTTTTTTTTTAGCAGTAACTTTATTTTTAGGAAAATAAATAGATAATTCTAAAAAATTAACTAAAAAAAAAAAAAAAAACTGCCATTTTTTTTAAATATCTTCAATACAGATTTAAATGTATTGCATTTTTTTTTTTTTTTTTTTTTTTTTATTCTCTTATTTAGTTTATTTATTTATTTGCTTAGCTTAAAAAAAAAAAAAAAAAAAAAAAAAAACTTTGGATTTCATTACAAATTTAAAATATGTAAGATATTTATTTTTATGTTTAAATAATACACAAAAATTATTTTATTTAAATTTTTATTATTATATAAACTTGTTTCAATTTGTTAAATATGTTATTTAAATTACTTCTTTTTAAAATTCCTTTAATGCAAAAATGTTTCTATGCAAAAATGTTTTAATGCAAAATGTATTAGAATTTTCCTATTAGAATATTTGTATTCAATCATGTTCAAACAAATATCATAAATGTAATTTTGAAGTTGTCTAATTATTTATGATCCTCAAAATGGAAGTTTATGCTCAATTTTGCCTTATTCTGACATGTTAAGTAAATCGTAAACTCCAAATAACTTACGAATTTTTTAAATTCGAAAAATCATAGTCTGTTATATTCATGCCAGTATCCAAAATAATACTTAGAAAGTGGTTTGACATCTTTACGATGAAAATATCCCTCAAGATTGACGTTTATGTGAAATTTTGCTCTATTCTCCCATGTTAAGAAATTCGTAATTTTCCAATAACTTACGAAATTTTTATATTGGAAAATTCATAGTCATTAATATTCATGCCAGTGTTCTAAATAATATTTCAAAAGTAGTCTGACATCTTTACGAAGAAAATATCTCTCAAAATGGACGTTTATGTGAAATTTTGCCCTATTCTCCCATGTTAAAAAATTCGTAAATTTCTAATAAATTGCGAAATTTTCAAAGTAGCATATTTATAGCTACTGAAGTTCATTCCGGCATCAAAACTGATATTTTAAAACTGGTCTGACATTTTTACAGTAAAAAGTTTCCATTTAATGCACGTTTAAGTGAAATTTTGTCCTATTCTCCCATGTTAAGAAAATCGCAGATTTCTCATAACTTACGAAGTTTTTTAATTCGAATGTGCAAATGAATAGGGTTCTTGCCAGTATCGAAAGTAATATTTTAAAACTGATCTGACCTCTCTGCGATCATTTGTTCGTGAGATATCGTTTTAACAGACTAACAAACTAACGGACTAACACACTAACGGACTGACACACTAACGGACTGACACACTAACGGACTAGCACACTAACCGACTAGCACACTAACAGACACCATACAGATTTTGTCATTTTCGGATTCCTCACAGCTGAAAACATATAAAAAAAAAATCAAAAAACCGAGGTCGAAATTTTTCACGATTACCTGAGTTCCCCATACCTATAGTATGATGGGGAACTAAAACAACAGGCAAATGTGCAACATGAATGCATCAGCACAAGGCAGCAATTTTTCTACAGAATCTTCAAAAGTTTGTTTCTGAATGTGGCATTAGGCCTGAGTGAGATGTTCTCTGGGCAGTCTTTTTAAGGTGACCTAGCACATTCTAATGCGAGTTCCTAAGAAGACCATGGAAAAGTCGCACAACTAGGTTAACAAGTGTGTACCTGATTCAAAGCTAACGCCTACGATCTATCACCTTGGATGACAGAATCTCTTTGCCAGTGCAATACATTTAGAATAAGAAATTTATTTGAAATACAGATTTCAAATTCTAAAAGAAATTTTTTTAAACTGATATTTTGGTAGTATTTTTATTTATTTATTTATTTTTTCCATCTAAATAAAAAATATTAAAAACATTTTGACAACGCACGGGAACCTGGGGCCTCTGCCCTGAGCACCAAGATAAAGCACTAAACTCCTTAAAAATGCATTCATAAATGTTTGTTGAGACAATTTTTTTTCTTGTTTAAAGAAGTAATTTAAATAAAATATTTAAAAGGCAGTTTCGTTTTTAAAGAACTTTTTTACCTATTTTATTTATTTATTTATTTTTTAATTATCTGTTAATTTTCCTAACCAAAAAAAAAAAAAAAAAAAAAAAAAAAAAAGTTGCTGTTTTTTAATATTTTTTTTTACTTGGTCAGTTTTTTAAATTCTCTTTGTAGTCTATAAATTCATAAATTGCAGTTATTGTAATAAAATATGGAAAGAAATATTTAGGGAGGGGGGGGGTGTTTTTATCATTTGAAACATCTTTGCATTAAAGGAATTTTAAAAAGAAGTAATTTAAATAACATATATAATAAAATTAAATAAATTTAAATAATAATTAAAATTTAAATAAAATAATTTTTGTTTACTATTTAAACATAAAAATAAGAATAAATATTTTACATATTTAAAAATTCTATAATAAATTTTTAATGTAATCCACGTTTTTTTTTTTTTTTTTTTTTTAGTTAAGTAAAATAAAACAAACTGTTTAATAGATTAATAAAATTAAAAAAAAAAAAAAAGAAATGCAATAAATTTAAATTTGTATTGAAGATATTTTAAGAAAATGGCAGTTTCGTTTTTAAAGAAGTTTTTTTAACTATCTATTAGTTTTCCTTAAAAAAAAAAAAAAATAGTTGTTATTTTTTTAATAAAACATTTTACCTGGTCTATTTTTCAAATTCTCTTTGTAGTCTATTAATTCATAAATTGCAATTATTGTAATAAAATATGGACAGAAATATTTAGGGGCGAGGGAGTGTCATTTGAAAAAGAAGTAATTTAAATAACATATTTAACAAATTTAAACAAGTATAAATAATAATTTTAATAATTTTTGTTTACTATTTAAACATAAAAATAAATATTTTACATATTTTAAATTTGTATTGTAATTCAAGGTTTTTTTTTTTTTTTTTTTTTTTTTTTTTAATTAAAAAAAGCTAAGTAAAAATAATAATAAACTGTATTAAAGATTTAAAAAAAAAAAAAAAAAAAAAAAAAAAAAATGCAATAAATTTAAATCTGTTTTGAAGATATTTCAAGGAAATGGCTCTTTCGTTTTTTAAAAAAGTTTTTAGTTAATGTTTTTAATTATCTTTTAATTTTCCTAAAAATAAAGTTACTATTACAAAGAAAAAAAAAAAAAAAAACTTAGTAATTCAGTTCAATATGAACTACTATACACATCTAACGCATAAACATAAATGGTAAACAATCTTACAACTTACAACCCTTCAGAAGTGTAGCAGTGCATCGCCAAATTACAGCATGCCAAACCTGCCAAGGCAATTTATTCAACTTTTTCGTGTGACAAGGGCATTCAGATTCTTCTTTAATCTGTGGAGGAAATAATCACTGTTATCATTAATTAAATAATGCTTATCCTTAAATTTTGCTTCACATTCAGAAAATTCAAGAGTATTAAATTACATTTTTTTTTTTTTTTTAACTTTAATATTTTATTTTTAAGCTATAAAATGTCAAGCTTCCACAAACTGAAATTTTGCATTTTACAACTACAAAATAAATTTGAAAACTAAACAAAGACCTATTTTTCCTTTTCCATAGGTTAATATGGGATTTGTATAACCCTGAGTGCCAGAAACATGTAAGAGAAGAGATTAGATTGCAATTATCTAATTTTCGAACTAAATGCTTGGAGCAAGTCGCCCCCGCTGCCTGTTAGCAATTCGCATAGAAGCAGCTAAACAGCTACCTCCATAACAAGAATTAAAAAATCTCAATGTGTTATCGTTATAACTGCAATATGTTTTATAACTAACACTACTTTAGTACAAAGATTCCGGTGGTAATATTTAAATTATTATTTAATACAGTGTAATTTAATGCAGTGTAACATGGTGGAAAATCCATGTAGAAAAAAATAATAATTTCTAAAGATATCTTGCAAAAAAAGTTGTACATTGCGTAAATAAAACAGAGACGAATTCTTCATAATCTGTAGAATATTTATTAAAATTTATTAAAAAAAAAAAAAAAAAAAAAAACATTCTCAATATTATTATTAAAACTTAAAGGCAGTAACTATGAAAATAACTCAGATTCAATATTTTAATGGAAACCGTTAAAAGTTGCGGGAGAGAGAGCAAAGCGGATTACATCTTCACTAGTCGAACAATTTGAGAAAGAGTGGCCACAAGACCAAGATTCATTTCATCTTTTTAATAGCCAAATCTAGCAGCCCTATAAAATTTCAGCGCAGAACGCCAAATAAGTTTTCTTTGTCTTAATGATAATCTAATAGGAATTTTTAAATCTAAAAAGACGGTTGGAAAAAGAGCAACCCTAACTTGGCATATATCACTTCGCCAAAAAAAAAAAAAGACGGTTACTAACAGGTGCAAATAATCATGAATTATTATTAAATTCTAGCGACTTGATGTCTAAATTATGAGTCATAGTTTATTTCAAACCGCGATTAAATACATTATATGTATAAGGAGTAAAACAACAACAACAAAAAAAAAACTAGTATGTTGTGGCCACCACAAGACTTTCTTCTATATTTTCCTATACAAATTCACTCAGTACCAATATTTAAAAAAAAAAAAAAAAAAAAAAAAATTACGATTTTTTTCATTTTTTTTTTTTTTTTTTTTTTTTTCGTTAAAAGTAAAAAAAAAAAAAATCGATAACTTTGTTTTAAATTATCACATATTTACAGTTCAACCATTCGTTTTAAAGGTATTGACAAGACCTTTTGAAAGATACCCATCTTGAAAATTTACTCCCTACATGAAGTGAAGCGATGCCCCCACATGCACAAAATTTTTTCCTAATTAACTACTACTATTATCAATAATTCATATTAATTTTACAATCACAGGTTAAGAATAACTCTCATTATGTACATTTATACGAAATTTTGTCCTATACTGCCATGTTAAAAATTTAGAAAAAATACGATCACAGCGCCACCTGTTGAGCGATTGATACCAGTTTAAGTCAGGGGCCAACTAAATACCAAGTTTGGTGAGTTTCGTAAAAAAAAAAAAAAAAAAAAAAAAAAAAAAAAAAAACGATTTTTTTTTTCTAAGTTTTTTTTCGTTAAAAGTAAAAAAAAAATCGATAACTTTGTTTTAAATTATCACAGATTTATATTTCAAACATACGTTTTAAAGGTATTGACGAGACCTTTCGAAAGATACCCATCTTGAAAATTTACTCCCCTCGAGGGTGGACTTCCCCCCCCCTAAGGGGGGGGGTGGCGAGGCTCTTACACACACAAAAAAAAAAAAAAAATTCCCAGTTGACTATCTCCATTATAAATAATTCTTGTAAATTAGATAATGATTACTAAAAAATAATTCTCGTTACGCACATTTATGCAAAATTTTGTCCTATATCACCATGTTAAAAATTTAGAAAAAACGGAATGGCAACGCAACCTGTAAAACAATTTCTACCAAAAGTTGATAGGCACTAATTTATGTCAAGGTGCAACTACATACCAATTTGTAGGAAATTCTGTGCAGTAGTTCCTGAGATACAGTTGCCACAAAATTTTGTCACACACACACACACAGACAGACAGACAGACATTTTCTAAAAATGGTCAAATCGTGTTCTACAGTTCTCGAAACGTGTAAATCCATCAAAACCCGAGGTCGAAAATTTTTACGAATCCAATACTTTCTTCTATTGAATATAGAAGAAAGTAAAAATAACGGAAATTGCCTAATGAAACTTTTACAGCTATAAATATAAATAGATTTATTGAGAAACGCAGTGAAAAACAAAAGAAAACGCAAAGAAACAAAAAAATAATTATTTTCAGGGAGAATAAAATTAAATTGTGTATAAGATCCCCAGTATATGACTGGGGAGCTGTGGTGCATAATGATCGTCTGTCATTAAAGTGAACAAAAACAATTTAAAATTAAAAGAATAAGGTCACATGAATAACACTGATGTGCGTTTGATCTAGAATAATATTTAAAAAACAGACAGTACATAACAAAAACTAGTATGATGTGGCCACCACATGATTTTCTTCTATATAATTTTACACAAAATTCATTGAATACCATTTATTTATTAAATTATTTATATTATAAATGCAGACAATTTTTATCTGACAGAATTAAACCACTAAATGCCGAACGAAAGTAAATTTTTTGCCAATATCAAAATAAATACGATTTTTTCTAAGTTTTTTTTTCGTTAAAAGATAAACTAGTATGTTGTGGCCACCACAAGACTTTCTTCTATATTTACCTATACATATTCAATCAGTAACAATATTAAAAAAAAAAAAAAAAAAAAGAAGTGCGATTTTTTTTTTCTAAGTTTTTTTTTTTTTTTTTGTTAAAAGTGAAAAAAATCGATGACTTTGTTTTAAATTATCACAGATTTATAGTTCAACCATTCGTTTTAAAGGTATTGACGAGACCTTTCGAAAGATACCCATCTTGAAAATTTATCCCCCCCGGGGAGGTACTTCCCCCCCAGGGGGGAAAGCGATGCCCCCCCATGCAGAAAATTTTTTTCCTAGTTACATACTACTATTATCAATAATTCATATTAATTTTACAATCACAAGTTTAAAACAACTCTAATTATGCACATTTATACGAATTTTTGTCCTATTCTGCCATGTTAAAAATTTAGATAAAATGCTATCACAGCGCCACCTGTTGAGCTATTGATCCCCAAACATAATCAGCACCAGTTTATGTCGGGGACCAACTAAATACCAAGTTTGGTTAAATTTCGTTTAAAAAAAAAAAAAATGCGATTTTTTTTTTTCTAAGTTTTTTTTTTTGTTAAAAGTAAAAAAAATCGATAACTTTGGTTTAAATTATCACAGATTTATCGTTCAACCATTCCTTTTAAAGGTATTGACGAGATCTTTCGAAAGATACCCATCTTGAAACTTTGCCCCCCCCGGGTGGGAACTTCCCCCCCGGTGGGGGGGCAACCGATGCCCCCACATGCACAAAATTTTTTCCAAGTTAACTATTACTATTATCAACGAGACCTTTCGAAAGATACCCATCTTGAAAATTTACTTCCCCGGGGGGGGATTTCCCCCCCCCGGGGGGGGAACCGATGCCCCCCATGCACAAAATTTTTTTCCTAGCTAACTACTACTATTATCAATAATTCATATTAATTTTACAATCACAAGTGTAAAATAACTCTCTTTATGCCCATTTATACGGAATTTTGTCCTATGCTGCCATGTTAAAAATTTGCATAAAATGCGATCACAACGCCACCTATTGAGCGATTGATCCCAAAATCTAATCAGCACCAGTTTATGTCAGGGTGCAACTAAATACCAAGTTTGGTTAAATTTCATTCATTGGTTCGTGAGATACAGCGTCCACAAAAAATGATACAGACAGACAGACAGACAGACAGACATTTTCTAAAAACTATTAATTCGTGTTCTCCATATCCCAAAACATGTAAATCCATCAAAAAGTGGACTTCGAAAATTTTCGCGAATCCAATACTTTCTCTATATTACATATAGAAGAAAGTAAAAAATCTATAACATTGTTTTAAATTATCACAGATGATCTATAGTTCAACCATTCATTTTCAAGGCATTGACGAGATCTTTCGAAGGACACCCATATTGAAATTTTACTCCCCCCAGGGGGGAGGGAAACAATACTCCCACATGCACAATTTTTTTTCCTTGTTAACTACTGCTATTATAAATAATTCATATTAATTTTACAATCACACGTTTAAAATAACTCATATTATGTACATTTAAACGAAATTTTGTCCTATACTGTCATGTTAAAAATTTAGAAAAAAGGCAATAACACCGCCACCTGTTGAGCAATTGTTCCACAAATCTAATCAGCAGCAGTTTATGTCAGGGTTTAAGTAAACACCAGTTTTGGTTAAATTTCGTTCATTGGTTCGTTAGTTACAGCGTCCACAAAATTTGTGATACACACACAGACAAAGAGACATTTTCTAAAAATAGTCAAATCGGGTTCAGGACATCCCAAAACATGTAAATCCATCGAAAACTGGATTTCGAAAATTTTTACGAATCCAATACTTTTTCTATATATACATATAGAAGAAAGTAATAAAATGAAATATAATAAATCAATAAAAAATAAAATTAATCAGTTCTTGAAGTCTCCGCCCTCCTTTCAAAAAACTTTTAAGTGGGAGAAATTTCCGGCCATTTGATACCACTATTTTCATATAGAATTCTTCGCTTTTTCTTTGCAGTAATGTGAAGTGATTAAATGGGATAGAAATTGTTCTATAAAGATAATGGTAGTAAAAAAGGCGAAAATTTCTCATTCCTGAAAGTGTTCCGATAAAAAGGCGGAGACTTCGAATTCTCAATCAATCCATTTCAAAGGAACCTCTTATTTATCATGTCAGAATAGCAGCAACCAGGCCCCGACTTACGGCAGGGCATACGGGGCAAATGCCCTGGGCCCCCCTTCTGGAAGGGGCCCCCCTACAGGCGAATACAGAAATTCTGCAACCTAAAGACCTCTTAGGCCACTGCAAGGGGGCCCCCCAGAATAGGCTTGCCCCGGGGCTGCAGGTAGTCTAAGTCGGGCCCTGGCAGCAACGATCATTAATTACTGCCTGGTTAAATTTATAAGAAAGAATAAGATTTTGCTCAGTTATCATTTCTCACAGGCACAGGCACTCTTTCACTTTTACTGTCGGTAACGAATTTTTTCTTTAAAAACCATAAAGGGAAAAAAGAAAGAAAAGAAAAGGAGGGGGGAATTTCTTTAGACAGTGTGTTTGGAAACACCGTCAATCACCTAATCTTATTAATTAGTCATTAGCATAGCTGCCAATATTTTTATTTATTCCGGAACATTTTTAGATACGCCTTTATTCCATACCACATTTTTTTTTTTTTTTCGAGTAAATTTTTCTTATTTTATCATAGTTATATATTGCATACATAGCGATATATGATATATATAATCGACGTTTCTACGATTCTATTCGACTATTATATATATGAAATCCTATTTTGAAAAATTTTTAATGGCTGCTGAATAAAAAAATCTTGCAATCTGTAACAGGTGGCGCTGTCTACCGCTTGAATTGTCAAGTTTCCAAGCCACGCGACAGGCATCTAGTTTAGGAGGCTATGTTGCATATTTGCCAACCATCTCATTATGAATCGTAACATATTTAGTACCCGTCTTCTTTTTCACACCAGTATTTTTTTTGAATTTTATTCTTATTTAATCGTAAGTGCATTTGGAGAAATTTATTCTAAAAATAAAGTGGTGTGAAAAAAAGGGTGTGTTTAAAGGGGCGTAACAATGTTACGATTATTAATGAGATGTTTGACAAGTATGTATTCCAGAAAAATATTCTAAAAATAAAATGGTGCAATATAAAAGCGGAGCTAAAAATAGTCCGGATAAAATTAAAATGTTGGCAGCTATGCATTAGGAGTCGCTGTTGAATGGTTTTGTTCGTACAGAATCTATCCAGAATATCATAATATACACATACTTGCCAACCATCTCATTAATAACCGCACAATTGTTAACGCCCCCTGAAAAAACGTCCCTTTTCTCATACCACTATATTTTTAGAGTAATTCTCTCCAAATGTTGTTACGATTAAATAAGACAAAAATTACTCTGAAAAATTATTGGTGTGAAAAAAAAAAGGTGGGTAGTGAAAATTGTACGGTTCATAATGAGATGGTTGGCAAGTATGTATACACAAATAATTTTATATTAACATATTATGTGTGAATCTAAAACATATGCAACTAAAACATAGCATATATGTACAGCTGGTACCAATCGTCTCCGAACACTAGCAAAAATTCCTATATAAAAAAAGTGCACTTAATACAGTTTTGTTAAATAAATCCTTGTCGAATCCTGTTCTTAGTCAGTCTAAAAACAGGATTCGGCAAGGATTTATTTAAAAAAAACTGTATTAAGTGTACTTTTTTCATACAGGAATCTTTGCTAGTGTTCAGAAACTTTTGTTACCGACTGTAGCAGCCAAAATCCAATTAAAGAAATTAGTTTCACTTGTTATTTATGCCTATGCTAATCAATAAACATCATTAAAATCTGAAATATATATATATATATATATATATATACACCGCATAAAATTGTTTTTAAAATAGAATAAATTTATTGTATGAGATAGGATTAACAAAGAAAGTCGGAATATTTATTAACGACATAACTTCAGTTTTTGTGCAAAACCATTATCAACCAATTCAAAATCAATTTGCTGGTAATAGATTTTAAAAGCACAGGTGACAACTTTTACGCATTTCGAATACCATTAGTTTGAAATCGTTTTCTTTATGGTACTTAATTAGCGAATTTATGAATAAAGCAAAAGCATTTTCTACAAAAATGCAGTTCTCTTCAAAATTCGTTAAAGTCGGTAGCAATGAAAAACAATAAAATTTAAATAGGCGTGACTAAAAATTAATTGTTTATGAAATTATTCAATTTAAAAAATAATGTATTAACCTACGATTTAGAGATTGTATGTTAAATTATTAAAAATTGAATACAACTCATTTTAAAAGTTACACCAAATTTATTTGTAAAAGAAATATACCTCATAAGTATTTCTGTGGAGGGTAATTGTTTATGAAATTATTCAATTTAAAAAATAATGTATTAACCTACGATTTAGAGATTGTATGTTAAATTATTAAAAATTGAATACAACTCATTTTAAAAGTTACACCAAATTTATTCGTAAAAGAAATATACCTCATAAGTAATTCTGAGGAGGGGGGGGGGGTTATGAGTACCCTGAAGTTACATAATTCTCTTTATAGGTTCATGGGTAGTACACTGTTGTACTATTTTGCAAAGTGCCTTAATTTCTTTCGATGCATTTTTTAGCCTCCAACACTTAATTTAATGGAAATTTTTCTATAATATATAACTAAGATAAAATAAGAAAAATAATATATATATATATATATATATATATATATGTATGTATGTATATATATCTGTACTGATAAGTATAAATGATTTAAGTCCATATTCTTGATTTTTCAGGAGACGAAAAATAAAATTAAACTAACTAAAAACTAATCAGCAGAATCGATTAGGAAAAAGGGATTATGTTGGTTTATACCCTTTAGTAATTGTCAACCTTCATTTAATAAAGGGAAAAAAATGAATTAAATATTTTATACCAAAGATTAATGCTAAATTTCTGACTTGAATCTTTTTTTACCAATGAATTTTCTCAAAGACTAAATGACATGGATTTAAATCCTTTATACCAATCGATAGAGAATTTTTTTCTGAGTCTGACTATGTACTTAACTCAAAATCGACATTTTTGGGCTTAAATCCTTTATACTTATCTGTACAGATATATACTTAGACCTGCTAACTATGCTAGTTTATCCGTAGCGACATTAAACCCCGCCTTTTTTTTTACACCAGAATAGTTGTAGAGCAATAGTCTACTTATTTAATCATGAGAACATATTGCTGAATATTACTCTACAACTATTCTGGTGTGAAAAAAAGGCGGGGCCTAATACCATTACGGATAAACTAGCATAGTTAGCAGGTCTATATACTCATAAGAAAAGTTAGTATAAAAAAACGCGAGACTAAAAATGCTCCAAAATAAATTAACATGTACACACCACGTGTTTTTGTCTCCGTGATAGTAAGATCAACCTGTGGGCGTTATTCCTTTAAGCTACGCTATTTCAGAATAAAGTTTTCTGCATCCATTCTAATTAAAGATTTGTGTCCATAGTATTTGATTGTACAAATATGAATATCGGGAGTACGATTAAGACATATAATATTAACATATAAATTGAAAAAGAAGCGCCCACTGGCGTAGTTACAGATTTCTAAATGACGTGAATCTACGTCAGCAGTTGCGAAAGTTTTAACGGCCCTCTTCACTTAACCGTCGTCGGAAGCCCGAGAAAATGTTATTCTATGGGGAAATTTTCTTTACAAATAACTTATTAACTAGTACATATTTTTAAATTCTGTTTTCGCATTCAGAAAATTCCCATCTGTTAAATAGACGGACCTTTTTTAAAAATGTATTTTTTAAATTTTTAATATTTTATTTCGAAATTGCAAAATAAAAAAAATTCACATATTGAAAATTCGTAATTTGCAGCTTCAAAATAAAATTGAACAAATTTTAAAAATAATTTTTTAAAAAAGGTCCGTCAATTTAACAGTTGGGATTTTTCAGAATGTGAAAATAGAATTTAAAAATATGTATTAGTTAATAAGTTATTTGTAAAGACAAATTTCCCATAGAATAACATTAGCTTCGGCTTCCGGCGGCGGTCTTCTCCTTGAGCGCCCTTTTATTTTTTAAATTTTATTTTGAAGCTGCAAAACACGGATTTTTAATATGTGAATTTTTTTCATTTTGCAATTTCAAAATAAAATATTTAAAAAAAAAAAAAAAAAAAAAAATACATTTTTAAAAAAGGTCCGTCACTTTAACAGTTGGGAATTTTCTGAATGTGAAAACAGAATTTAAAAATATGTATTAGTTAATAAGTTATTTGTAAAGAAAATTTCCCACAGAATAACATTGGCTCGGGCTTCCGGCGACGGTGAGTGAAGAGGGCCGTTAAGAAATTAAGAAACGTGGCAATTCTGCTACTAGGGGGGGAAAAAAAAAATCCTATTTCAGGGGACACAGCATCTTTGACTTGATACAACTGAAGGTTTCACGAAAAGCTTATATTTCCATCTAATATTAATTTACAGTGCAAAAATAATGAGTCGAAGCCAACATATTCAAATGAAAAACATCGCTCACGAATGTAATGATATAGAGGAGACCCGTGTACCTAGGTCCACCCCACTTTATTTGAATAATATTTAGTTTTAAGTTTTAATATTCAGTTGGGCGAGTAACAACACCAGTTGCTACATTTACAATCACTTTGATACCATTCAGGAGAAAGTTTTTACAAGTTGCATGTTGCATGTACAAAAAGAATTTACATGGCTTGAAGTAAAATTTTGCAGCTCATCTCTTTATCTATTTTACAAAAGTCATTCAAATAATTTTCTTTTATTTCTAGTGTATAATTTTTCTTGTTATATTGAGTAATAAATGAGATACTTAACTAGCCCTCTCTGTGTGTGGGTTTTTTAGTGGAAGGTATTTTGAATGAAGTTACCGAAACTTGTACCTAGGGCCATTCATGGCCCTAGATACAACTGCAATCTTATTCTTCTTGTTGTTACAATTTAATTGAAAAACTTTTATAATTAAATGAAGGATAATGTTGTATGAGGGACATTGCTCAAACCCACCACCAGTTATAAGCTTCATTCGTTGGACAGAGGTGTTTTTGGAGTTTGGACCTTATAAGATATACTACAGTACAGCCTGTAGTATTTAGATGCTGGCAAACCAATCACTATATGTGACGTTGCTGAAAATGTTGGCAAGTCTTATCCGTCGGTCTTTACTCCTGTGAACAAACATTCTATCAGGTTTTCGTGTAACTGGCATATAGCCAGCGAATCAAAACATATTCTCTGACCAGGTAACCATCCCATACTGTAATCATAAAAAAAAAAAAAAAAAAAAAAAAAATCCAAACAAGCATTAATCGAAAAAGCCTATACAGTAACCGCCGCTTAATAAAATCAGCTGCTTAATTTGATCAAATCGCAAGGACCGGAATCAAATCAATACAAACTACGTTTAATGCCGCCGCTTAATAAAATCAGCATCGCCGGTTAATAAACTCAAAAATATCTTCTCAGCAGCAAAAAATATCTTTTATACACACTAAAAATTTTTTTTAATTTACATTGTGATTTTTTTTTTTTTAAGTGGAAAAAGAAATTAAAGCACAACAAACCCTCCGTTATCGCTCATTGTTCAAGATTTTATACTTGGAGCAGACTTACAAATTAAACACGCCCCGCAACTTATCCCCGCAGCAATTTAAAGGAGCGTATTTTTCAAAGCGCAGTAATAAAATACAAATTTGATTTGAAATGATTTTTTTTTCTTCTAATTATTAGAAAGCAATTTCTAGTTCTGATTTTGAAATTAATATAATTCATGAGGTTTTAACGGAAAGATTTTAAATTTATAAGAACAGCGTGAACTTTTGGTAAAGTAATGATTTTCCTCTAATGAAAGTGCACGGGAACCGGGAACTTACAATGCGTTTAATTTACTTATATCGAAGAAACAATTAGTTAATTATCTACCAAAAGTTAACTAATATTGTTTACTAATTATATTATTCGTTACCTTTTGAAGTTTCTTTCGAAATTCAGGGAAGTAATAACTTTCCCTTAAGGGCAGGAACGTTCGCCGGATATAAAAATCAGCCGCTTAATAAAATCACTTTGGCTCAGAACGAATGTGATTTTAATAAGCGGCGGGAACTGTATAAATATGTTTCTTGACGCAGAAAACATTAGACCTTGTCAGCTCGTTTTCGAGTTATAAATTCTGAAAGTTTGCTAATAATCAGTGAAGCCACACCTAAATCGTTAACACCGCGCATTAATGAAATAATGAATGAAATCCAAAACAAGCGGAAATTGAAAGAGCATAGACAAACTTGTTCATTTTTGCATTCATCAGTTGCCAATTTCAGGTTTGAGATATAATGCCTAAAAATTCGCTAAAATAGAATCTAAATATTGATAAAAGTCATGGTTCTAGCAGATTTTGATGAGACTCCTCCCACTCCTTTCTCTTTACGAAATTTTTACTCAAACTTAAATACAGATTTCTCGAGAACGGACTTATGAGGGGCAACAGTTTGTGCATCAAAAATAATGTTATATTATGCCTTCTGGAATGAACATAATTTAATTGATTTCTATTATTACACTATTGGGTTGGTTTCCTGGTGAGAGCGAATATTTAAATTCAAATGTGGCTGAAAGACAAGCTCCTTCTATAAATTTCCAAAAAAATATTTCCTTCAGGAAGAAAGTGAACCAACAGTGATGGCACTGTGTGTCTCTGTTTCATGTCCTGTTGAAATTTCGAAACGTTCATCACCTAACATAGTTTTGTGTGTCATGCTTAAACAGGTACAACTTTTTCTGAAGCAAAACCTCGTACAAAAACTACTCACAGAAAAGATGTGGCCGTATACCAGGAAGATCTAGAAATTTAAGAAACATTCCAGAAAAAAGAAAATAAAAAAGTATGCTATTAGAATACATCACAAAGAAAAAAAAAAAAAAAAAAGTGCAAAAATTCGGTTTTTCAAATTAAGGCAACATTATCATTATCATATGCTAAATGTGTTACTTGATATTGTTTCTTTTATAAAATATATGTTTCTTTTCTATTCATTACAAAGTGAAATCTAATTTTAAGGGAATGGCCCTAGGTACACTGTGGTGCTTGGTACAATGAGGTCTTGCCCTAGGTACAATAAGCGTGTTGTACGTAGGGCCATATGTGAAATTTATTTAAGAAGCTTCTGTTTGTCGGAATTTATTATTTTAAGTGTTTATATTAATCTTAATTAGAAGAAATTAGTTTTAAAGATATGTACATATCAGTTTGATGATTTTTAGCAAGTCAGAGGCTCTGTTTTTGGGAATTGAAAAAAAGCGGCCCTAGGTAAAATGAGGTCTGGCCTTAGGTACAATGAGGGTGTTGTGCCTAGAGCCATGAGTGAAGTTTATTTTAAAACCTTATATTTGTCAGGATTTATTATTTTATGTATTTATATTAATCCTAATTGGAAGTAAATAATCCTAGAGATATGTAAATATCAGTTTCATAATTTTAAACAGGTCAAGGGCTCTGTTATCGGCCATTGGAAAAAAGCGGCCCTAGGTACATGGGTACCTAATATATAATTATTATTCACAAACTAAGCCAAAGGAGGCTATTTTAATTCAATTAAAACTGTTATTTAATATATTTCAAAAGCATCAGCCGACTCTAGATGATAGTTCCTGAAACGCAAACTGATTAATTTCATATGGAATATTTCTGTTCTAATTTGAAATAGCAGAGGATACTCATAAACAAGGTGAGTGCATTTTACTTACCTAATAAACTTTGTTGAACTATTTCTATAAGATATATTACAAATATCAAATTAAATCAATTAAATATTCAAGAAATGATTTAAATAATTCTTTTGTCAACATTAACAGATAATAAAAAAAAAAAGCAAGGGGTTTGGCAGAGGAAATGTTTTTAATTCTTAAAAGAATGCGGTCATAGCAATTCCAGAGAGCACCAAACTCCCTAAGGGAGAAAAGTGTTCTGTTCTCCAAGGGCTTTCTGAAGAATATTTAGTTTTTCAAGGACACTATTAGAATTTTGCATTTTATTGTTTGCTAATTTAAGCTTATTTAAAAGTTCTATGAAGTTATTAACGTGTAATTCGGGCGCAATAGCATTTCAAATTTCGTTCAGTTCAGTTAGAGGATTCGTCAAATCTGGTTTGGAATGAAGAGGAAGGGATAAATGGGTGGGAGTGGCTTTAGCCGCGTAGGAGAATTCGGATTGGACTTGGACAGCTGACTTCTGATTGGCAGGAAGGAGATTTTTAGTAGCTAAGGATTTATTATGATTTTTCAGAAATTTTGGACATCCTCTAAAATTTGCGAGGTGATCACCTCTGCAATTACAGCATTTTGGATTATTTAATTTCTCTTTTCCTAAATTGCAATCCTTTGTTAGGTGATCACCAGTACATCGGAGGCATTTCAGTTTTATATGGCAATTCTTGGCCGAATGAAAAAATAATTGACAGCGATGGCATTGAAGGGTCTTTGATAGATTTTTATAGTGTTCACTTTAAATACTATAATATAAAAGGGTGTTAATTTTAAATATAGTTTTACTATGTTCGTTATTTTCAAGATGAATTTGGAATAGGGGTAAGGGTTGTTTCCTTTTAAATCTGGTCAATTGATTAATTTTGAGTACATTATATTTTCAGTTTGTTAAAGCGTCTTCTGTATCTAAATGAGTGGTTTTGGAGGGAAGCCCTCGATAACTGCCTTTAAGGGAGCATTAACTCTTATCGTTCTTGAGATAAAATTGAACCTTCATTTCCGTAAGTTTTTCAGTAATGATGTCATGATCTTCGTTGGTCTTCGGAAAGATTTTTATAAAATCTCCAGCCGGGTGCTTCAATAAAATTGCAATTACCTATAGATTTTACAAGATTTTTTGAGTTGCTTTTTATTTCTGCATCTAGCGGTAATGAATCTACCTTTAGGTAGAAAAAGTTTTTTATTTACTCTCTTATTTTCATTAGGAGGGCTAGATTTAACCCTTTATCTACTGATGGTACTTAAAAGCACCATTACTTTAAAAAGAGTATAAAATCGAATTTATAGAAGAAATGTCAAAGATATTTATAAAAAGGGAACAGATGTACCTCCCTTTAATCCCACTACAAAGCATTGGACGATACATAAAGCCATTTTTGTTCCATAAGGGATTTCATGGAGTGCACTTGCTGTTTTTGCTTGATATTTTTCACGATCTTCACGTGTGTTATAATTAATTCCTATATTATTTGAAGAATATCCCACTAATATCAGAAAAAATATGAGGAACATAAAGAGTAAATATTTCTCTACATTTTTTTCATGTCGAAATAATTTTTTCGACCTCTATGTACCAGTGGTACACTAAAGTACGACCTCACAAAATTCTCATTAATTATAATGATGAGGTGATATGCATAATTTTTAACATATATATCTTTAAATAATGCACTTTAGTAACCAAAAATATATGTTTCAAACACAATTTTTGTCTGTATCATAATGCAGTAGATAAAGGGTTAACGTTCTGACTGCAGGCGCCATCTAGTGGTGCTGGATGATCCAAACATTCATTTTCATTAGGTGAGTTGAATTTATATTCAGTAGGGATGTTGTAAGCATTCTCAATTTTACTAGTTTTGCAAATAGGACTATCTTTTTCAAGCTTACGTTTGTTAGTTCTAGTATTAGATGGGTTAGTGTTTTGGGTAGGAAAATTAGTTTGTTAGTGGAAATTCGTCTGATACCTGGTTATCATCCCTATTTTTAATGCAACAACCATTTCTTGTCCAGTCAGTTGATTCAATTCTTCCGAATCCTGTACGGAATTCGGGGAACTCAGGAATAGCTCTTTTAATTTCAGACACAGTGAAGTCTTTGAGCTGACCAGAGGTGGTTTTGTCTAGATTCAGTATCGTAAAAATCAAATTTAAATTGAAGGAATTTTTCATAATCATTATCCGACAATCTTTCAATCATTATTCTTTGAATCTCATAGTATTTTTGGTGTTTGAAAACATGGGTATTTGAATATACAATGGGGCAGGGGGGGGGGGGGGAGGACACTTGCACCCCCTGAAAATTCTAATAAGCATTTTTTTTCTTTAACTTTAAAACTGTGCTATCAGAATTTTATTTAAAAACAATTTTTTTTTCAGGTTGTGCCCCCCCTTGAAATTTTTCCTGGCAACACCACTGTTAGAAAATCATAGCTAGTAGTTCAAGATTGGTGAATTTCACTCCTCTGAAATAATGCGTAGCATTATCTTTGTCTCTTACACAGGTCTGTCCAACCCAAAACATTTGGTGCACCACATCTATTTTATTCATTCGGGCCACAACGTATGTACAGTCGTAAAAAAAATCCCACCCCTCCCCCCTTTCTTTACCGATTACTTTCGCCGTAAATTAGTGTAGAGACATGCAACTGGTGTCGATTGATTAGTAATAAGACCTAGTTTAGAACAGTTTAGTTAGATTTTGCAAAAGGGGTGTCTACGCATTAAAACTGGCATCAACTTCATTTTTTTCAAAGGCAACCCCAAATTTCGACAAGCTTTTTGGATTATTTGGATCAAATCACCCCAGAAAATGGTATAGTTTATATGTTTTTCTCAATTTTTCACAGAGTTATAGTTTTTTAAAATATGGAGATGCTAATGTTAAATGAATGTAATAAACATTAATTCATGTCTTCCCAAAAAATTAATATATTATTTTTCTTTTTAAATGTTAAAATGAAGTAACAATATATTCCATGCATATTTATTATTAAAAAAACATTTTTTGAATTATAAAAATTATTAATAAATTCATATTTCAGAAAATCATGAGTTATGACCTACACGACTGGCGGCTCTATTACCGACTTCTTCAGCTTTGAGAATCACTTTTAATTTAAACTGACATAAAACTAACACATTTCGTAGCCATTTTGAATCATTAAGAAACTGATATAAGAACAGGTACAAAAACTAAAGAGTGTATGAGTTTTCCTTCTGCTAATTTTAACAGATGAGTGCTGGAGGGAACCGGAATGAGCGGGAGAAAAACGACAGTACGTGTGCATATAAGTTTTATGGCTATGCGCACGTAATCGTAACTTCCAGCCAATTCCAACTCTGATTGGCATATATAGTTTCTCACTAACATGAAGTTTGTCGCTTTTGTCCATCCTCTATTGGCTAGCGGAGCCTAGGAAACCGACGAAAGAGAATTGCTATGGCCTTGGCTGCAAGGGAGAAACATCTATCACCCATATTTGGTGATTTTTTGCCTTTTCTTGTAACGAGAAACTTTTTGTTTTTACACATGCTCCGCAAGCAGATTTTTTTTTTTTTTTGCCGATAATATGTGGTGGTGTATTATCTGCACTTTTAAAAAATTTACTTTTTAACAGTCTGCGGATTATAGACCAGAAATTACTGTAATTATTGCTATTTAAAAAAAAAAAAAAAAGAAGAGAGTTGAAATTTGATAGCACTTTTAGCAGGATGGATTGTGATTTTGTAGTATATTTAATTGCAACTACTCTAGCGGCAATGCATCCACTTGCTCCTTTGATTGCAGCACTCGTGCCCCTACTTTGTTCGCCTGATGAAGGGTGGTGGGTTTTTTTGCTCCAAAACAATTGTTGCAAGTTCTATCATTTTATGGTGTTTTTTCAGTCTTTTACTAAGAACTTTTAGGTAGTTTCCTTATAGAAGATCTACCTATTGCAATGGTTCTCATGACACGACTTCTGTAAAATTTTTTCATATCTTCACCGATCATGACCCCTAGAACCCAAAACACCTTTTGTTCAAAAGTTTATATAAATATATATAATGCTTTTTCCCGTGTTAAGTTGTGAACACGATAACTGGAGTAATTTTTATTCAAATTTAACCAGCTCGGGATATGTTGTCAGGACAGTAAAGATCTTGTAATAGCAGGAGACTTGGCGTTGGAATATTAAAACAGGAATAAACTACTACGTCAGAAACGCCAAAGAAAAATTATTGAGGTGCATACAGCTGTTTCGGTAGCCTAAAGCGTACCGTCATCAGTGCAAAAAGAATTCTGAATCTTGAGAAGTGCTCGTATATATAGGAGAGGGACCGGATTTAGTTCAACCAATAGGAATACGGAAGAGGTGGGGAGTGTGGCCAATAGGAATTAAGGAATGTGTAGCTGTGTAAACAGTAGAAAAATTAAGGAAATGTGGACTGAATGTAAAATTTCCAACAATCAGACAAATAGGGAACAGCGAAATCACAATTTACAAGGTTTTTAAAATTTTTATAAATATGAAAAGCTTCAAAGAAATCGAGTTCATGAATGGATTTAGGTCTGCAAATTATTTTAGCTGAATTAAATTTAAAATTATGATTTTCCTCCCAGCAATGTTTAGAAATAGCCGATTTATTGGTTTCTTGTTTGCGGACGTAATTCATATGTTCTTTTAGACGAAATTTAAGACTGCGTTTAGTTTGGCCAATATATGATAAACCACACTGACAGGAAATACTATAAATGCCCCAAGAATTATGCATATCAATAGGATCTTTTAACTGAGAAAAGGTGAGTTTATTGGAAGGCGAAAATATTATTTTAAAATCATATTGTTTGAGAATTTTAGCTATGGTTTGACTGGTTTTAGAAAAATAGGGTAAAACAATACTGATATTAGATGTGACTGATTTAGTAGACGAAATACGAGGGAGTTATAGACAAAGCTATCCAAAAATTACAACTCCCTCGTATTTCGTCTACTAAATCAGTCACATCTAATATCAGTATTGTTTTACCCTATTTTTCTAAAACCAGTCAAACCATAGCTAAAATTCTCAAACAATATGATTTTAAAATAATATTTTCGCCTTCCAATAAACTCACCTTTTCTCAGTTAAAAGATCCTATTGATATGCATAATTCTTGGGGCATTTATAGTATTTCCTGTCAGTGTGGTTTATCATATATTGGCCAAACTAAACGCAGTCTTAAATTTCGTCTAAAAGAACATATGAATTACGTCCGCAAACAAGAAACCAATAAATCGGCTATTTCTAAACATTGCTGGGAGGAAAATCATAATTTTAAATTTAATTCAGCTAAAATAATTTGCAGACCTAAATCCATTCATGAACTCGATTTCTTTGAAGCTTTTCATATTTATAAAAATTTTAAAAACCTTGTAAATTGTGATTTCGCTGTTCCCTATTTGTCTGATTGTTGGAAATTTTACATTCAGTCCACATTTCCTTAATTTTTCTACTGTTTACACAGCTACACATTCCTTAATTCCTATTGGCCACACTCCCCACCTCTTCCGTATTCCTATTGGTTGAACTAAATCCGGTCCCTCTCCTATATATACGAGCACTTCTCAAGATTCAGAATTCTTTTTGCACTGATGACGGTACGCTTTAGGCTACCGAAACAGCTGTATGCACCTCAATAATTTTTCTTTGGCGTTTCTGACGTAGTAGTTTATTCCTGTTTTAGTAAAGATCTTGGTCGAGTTCATAGATGTGGCATCCAGCTCAAAGGTGGTGGAAATTTTCATTTGCCCATAATTTCTTTAATATTAAAAATAGGAAAATACTTCATATCAGGTGAATTACCGCCTTACCCTAAAGAACAACTTTTGTATTTAAATATTTTCGATAACTTCAATTGTTTAAAAGTTACAAGTTTTTTTTCCCCCAATGGCTAGGTAAAAGATACAGAGAACTATAAAGTTACAAACCAAATTATAGACAATATAACATAGAACAAAAGACCAAAGTCATTACCTAAGGCGCGATCTTGCCTCCCAATATCTCGACTCTTCTGTAGAACCTTGGAGAGCCCTACAACGGGATAGATGGTCCCTGTCCATTACTTCTCCAGAATCACTCCAAAGTGGGCAAGTAGGGTCGTTTAAGATACCTATGCGCTTCAAATGAGTGGCAAGGCAGTCATGTCCTGTAGATAGGCAGAAAGTCGCAACTGCCTTACGTCTTGGTTTATCAGGAATTAGAGGACTTAAATTCTTCCATTTCTTTAGAGCTGTACGATTCTCAAGATCTCTTAAGGCATTAGCTGCAGATAAATTCTTTAAAAACAGTTTAATCCTCCAGTAAGAAATGGCTGTATTGGGATGTTGTAGTAAGGTGGCACCTCTTTTTGCAAGGAAGTCCAATTGTTCATTGCCCCAAAGGCCACAATGGCTGGGCACCCACTGGAAAACAATTTGTTTCCCCTTTAAAGTGAGAGTTCTTAATGATTCTTGACATTGGGATATTTCATGTGTTAATGGATGATCAACAGTGCTAATTGACTGGATGGCTGCCTGAGAATCAGAAAGAATGACTGCCCTTTCAAACTTGCAATGGACAGCTAATAGTTGCTTTAAGGCTGAACGTATCGCCACAACTTCACCATCAAAGGAGGTACCAATATAGCCCGCAGGGGCATAGAATGAAAAAAGATCTGAGAACACACCAGCCCCTACATTGAGATGACAATCAAACTGGGAACCATCAGTAAAAATGTGCAGCCACTGAGATGGTGGATATCTGGCGGCAATGGTCTCTAAGGCAAGACATTTCAACACACTTGGTGCAACATCTCTCTTTCTATAGATATCCAGCCTCATATCGACATTTATCACTTCCAAGGGATTTCTGGGTAGTTGTATATCATCTGGAATTACAAGATCTTTCTTAATATCCAGGACTTTTTGAATAAATCTGTATTGGGTTTTTAGATTCCTTGGCTTGGTCATATAATCCCTCCAGTAGGAATCCTCTATACGCAGTAGCTTTTCATAGAGACATAAGCCCTTCATTTTCATAATATCTTTGAAGTGTATATCCCCTGTCAACAATAACATCGCATCGATAGGAGTGGACTTCACAGCTCCTGTGATCAAGTGTAGAGCCTGGTTTTGCAACACTTCCAGTTTATTGACCACAATTTGTGGGACTGTGATCAGAGTGGGCATGTGTTAGAGATACAGAGAGCGCATCCCCAAGTGCATGTGCGAAGTAGATCTACCTCCCCATGGTGATGAGAAAATTCTTAGTTCATTTTATTCTCATCATCTCCTAACTTTCCCTCATGCTTATAGACATCACTATTTAATCATTATATCATCTGTTTTGAAAGTTAATGCTATGTTTAGTCATCTTATCATTTTTATTAAATAACTTATTTAATTTAATTAATAGATAATAAATTAAAACAAACATACTTCAGTTCCTTATTTTTCAGTTGTTTAAACTTTATTTTTATACTGTTAATTATCAATTACCGTTTTGTTTACATTAAAAACAATCTTTCTCATGCAACACCTTTCTTTATCAATTCTGAACTGTTTCAATTTTTCTAATGATGTTTTTCCCACTAGATGGCGACATCATAGCTAAAAATCGATCGTCATTATGTAAATCTTAATTGTTTCTTTTTACATCTGCCAGATGTTCGTTTGTGATTCATCCGTTTGATCGATGACAATCTAAACGTCCTTCTTTCATGTATATAAATACCAGATCTTAGTTCTGAGGTGTATTGGTGATTAGTATGGATTCTGTTATCTAATGTAGTAATGTGAAGATTGACAGGCTGGTCCGGATCAAACTGATAGTATGTTATGTTTGTTTTTAAGTTATTAAGTTTTCAAAGTATATTTGTTAAGTTTATTAATGATTTAAAGTTGTTGTATAATTAACTGCTGGAAATAATCACCTTAAAAATTCATTTTATGTCTATGACTGAATGTCTCTATTTTGAAGAAATAAAAGTGATTTAATTTTATATGAGATTTTCTTTTTTTCAAGTAGCAAGTAAATAAAACAGTTGATCTTCTAGTGCGGTTTTTCTCAGTAACACTTCTACTGTGTTATACTTCTGCTGATATATTTAAACAAAATACCTAATAGTGCACCCTGGAAACGCTTTGCAGCAAAGAGATCTACATTTTTGGCTTACAACCTTCCTACCTTTAGTCATGAAACTCGAGGTTCCACAGTGAAATGTGGGTGGTTTTTACCAGTCCAAGTTACAAGTTAAAAAGGCGATTTTTCATCAATTGTGATGAAGCAGACTTTTTCTTTAGCTTTAATTTATAATCTGATGCTTACGTCATGTGCAAATGATAATAAAAAAAAGGTAGCTGAAAATATAAAAATCATGGTAACAGCTTTAATTAATCATTTAAAAATATAAAATTAAAATAATATGTTAGTCTTGGTAAAAATATAGTTTGTGGTGAATAGTTTAGAAAGCCGGTTTATGCAAGAATTTAACATTTACGATTGAAATTGAGAGTAATACATAACAGCTTCCTTTGTTCTTTTATCTTGTAGAAACAAGCTATTGGTCTGTGAAGAGATATGAGGTTTTTGCGTGGGAAGAAAATATAATGACATCAAAGCTGCCACTTTTCATCGCCAAGCTCGCCCAATTTTGTCATCAAATAACGAATGTTGTTGCCAAGTCAAAAGTTTCGCTGTCAACTATCAAATTTTGCCGCCAAATCACAAATTTCATTGCTAAGTCGCAAGTTTTGTCACCAAATCGTGTATCTTTTGAATAAAATTAAATTTTCAGAAATTAAATTGGTGCAACTGTGTTTATGTTTTTCAATATATTGTTTTATTATTGTATGTAGATGATTTAGTAATTTTTGGAAAAACAGAAAAAAGATTTGGAACTTGGAGTTGGTTTGCTGCAAAAACATTTTTATCTTAAAATTCTGGGGAGGACAAAAAAACTTTTGGGTATTGAGTTTGAAGAGATTGGTGATAAACTTTTTATTCAGCAAAATTCATATATTGATAAAGTCTGTAAATTGTACGAAAAATATAAGTTTCCCATATAGCTCTTTACCAATATCTAGGGGAGAAATTTTGTCCAAATTAGATTCTCCATGTAATAAAGCAGAAGCTGAAGAAATGCAGCGAATTCCCTATAGAAATTTAATAGGCTGTTTATCGCGGGTCGAACAAGACCAGATATTATGTACGCAGTAAACTTACTTTCCCAGTTCCAATCAAATCCTGGAATGAAACATTGGCATAATTTGTTAAAGTTGTTAGGCTATCATAAGAGTGCACGGAATTATAAATGAGAATCATCAAAAATTAAAGAGTTAAGTTTAAGCTGTTTTTCATATTCTGATTTTGCCAGTAATCAGGGGTGGCGCCAGCTAGGGGGGCGGGGGGGCACAGGCCCCCCCGTCGGGGAGTCTGTGACCCCCCATCGGGGCATACTCCTAAAATCTCTCGGGGAAAAATATACAAAATTTTCAATTTTTCTACTTTTGGCAACATTCTTCTTTCCTTGTACAAATTTGGGGCATTCCAGTATTTCCATTCTATATTCAATAAAAGAAAGTACTGGACTTCAGCTTCCAGTTTTCCATGAATATTCACGTTTTGAGAGGTCCAGAACACGTTTTGACCATGATATTTTTAGAAAATGTCTGCACAATGATCTTCAAAACCACGAGGAGTACTAACAGATGGAAAGGTACAAATATTAACAGTAATATTATTAACAGTATTGCAGTTTTTGATAAATGCTTATATAATAAACTCTTTATGTGGTGCCCCCCTGTCAGGGAAGTGGTGTCCCCCCGTCGGGGAATTTGTGGTGCCACTACTGCCAGTAATAGAGATAATAGTTTCAAAGGGAGGTTATATAATTTTTTTTAGATGAAACTCATTTCTTGAAAAACTTTTAAATAACAATGTGTAAGCTTGTCCACAATGGAAGCTGAATATGTTAGTTTAACTGAAACAGCAAAGGAATTAGTTTGGTTAAAAAATGTTTTATTAGATAATAACTTAAATTTAAACTTAGATGTCTTTTATATTGTGATAACCAAGCAGCAATAATAGTATCTTTTTTAAATTCACCTTTTGAAAATAGTCGAACTAAACATATACATATAAAATATCATGTTTCGAGAAATTTGGTTTATGATAATTTTTTTGAATTAAAATATGTAAAAAGCGAGTTAAATTTAACGGATATCTTTACTAAACCTTTAGTTAAAGAATACTTAATGAATTTTTGCATGAGAATTTTTTCAGACTTAGATTAAATACACTTTATAGTCATTTTTGGTCACTGCATGTCCAGTAAGTTCTTGAGAACTGCTTCTGACGATACACTGACTAGATTACATTTCTTTATAAAAATAAAATAAAAATAAAAAAACTGCCAAAGTTAAATTTTTTTTGTATTGAAGTGAGTTTGTTTTTGGTATTTAATGTGTTTTTGTAGATTCGCTGTTGCTGGGGAGCATTGAAAAAGGGGGTATTTCTTGGGTGCCAGATTTAAACTAACTTTTAGTTTTTCATTTATAAAAGGTAATGTTAATGGAATACTTTTATACATTTAATATATTAAGAGTTCTTTAACAAACTAAATTGTATCTAAAAATATGACACAGGCCTTGTTTTCACTGCTCCAGAGCAACTGCAAGTGAATTTCAAAATGTAAACAGTATAATGTAAAGTGACTAAATCACAGTGATCACTGTTATAAAATACTAACTGTGATTGGCTTTGCCAGAGTGCAGACAACAGGAATGAATTTTTGCAGATGTTATTAGATTTTTTTTTTTTTTTTTAATTGGCATCAGTCAAGATGTAAATTGTTTACAGGTAAAGACTATAAATGTAGAGTATTTGCCTGTCAACTTGTTGGCTCTTTGTTTTTTTGTTTAGTTATGTTTATTTTTACAGCAGAGTTTGCTGGAAGTGAAGATAGTTTTATTTGAATGTAACTTTAATTATGATTAATTAAAAATAAGTTTGTTTTTAAATCTGTTATTTTTGAAGTCTTCCACACACTTAGACCACAGCAATGTTGAAATTGAACTTCTTTTTCTAATAGTTTTATCGGGCCTTGATACATAACATAATAATACAAATTTTCAATGCTCTAACTCAATTTATAAAATTTTCGCTTCCTCGCCACCCTTCTTGCCCCTCTAATAATTTTACACTTTTGAAAATATCCTCATTTGACTTACAGGCCTCAAAAACCTATATACAACAATTTTAAATGATCTAACTCAATTTCTAATTTTCTGCCCCCCCCCTCTAATAATTTTACACTTTTGAAAATATATTCATTCGACTTGTAGACCCCCAAAACCTTTATATACCAATTTTATACAGTCTAACTCAATTTCTAATTTTTTGCCCCCTAATAATTTTACACTTTCAAATATATCCTCGTTTGACTGGTAGCCCCCCCCCCCCAAACCTATATATGCCAATTTTGAACGGTCTAACTCAATTTTTAAATTTTTGCCTCCCTTGTCCCCTTCCCACCCCGGAATAATTTTACACTTTCAAAAATATCCTCATTCGATTTGTAGACCCTAAAAACCTATATATACCAATTTTGAACGTTCTAACTCAATTTCTAATTTTTTGCCACCCTTGCCCCCTTCCCATCCCCCCTGATAAATAATTTTACACTTTTGAAAATATCCTCATTCAACTTGTATACCCCAAAAACCTATATATATACCAATTTTGAACATTCTAACTCAATTTCTAATTTTTGCACCCCCCCCCCCCTTGCCCCTTCCCACCCCCCTGATAATTTTACCCTTTTGAAAATATCCTCATTTGACTTGTAGGCCCCATAAACCTTTATATACCAATTTTTAATGGTCTAACTCAATTTCTAATTTTTTGCCCCCCCCCCCCCCTGCCCCCTTTCGTGTCCTCCTAAAAATTTTACACTTTTGAAAATATCCTCATTTGACTTGTAGGCCCCATAAACCTATACATACCAATTTTGAATGGTCTAATTCAATTTATAATTTTTTGCCCCCCCCCCCTTCCCTTCCCGCCCGGCTAGTTTGTCGACACGAAATCTTGTCCGGTTGAGGGGTGAGATATTGTCTATTCGAGATTTTGTCCTAGCTATATTTTGCCCCTGCGAGCTTTAATCTGCGTGATATTTTGTCCGGCGAGATACTGTCCGGATCCCTGGTCAGGGTGGGGAAAGGCTTAATTTACCTGCCACTGGAGAGTAATTTTCCAGACGTTGTGAGTGGATTTCAAGTCATTTAGTTTTGTTGCCGATATTTGATGAAGTGAAAACAGCTAAAAAAATGAAGAGTATAAGCAGTGCTTGAATACGATTACCTACTTTATAGATTTTATTATCTTTTATAAACTATTATTATTCAACACTGAACATTGTATTTTACAAAATGATGCTTTGAAAACTTGAAAAAACTCTACTAAATGGCCAATTCACCTTAACATTACATAAATTTTATGTAAAGATGCATTGCGTATTGTGATTATGCACTGCATATTGCAGACTGGCAAGAATTTTTAAAAATTCTTCTCTCTTGATCATGGTAACAAGAAGATTGAAAATCAGGAGGTGTAAACCTACCAAAAAAAAATTCTAAAGAGGAAAAATAACTATGAGCACACACCATATCCTTTTATTTCAAACATGTTTATTGCATATTGCTCACAGAACACAACACAATTAATACTCAATAACTGCTTTGCTAATCAAAATAAAATTTTTAAAAAAATATTTACAAACAAATAATAAAAGAAACTTTTATACAATGTTACTTTCAAGAGGCATTTTCAGTTGAACCGACTCCGCAGAGCAGTTCAATTAATCATTGAGCAGTATTTTCATTGATCAGTTATCAGAAGAAACTCTAGAATTAAAAAATCCACATTTCATAAAACACCGTAGTAAGCACTCTTCATTTAAATCCACTGCATACCAAATCAAAATGTACATGCTTTAATCTAAGTCAGTAGCAATAGCTTTATAAATAAAATCAGTTATGTACATTTTAATTATATCAAAGTCCACGCATTTCACAGATATGTAGTAAATACTAGATAATATGGTTAACAATAAAATTGATGAAAAAAAAAAAAAAAGTTGAAGTTATTTTAATCTATATAAAAATTTTATTTTGTGCTTAGATATGTCATCTAGTAATCAATTAAAAAATAATAATTTATACTCAGTCTGTGATTTACAAGATATTTGATTTTGACAAATTTTTATTCATTTTCCATGATCATAATTTTTTTTTTTTTTTTTTACCATGGCTTTTATAATATTTTGCATGAAAAACTTTATTAAGAAGAATCTAACTTATATATTTATTAATGTTTTAAAAAGTTAATTTGTTTAAAAAAAAAAAGATGCATCTAAAACATATTTTTTTCCGAATTTAGATAATAAACTATTAATAAAATGAAGATGAAAATATTGATGCTAAATTTAAAACTTTTTCCTCCAAAAAAATTGATGAAACTGTATACAAAAACTGTTATTGTTTATCACTTATATCTAAACTGTACATATAATAAATTCATCGATACGTCAGCTGTATCATAGTAGTAACTTTATATATACATATTTAGTTGCATATATTTACTGGCTCATCAACTAGATCATAGTAGAAACTTAAAATATACAGGGTGCAAAAGAGGCCTTTACCTCTGCACCTAATTGGTCGCAGACATATACTTTCCAATTATAAACTGTTTTAAAAAATGTAAGCATTTATGATACGACATGTTTAAAGTTAAAAAGTCAAGTTTTTTGAAAATTAGGAAAACTAACTCTTCATACAGTTCCCAGATACCTTATAGTTATACTTAGTAAAATATGACACTCTTCCTAACATATATAACACAAAAAGTTCCACTTCTGAGAGTGCAAAATTGACCAACATATTTAGTTTAGGATTTCTCCACAATTTTTCTTTTCTTTTTCGGCTTTTATTAAGGGCTCACTTAAAAATTCCTTAATAAAGTCTGAGAAAATGAAAAAAAAAAAAAAAAAAAAAAAATTCCCAAACTTTAAATATCTCTGTCGATTACTAAACATGATTATAAGGGACCTTGGGACTCTGTATAAAAAGTTAGTTTTTATAATTTTCAAAAAATTTATTTTTTTTAAATTTAAGCATGCCATATCTTAAATGCTTATATTTTTTAAAACATTCTGTAATTGAAAATATATGTGTGTGACCGATGGTTGAGGAGATAAAGGCATCCTTGCAACTTTTTTCCTTTGCACCACTCTACATATGTTTAGTTGCATACACTGAAATAAAAAAAATCCTGAGAATTTGTGAGAATTGCATGAACTTTGAATGTTAAACTTTAAAAATAAGCATATTTATTTAAAAAAAAAAAAAAAAAAATTCCCAAACTTTAAATATCTCTGTCGATTACTAAACATGATTATAAGGGACCTTGGGACTCTGTATAAAAAGTTAGTTTTTATAATTTTCAAAAAATTTATTTTTTTTAAATTTAAGCATGCCATATCTTAAATGCTTATATTTTTTAAAACATTCTGTAATTGAAAATATATGTGTGTGACCGATGGTTGAGGAGATAAAGGCATCCTTGCAACTTTTTTCCTTTGCACCACTCTACATATGTTTAGTTGCATACACTGAAATAAAAAAAATCCTGAGAATTTGTGAGAATTGCATGAACTTTGAATGTTAAACTTTAAAAATAAGCATATTTATTTAAAAAAAAAAAAAAAAAATGCAGCAAAGTTTCTATTTAAAAAAAATAATAATAATAACAATGCATTGTAATAATTTTCAAAATACTTTATACAGTAAATGTAGTTATCTAGTTATTTTTTCCAAAGCATGTGCTGAAAATCGAGTACAAAATATATAAAACACTTTTCTCTTCAAATAGTAAAATTTTCTTATAAAAAAGAATTCAGACTGAAAAAAGAAAAAGAAAGCAATCAGAAAAAGAAAAATTTCTCAGTTATTAGTGTACTCTATTCCTTGTTTTGTACAGAACAAGTTTTTTTTTTCTTTTAGTCTGAAGTCTATGATATTTCATTTATGGACAAATGAAATTACAACAGTGGCACATTTGATGACAAGTTTTCTCTAAGTAAGAAGTTTACAAAATGATACATTTAGGTTTTCTGCGCTGCTTCTTTGGGCCATTGTTTACTTTGCTTTCTGTCAACTTTCGATTCTTAATTTCACGCATGAGGTCAAAAAATACCTGTAAAGACAAAATTTCAAACACATGAATATAAAAAAAGATTCTCAAATATCACATAGAACATGCAATAAGAAATTCTGCATTTCAAAATTTCTTGTTCTCTGGTAACTTTTTTTTTATACTTTACATTTACTTTATTATAGGGAATTTTAAAAATTATTTGTACACTGCTTTTTTAACACGTTTACGCCAGTGTGACCCACTGGTGGGTCACAGCTACAGTCGGCAGCAAAGTATCTGAGCACTAGCAATAATCCCTGTCCAAAAGAGTACACTTAATACTGCTTTGTTAAATAAATCCTTGTCGAGTCATGTTTTTAGTCAGTCTAAGAACATGATTCAACAAGGATTTATTGAACAAAAGAGTTTTAAGTGTACTGTTTTGATATCGGAATTATTGGCTAGTGCTCGGGTACTTTTAAGAAGAAAATGTAAACAAAATGCACCGACGTGAACATGTTAATCTATATTTATTGTCTTAATTTTTTTATATATATATATATTTTCAAATATTGTATTTATGCATAAATTAATATTTTTAAAACCTCCCCCCCCCATCATCTCTTTAGAGATGTTTGGAGCAGAGTGACAAAAATGTTTAAGAGAAGACTGGTATTTTGATTCCTCCCCCCCCCCCCCCCCTCCTTCTCATGTAAATGGTATTTTGGTTGTTTCATATTATGGATCATTTCTTTCTTTCTTTTTTTAATAAATTTAAATATTTTATTTCATGAAAAGAAATGTTTAAAGTTATTTAAAAAGAAAACAATTGCTTCCTGAAATAAAATGCGACATGTTTAAAGAGTGAAATTCAGGACAGAATTTGAAAAACTTCATTTTTGAATGAAATACCTTTATAAAACGAGGCAACAAAAATCCCATTCGCTTATCTGACTACTGTTCCCTCTTAAATGCCAAACTTCAAAATCCTTAGAGAACAGTGTTTTTTAAAAAAAGGGGGAGGGGGGAGGGATATGAAAAATAAAGTTAAATCCTTTAGTTATAGAAAAATGTAAATAAATAACTAAAAATCCACATCCAAAACAATCAAAGTACAGTGAAAAACGTTTAACACAAAACTGAGGGGACCGAAATATTTCTTCGTATTAAAAGAATTGTGTAAAAAAGATTCGTAAAAAAAGTACAAAACTGGCCAATGTTTTCCATGTCGTCAATTATTGTTTCCATTTCCTGTAAAATTATTACTAACTTAAATCCATTAGGATATAAATCAAGTACAAATATCATTGCTTTTTGGGGAAAAAAATCGGATATCTTTTACTGTCTTTTTTAGTACCATATTGTTGTTCACAAATTGATAGAGATTATACATTGTTTTATTCATTTCTGAATTCGAATGTGTATCTAAATAACTGTGGATACTCAGCATTTTCTTCATTTCTGAAGCAGAGGGGACAGGAACTGCATCAGTGATTCAGTGGTCAGATTCGTCATCAAAATTTATATAAGTTGTTTAATGATGAACAATGTCAAAAATCTTATTGTCGGTGCTGTAAACACATGATCATCGAAAGCAACATATTGCAGCATAGTTGCCAACATTTTAATTTATTCCGGAGCCTTTTTAGCCCCGCCTTTAATCTGCACAATTTTATTTATAGACTATTTTCCTTCAATATGTAACGATGATAAAATAAGAAAAAATTACTCTTAAGAAAGAAGTGATATGGAAATAAAGGTGGGTCTAAAAATGCTTTGGAATAAATTAAGATGTTGACATCACTGTTGTAGCAAAAATGCCACTGAAGATCGAAAGCAAATTTTCTTCATGTTAAACAATTTTTGTTTTGTGTTAAAAGAAAAAAAAATGTATTAAATGGCATAGTATACTGTCCGGACCACTATATCATTTCATTCTAACCAATTTTTCAAGTTAAGCATTTTCGTGTTAAATGTATTTCACTGTATATCATTTCTCCATGCTACTTTTCATAAAATTTGACTTTAATAGGTATATTTAAAGAAATAAATGAAGTCCTCCTCAAAATAAACTTCATATAAAGAAAAGTAAACAGATTCTAATGGCCAAATATGCAAAATATTCAGGTCATACAAATTGGTCAAACATACCAAATAACCAGGAAGTACCAGAAAATTAAATTTTTTGTTTTATTGTTATCCCTCCTCTACAACTGTTACTTCAGTTCCCTAATATATAAAACTTAAAACAAATTCGATTTTATCACTGACCCTATGGCAGAATTTAGGCGACACAGTGACATTGTCGCAGAAAAGAAAATTTTACTTGCAGAAATATTTTCTCATCAATGAATTAAAGATAATTTCATTAGAAAACAGGAACTAACAAACCTTATATTTAAAAATTCTTCTACAATATATTAATATCTTTATAATTAAATGAACGCATTATGTGTAAATATTAGAAAATATGTCATTATGAAATAACATCATCTTGCAGAAAAGGTTTGTATGAATGAGGCTTGTCGCAGAAAGCAAAGAAATTTTCTGCCAAGGGATCACAGATAATAAACAATATATTTTTCATTTTAAAACACATTTTTTAAAGTGATTACTTTAAAATTTACATTAAAAACTATTAAAACCATTTATAAAGTCACCTTATTGTAATAGGTGATTTTATAAACAGTTTTAATAGTTTTTAATGTCAATATATATATATACTTGTATATGTTGCTTGGCTTCTACTATGCTTAATAGATCATCATTATTATATTATATATAAATATAAATAATAATGAATTATTAAACGTAGTAAAAGCCAAGCAACAGATACAAGATCACTGAAACCACATAGACCAATAAGAATGAATGTTTTTCAAGTACAAGCAGCTCAGAAAGGTGAAAAAAATTCTTCAGGGGAAACCTTTTTCACCCTTGAGTACCAATGTGCAATTTTTTTCACTAGCGGCTATAATAGCTAATCACTAGCGGGCTCCCTATCGTACATGAAAATAATTGAAGTGAAATTTAAAGTGGAATAATCGATTAAGTACAAAATAACAGAGAATTTAACAGAAAACAAGCATAATGAACAAACAGTACTCTCAGGATAATACATAAGGACTCACAATTCCTCGAGCCCTGGAGATTATACTTTTTCTTACATAATGTATGTTCAGAAACTATATATATATATATAATGGCTTACACTCAACAAAAAGCCTGAAAGCTGATGGGGGGGGGGGGGAGGGCTTAACATCAGTGGTGATCTCGTGCAACAATACACAAATACAATTTTACTACAGAACAATATAGTATAAACAATTATAAAATAATAAGTTGAACGCATTCAATTAAATATCTTATAGCAATGTTTGACACAACACAATAGAAATAATTATAAATAATAAAAGTATCAGTTTTAGTTTTGATACAGAAATTTTTATAAGTGAATTGTTATCCGAAAGTTGCGGACAAATTTTTTTTTATCAGTGCAGAAAGTGGTTTGCGGACAAAAATTGTCCGCAAACCATTTTTCTGTGTTGCAGTGTTTCTGCCATTGGGGCTGCTGTTATACTGCACTGCTGCCTATTTTTACTTTCCGAACACTATAGTGAGGAAAGTATTGTAATCATGTCAAAAATCCGAATTCGAGATTTTGATGTTTCTATACGTTTCGAGGTCCAACGAGTCCGTTTTCACTATTTTTACGATGATGTATGTATGTGTGTGTGTATGTATGTGTGTATGTATGTGTGTATGTCTGTGAGTGAACACGCTAGCGTCTAAACGCTTTGTTCAAATAAGCTGAAAGTTGGTACGTATATTGTAAGTCACCATAGTACGAACCCTATAGATTTTGGTGAATCTAGCACTTATAGTTTTTTTACAGGGACACAAAGAAAAATTCTTTATCATTATGGCCAAGGGACCAAAATCTTAAAAGTGCGATAGCATCTAAACGCCTTATTCAATTGAGCAAAAACTTTATGCACATATTATAGGTCACAGATACTCAATCTGTATAGATTTTGGAGAATCTAGCACTTATAGTTTTTTTACAGGGACACAAAGAAAAATTCTTTGCCAAATTTTTGAAAGTGTGATAGCGTCTAAACGCCTTATTAATCTGAGCAAAGAATTTGTACACATGTTATAGGTCACATTTGAACCAACTGTATAGATTTTGGTGAATCTAGCACTTATAGTTTTTTTACAGGGACACAAAGAAAAATTCTTTATCATTATGGCCAAGGGACCAAAATCTTAAAAGTGCGATAGCATCTAAACGCCTTATTCAATTGAGCAAAAACTTTATACACATATTATAGGTCACAGATACTCAATCTGTATAGATTTTGGAGAATCTAGCACTTATAGTTTTTTTACAGGGACACAAAGAAAAATTCTTTGCCAAATTTTTAAAAGCGTGATAGCGTCTAAACGCCTTATTAATCTGAGTAAAGAATTTGTACACATGTTATAGGTCACATTTGAACCAACTGTATAGATTTTGGTGAATCTAGCACTTACAGTTTTTTTACAGGGACACAAAGAAAAATTCATTATCATTATGGCCTATGAGACCAAATTTTTAAAAGTGCAATAGCATCTAAACGCCTTATTCAATTGAGCTGAAAATTTGTATGAATATTATAAATCACTGTTGCACTAACTATAAGCATTTTGGTAAATTGTGGCCACCACGAGACTTTCTTCTATATCTTCCTATACAAATTCACTCAGTAACAATAATTAAAAAAAAAAAAAAAAAATGTGGGACTTTGACAAAATTGTGGGTAAAATGTGAAAATTTGTTTAAGTTTGTCAGAATTTATAGATTTTTACAGGGACACAACGAAAAATTCTTTATCATTATGATCTAAGGGCTCAAAGTTCAGTAGCGTTAAGTAAAACCTCGTGTGATATATGGAGAAAAATACTCAGACACTCTGTTATGTTTTTCTCTCTTTTGTTTGTTTAGCAACTCCTCTTTCTTTATTTTATCTACAAAACTGTTAGTTACTCAATGTTCGGAAAGTCGAGTGGAGTCACTCCAGATTTTTTTCACTTAAAGAAGATTTGAGCAATTCACACATGAAAATTATTTTAACAGACTTAATTTTTTAGTACAATGAATGCTAATTTATTTTGTTCTTTTTTTGTAGAAATATTTAGTCTTTGCATAGCTTTTAAAAGCTATTAAACTAAAGTGATGAGAAAAGTACGTTAAAATATTAGACACTTAGGTAGCTAGTTGATAAACCATTGTTAATGCTAAATTATGCTCACTTTCAGTATTATTCATTTAAAATCCTTAAAATAAAAAAAATCCCTAACTACTTTTAGTTTTCTGTCATAATATAATCAAAATAGAAAAATAGTTTCATACTTGGGAAAATATAAAAGACAGATTACATTTAGATTATATTAAAGATCTTTTAACTTTGATCTGTTTTAAGTTAAGCACATTTTATTTCCCTTATTCTGCCTTTAAGAGGAGCATAGCATTAAACTTCTAAAATAAATTAAAAATTATTAGTTTAAAAAATTCTTCAGACTTTATTTGTTAATTCGATGTAAATAGAACTATTTGCTGGTGAAGATAAATGATTGAAAATAATTTTCAAACTTTATGCAACAGGAATATTTTTTCCTTCTCTTAATTTGGAAAATTTTTTTAATTAAACAACAGGAACCGATTCAGAGATACATGCAGGAAAACAGACAATTTTCCATAATTTTAAGTATTATAGAAATAAAAAATTTTAAAATTAGGAAAAAAAAAAAAAAAAGACAAAAATTCAAATGGTGATTACATAGTGAAATTTATAATTAACAATGCAAAAAGGAAATTTTTTAAGTCAATTTCTACTTACAAACACTATCGAAAAAGTTTTTTTTTTTTTTAATAAATTTGAATCAGGAAATAAAAAGCACACGTGAAAAATGAAATAAAAATAATTATAAGATAAAAAAAAACTTTTTATATACCATGTTTTAAATTTTCTGATGAATCATAGAGCTCTTATCAATGTGCATAACATTTTTAAAGTGACAATGACGTCCATTTTTGTGAAATGCATAATTTAACTTTTTATAGTTTTTTAATGTTCACGTTTAATTAAATGTATTTATTTTTATGTCGAAAGTAAATGAACTGGTAAATTTTTTTTGGCAACAATTAAATTATAGCTAATATTTTAACGGCTATTTTAATGCTTATAGAATGTTATTATTTTCATATTTTAATTAATTATAAGAAAACTAATCAAAAATTCGAAAATCGGACTTCGAAGTATTGTGTTGTTTCCGTGTTCTGAGCAATCCTGAAAGTTTCAAATTTCTAGCTACTTCGGAAGTTAGTTAAAAATCGATTGCAAGATTTGTACAAGATATAGTGAACTAATCTAGAGTGTGGACTAATAGTAGGAATTGAAACAAAAAATAATAAAAAATAAAGTAACTGGTAATAAAATTCTGAAAAAAAAAAAAAAAAAAACATGCATTATCAACATGTGACTCTTGCTCCCGCACTTGGAAATTTGAGATTGCAAGAGAAACAATTACCTCATATTGTTAATCAACTTTTACTGAACAAAATCCTCAAAATTCATCAAGTAGTTTTAAAGAAATGTGGTATGAAAACTAAGCCATAAAGAGCATTGAACGTAAGAATTTTCAAAGCACTATACTTCCCTTGAGTTGAAAAACTAGAATTAAATTTATTTGTCTAGCATCTAAAAACTATATAAAAGTAATAATAATTTATATATTTTTTGGTTTAAGAATGTTATAAGTTTAAAAAGTAAAGTTACAACAGAGAACAGAGTGACTACAGAAATTCAGGAAAAAAAAAAAGTTCTCTGATTTTTCACTGATTTCCTTGACTAATTTTGACAGATTTCCATGATTTCCTGTACCTATTATAAACATTCTGTAATTTTGTGCATATCACAAGCTAGCTAAACCACTACTTTTCAAAAAACTATAGCTCAATATTTTTATTTTTTCTTTGTTTATTTACAAAAAGGAAAATAAAATGAAAAAAAAATCAAAATTTGGGACAAATTAACAAAATTATAAAAATATGAATAATTTTTCTGCATGACATATCAAGATCAGATATAAAAAAAATTACTCCTCAAGTTATTGACCTAAAAATATTTAATCTTTTTTTTTTTCCTTTTAAATGTTAATTTGATGAGATTCGTGTGCAATCACGGCTAAGATAACACCTGTTTGGCAATTTTTCAATCAGTGTTGGGCATAATTGACTAAAAAGTAATTGAATTACAAATGAATTACAATTTAATTACAGTTTTACTGTCAATCGATTAACAAGTAGTTGATTACAAATAAATTGAATTTATTTGTAATCAATTACTTGTTAATCGATTGACAGTAAAATAATTATAATTGTAATTTAATTGTAATTCAATTACTTTTTAATTAATTATGCCCAACACTGCTTTGAATCATATTTACAGCACAAAAATGAAAATTCCACGACTTTTGGGTGTTTTTTACAAAAATTCCCCGATTTTTTCCAGATTGATAATGTACCCTGATATTTCCCTGTTTGTCGCTACCTTTTCAATTATACTTGCAACTAATTTATCTTTTAATCTGCAAAAAATAATCCATAATAATGACTTCCACTGCCATAATAACAGATTTGTCAACTGCAAAACAGTTGAAACCATTTACAACTGTATGGAGCTTACAGTCACTTACCTTATCAACATTACTACGTGTTTTGGCAGAAGTTTCAACATAAGGCACATTCCATTGCCTAGCTCTTGTTTCAGCTTCATCCACAGATACTTGCCTTTTGTCTTCTAGGTCAGCTTTGTTTCCAACTAATAAAAAAGGTATGTTGTCATCCCCTTTAACACGTAAAATTTGTTCCCTAAAAAATGAAAATAACTTTTTAATTTATACATTAATTCATAAAAAAAGGACATAAAATATAAGATATAAATTAAGTACTTGGATACTATTTGATGAATTAAACTTACACACTAAAATAAGAAAGTGGTTTTTTGATATAATGGTAAGTACTTAAAAACTAGTATATTGTAGCAATCATAAAACTTTCTTTTATATCTTTTTGTATAAGAGCACCACTTACTAATTTTTAACACTTTCCACATGCATAAAAGTTTAACCATAGCTTTTCATAATAACTATTTTAAGTATGCAGATTTATGCAATTTTAATCAACAGATGCTGAGATGTAGTCATGTGGAAAATCATAGAAGGTCAGTAATAACAGTGCCATCTATCGGCTGATATGCACCCAAATTAAATCAGGATCGTTTTCATAATAGTTATCAAGCATATCAAGTTTGGCAAATTTATATACAATAGAAGTTATAATTTAGCCTTCCTATTCTCGAGCGTAATTTGTATCACATCAGCGCCAACTGTCGGCAGATATGCATCCGAATACAGCCATCAAACTGTTTCATAATGGGTTTCTTATATTCCAAGTTTTGTGCAATTATATGCAATAAAGTCTGAGATATAGCCTTCCTGTTAACGGGGAAAACTGGAGCACAGCAACGCTATTTATCAACCGATTTGCACCCAAATTCATTTAGTATAAAATTTCATAAAGACCCTCTCACATTTTGAGTTTTGTTCTATTATACACAATAAAACTTGAGATATAGCCTTCCCTTAAATTGAAGAAATCACAGTATAGCAGCGTCACCAATTGAGTGAGCTGCACCAAAAGTTGATAGGCATTTATTTATGTCAAGGTGCAACTGCATATAAATTTAAACAAAATTATGTGCAGTAGTTCTTGATATACAGTCGCTATAAAATTGTTGTCACACACAAGCACGACATACATTTTCTAAAAATGGATAAATTGTGTTCTGGACCTCTCAAAACAAAATTAAATCTGTTGAAAGCCAAAGTCAAAAATTTTTACAAATCCAATATTTTCTTTTATTCATATAAAAGAAAGTAGACAATTACATTTGCATATCGTATATATCAAACAGCTTCACAAAAGAGAGATTTTAACCCCTCCCCCCTTACTTTAAAGAGGCTTTTTTTTTGTGTGTGTGTGGGGGGGGGGGAACAAATTCTTGTGTGAACATTCCACTTTAGCAGTCACTCTACATAATGTTTAAAATCAAATTAATAGTGTTTTACAGAACCAAATACAGGTAATCATTTGAAATAATACCAAAAGAGTGGGAAATTTCATAAAAATATTTTTATAAAATGGAAAAAAAAAAAAAAAAAAAAAAGGCCATTTTTTAATTATTTGAATTTTGTGAAGAGGCCTTTTTTGCAAAAATTATTTGTGTGAAGGGGCAGCAATGACACACCAATTTTTGCCTTGAAAAAACACACTTTTCAAACAAATGATTCAGATAAACAGTTTTTTTTTTTAGTAATTAAATTTGAAGAAATAGGTTTCTTCCAAGTGGAAGAAATGGAAGAAACTTTTTTTTTTTTTTTTCCCTAAAATTTATTATATAAATTGCAATTAATGCATTTTTCAAATTAATAACTTTAAGTAAATTTAATTACACCTATAAAAAATTAATTATTAATTATGTATGCTAAATTAGTAATTACATGAGATTTTTAGCTAAGACCATATCACATGTCAAAATACTAAAAATCCATTAAATAAATCAATTTCACTTTATAACAAGTATTAAATTTTATTATTTAAACAACATTATTTCTGTAACTGGTAATTAAACAGTATGTATCACTTTCTCCTACTTTCTGATAGAAGACATTTAGTTAATTAAGGGAAGAAGTACATGATAATTATTGTACTATAAAATGTCATCATATTCTCATTTTCTTTATTGTAGTGTAACACAGTATAATAAAAAGTTTAACAGCTGAATATTGAAATTGGTTTTTAAACTTAGAAAAGATAAATGAAAAATATGAAAAAAAAAAAAAAAAATCCTGGATAACTTATAGAGGAATTTAAAAGTATTTTGATGCATACTCATAATTCACTGGTTTACCAGCTTATAGTTCAAATGGTTGTATTCTAAAAAAGCAATAGTGGACAAATATTTTGGTTAAAATTTTTATAAACTATTATCACTTGTACTATTTGAACATAACATATGATAATATGTGATAGTATCTATGCAAAGAGTTTAAAAAACATTAGTCTCTGAAAATAAACATTGAATTGTGAATGCATAAGAAACACATAAGAAATAGTAGCTAATGTATAGTTACATTTTTTTTTTTTCGAATTTAATATATTGATATAAAATTATGCATTTTTATAATTTTTTTTTTTTTTTTTTTTTTTTTTTTTTTTTTACGGAAATGGTAGAAATGGTGTAAAATCCCATCATATATAGATATTTAAGCTTTGTTATTAAATAACTTATTTTTCAAAAATAATATTTTTAATATTACTGAAATAGAATTTAAATTTGATATTACATTATGTTCCGAGTTTAATTCTTTTATATAAGTAGTTAATATATTTTTATCTGGAACATCTGTTTTGTGTTCTGTTGGTTTCTTCTGTTTCTTCCAGTTTTTTCCACTGTCCTGGAAGAAACTAGTTTCTTCCGAAAGAAACCCAGCCGTGTCACATGTATTACGAAAATTACTCTGCTATAATGAATATGGTAATAGCATAAAACAATGAAATTATATAACTTTATATAGATTGTAGTTTTAAATAATAAGGTTATAGTAATGAACTAATGTATTTCTGAACTATAACATTGCTTTATTCTTTCTCTTTTTTTTTTAATAGAATAATTTTAATGAGTATAATTTATTTTTTTTAAAAAGTATATTTATCTTTTTAGATGATATTTGCTGCTTACAATATTTTTTTTTTGTCTTTATGTAGTTTAAAGTATTCAATCTCTCTTTAATAAATTTTCTACACAATAAACGTTTGTTAAATATAACAGAGGTTCGTTTGTATGTGGTATTTACTGTTAAAAACAAAGATAATTTTTTTTAATAAACGTGATTTTTAATTACAAACATATTGCAATAAAAATAATAGCTTGGTGAATGGATAAATATGGTCCTAGTAGTCAGAAAGTAAAAGAAAAAAATTACATTCTGAGAAGTTTCACCTAAAAGATGCATTCCTTATTATATCCTTGTGATATCAAATAAAAAAAGAATAACAGATATGGCAGTAGCCATATTTTTACTAGTTATTACCAATGAGATAAATAAATTAGAGTGCTGATTCAAGCTTTCCGTGGTTCAAGATGAATCACGTGACATGAACCAATAGGTTGCTATGTTTGGTCCTTTATCGCTATTTTGGCATTTAAAATTACAGTTTGTCAAATTATCATTATTATTAGGTAACACGACAGCCCTATGACTGAAATAAATTGTTTTTAAAATAATTTTCACATAGTTCACATTTTAATCAATAATAAAATACCTTTTATTTCCTCGTTTCCCAACAAAGTTTAAAAGTGTTTATAAAAGAAAATTTAAACTTTTAAAGAGCTAAATTTAACAGCAAATAATTTTTCAACAATTTTTAAGCATTTCGTATGTTAAATTTCGACTACACAAAATAAAAAAGAAGTAAAATCAAAATCATTTAGAACAAAAGAATATTTAACTACGTAAGTAAACAAAAACATTGGCGGTTATGACTTTTGCCAAGAACAATCTCCAAACCGTTGCCATATAAATTTATTGAAAATATGCTGTTACCAAGGAAAGCAACACATTGAGGGTTGTCACATGAATCATGTTGGACCATGTCAGGGTTACCATTTATCACTCTACTTTATATATCTCGTTGGTTATTACTGTCAATTAATTGTTAGATATGACAACAGTTTTAAAATCTTAAATTTTATGAAACCAAAGAAATTTTTATAAATCCATTCAATTAAATAAATATATTATATTAAACAACACCTTAATAATGTCTATTTAGTTAATAGATGGAATAAAATATGGACGACTGATGCTACAATAACATACAAATTAAAATTTGGGGGGGGGGGGGATCAAGACATTTTAAATGTTTGTAAATATATATATATATTTCAAAGTACAGTCAACTCTGTGAAATCCGCAGATCGCAGCTCCTTTCTGAAGGTAAACAATGAAAATCACAGTTAACAAAATTTCAATTATTTTTCTCAAAATAAATAAATAAAAATAATTGTAAATAATTTTTGGCAGTGATTTAATCCAATTGTGTAAAAATGCATTCATTTTTAGCTGAAATTTGGCAAAATATACATTTTTGATTTATTAATTATGTTTTTTAGATGTGTAAAAAAAAAAAAAATCACTGGTTATCTATATCTGTCTTTGGAAGTTTGTAAATTCATATCTATTTATTAATTAAATTTCACAGCCCTTGTTAAACTACCCTTGATTCAATGTTTAAAAAACTAAATAACCAATCAATTAATATGTAGTAAGTATGTACATATTAAATTTTCATATTTAATTACTGATGAATCTGTATTTTTTTCTTAACTTCATTTATTAATTTATACTGTGTAATTTTTGTAAAAATGTTTTGAATAATTAAACTACTTATTGAATATAATTTTTATTTTAATTTTTATAATAATATTGCAAATTTATATTCTAATAAAAGAGAAATGTATGCAAACAAAGCAATGTTCTCTAATTTGTAAAAGTCTTGGTCCTAACTATTACAGATTTCAGAGAGTCTACTGTATATGTATTTCAAAAATCATAGTTGCCAACTTTAAAAAACTTAAAACAGAGACAATCACCACTATATTTTTAGAGAAACTTCTTATATTAATTTTCAGAGATTTAAGATCTCTAAGTTCACTATCATAAAATTCTGGTGTAAAATTTTCTTGAAAATCAGTAAAACTTGGCAGCTATGAAAAGTATACATTGTGCAAAAGGCCCATGAAAAGAACAATACTGAAATCATAATGTACTAAATGTGAAAAAGAATTTAAAGGAAAAAAAAACTTATTCAAAATATAGCTATGAAAATTAAAATTTCAGTAATTTTCTAAAAGATAAAAGTTTTTTCTAAATATTTCAGAAATTTCTAGTTAAAAAAACAGATTAGAAACACATAGTACAAATACATTTTTGAGCAGATATGATTAACCCTTTAACGTTCATTGGTTTTGCAGAGAAACCAAACATTTGACATAATTTAAGAATTTTTATGCAGCAGTTTTTTTAACATTTCCCCTCTTGTTTTAATCAGGTTTTAAACGTTTGTTCCTTTTCTGTTGGTAGATATCAGCACTATTCCAAAATTTAACAAATAATGCTTCAAAGGAAGCTAAATACATAAGTGTGTTGAAGTTTCTTCGTGTGCGCGAGTGCGAATTACTTGTTTGATGATGCACTCTTGTCTAGTTCTTTTCATTTAACACATTCGCTGCCACTGACGCGCTGGCGCGTCAGCATGGCGCTACCTCCCATGCCGGTGACGCTCTGGGGCGTCAATCGAGTATGATAAGTAAACTGCTTTAGTTTTAGTTCGGATTTGGAGGTTGAACGATGAGGTTTTTGTGGCACGTTAGTGAAGCATTATTTTTATATTTTCAGTGCGTGGTTTTTAAATTTTGTGTTTAAATTTTTTTTTTTGTGCAGCCAACGTTTTTAATCATTAAAACACTTTTTTTAAATTCGGCTTCTGAGGATGGATATATAAATTTTGGTGGCAGCGAATGTGTTAATGAAGAGATGGACTATTATTTTCACCTGAAACAACTTTTACGAGTTTTCGTAGTCGATAATGTTTACTTACAAAGTGTTTTATTTATTAAATTAATACTATTTGAATTTAATAAGGTTAACTTATAGATGTTTCAAACCAAAAATTTCTCGAAAAGGAACAATGCTAATATTTTTATTTTTTAAATATTTAGGATCAGTAATGTGTCCAAAAGCCATTTTTAAAATTAGTTTAGTAATTTTTAAAATAAGTTAAGTAGTGAACGTTAAAGGGTATAAATAAAACATTGGAAATGTATTTTACCTAAATTCGGATGTAGCTGAAAAACTATCGTGCTCTGTAATTGAAAAAACACACAAGAAGCCTTCCCCCGATCTAAAGTAATTGTCCCTAATTGCAGCATAGTCTTCCTGACCAGCAGTATCTAAAATGTCAATTTGTACTTCTTCACCATCTAGTATTACTTTTTTTCTATAGGAATCTGCTTTTGTAGGTTCATAGTCTTCAACAAACTGAACAACAACAAAAAAAAAAAGAAAACACATTTAAGTAATTGTACAATATCTTCATGTGTAAATAAATATAATTAAAGCACTCAACATAAGAATAATTTGCTAAAAAGTGGAGTTTAAATTTAACTTTTTAAAATTTAAACTACATTTTTCAGCAAATAAAATCAATATTTCATACAGTTGAACCTTGAAAATCCGGAATCAGTAGGACTGAGGCGATTCCAGATATTCGAATTTCTTGAATTTTACAAATTTATTAAAAATATTTTTTTTTTTTTTTTTTTTTTTTTTTTATGATATTTAAAATAGCATACAGAATTCAATTTTTGTGATAGAGACAATAAATGACGATCAAATTGGTGAATTAAATTATAAAATAGAAATATAATAAAACATTTAGAATTAAAATATAAACACATTAAACTTAAATGTTATTATAGACAACTGATAATGCCTGCTAAATCACTGCTAATAAACTATTTATTCATTAAAAAATACTCAAATAAATCTATAGAAACAAATTAATTTTTATGTTGATTTTTTAAAAACATTTCAGTAATTTAAAGCTGTTTTACTTTAACGGGATGTTTTCTTTTCTTTTCTTTTTTTTTTTTTTTTTTAATTCCGTTTTTTAACTTAAGGGCCCGGCTTCACTCACCGCCGCCGGAAGCGAAGCTAATTAATGTTATTCTATGGGAATTTTTTCTTTACAAATAACTTATTAACTAATATATATTTTTAAATTTTGCTTTCACATTCTGAAAATTCCCAGCTGTTAAATGGACGGACCTTTTTCAAAAAAATATTTTTTAAATTTTTTATATTTTATTTTGAAGCTGCAAAATACGAATTTTCAATATGTGATTTTTTTTTTCATTTTGCAATATCAAAATAAAATATATTAAAAATTAAAAATAAACATTTTTAAAAAAGGTCCGTCAATTTAACAGTTGGGAATTCTCTGAATGTGAAAATAGAATTTAAAAATATGTATTAATTAATAAGTTATTTGTAAAGAAAATTTCCCCATAGAATAACATTGGCTCAGACTTCCGACGACGGTAGTGAAGAGGGCCGTTAACTGTTTTTTTTTTTTTTTTTTTTTTTTAAATAAATTCCTTAATTAATAATCAAGTAATATAAAAAATATATGTAAAATTATGACTATATTCATGTGTTCAGTGTTCAATTAAAAGGATTTTAAATCGTATTCCACAAGAAACATGGAAATAAAGTACAGCAAAATCTTATTTTAAAAATAAAATTAAGACGGAAAAAAAGTTCGAATTTTAGAGATTTCCGGATTTTCGAGATTCAACCTGTATTTATATAATTATTAGTTATGCATCTATATTATTTAGAGTAAACCCCAGTTAGCTATTAAGTGTAAGCACAGCGTTTAGGTTTAAGAGTGGACGATATCCAATCTCGTCAACAGTCATGGCCCATGTTATTCTATGGGAAAATTTGTTTCCATAATTCAGGCTCCTCGTTTGAGGAGTTTTGGTGGTAGCCATATTAAAAATGTACATCCTCTCCAGAAGAGGGGGGGGGGGAGCAATTCTTTATACACACTTTTTTTTTTTTTTCCTAATTTACCATCAATATTACCAATAATTCTTATTAATTTCACAATCGTTAAAAATAATTCTCATTATGTACATTTATACGAAATTTTGCCGTATACTGCCACACTGAAATTTTTGGAAAAAAGGAGTGACAGCACTACCTGTTAAGCAATTGATCCCAAAATGTAAATCGGCACTAGTTAGAGAAAGTTTAACTAAATACCCAGTTTGGTTGAATTTCGTTCATTGGTTCGTAAGTAACAGTGTCCACAAAATTTGTGATACGCACCACAGAAACATCAGACAAAAATAGTCAAATTGTATTTAGGCCATCTCAAAACGTGCAAATCCATCGAAAACCGGCGGTCGAAAATTTTCGGGAATCCAATACTTTCTTCTGATATATGTATGTGTGTATGTCTGAGTGAATACGCTAGCGTCTAAATGCTTTGTTCGAATAAGCTGAAAGTTGGTACGTATATTGTAAGTCACCATAGTACGAACCCTATTGATTTTGGTGAATCTAGCACTTATAGTTTTTTTACAGGGACATAAAAAAAAATTCTTTATCACTATGGCCTATGGGACCAAAATCTTAAAAGTGCGATAGCATCTAAACGCCTTATTCAATTGAGTAAAACATTTATACACATATTATAGGTCACAAATACTCAATCTGTATAGATTTTGGAGAATCTAGCACTTATAGTTTTTTTACAGGGACACAACAAAAAATTCTTTATCATTATGATCTATGGGCTCAAAGTTCAGTAGCGTTAAATAAAACATCGTGTACTATAGGGAGAAAAATACTCAAACACTCTATTATGGTTTTCTCTCTTTTGTTTGTTTAACAACTCCTCTTTCTTTACTTTATCTACAAAACTGTTAATGACTCAATGTTCGGAAAGTCGAGTGGAGTCACTCCAGATTTATATTATTTGTTTTTAAAACGAAAATATTTATTTTCAGATTGCTATTGTAACCATTAACGAAAAATGCTTCTTTAATAACAAAATAATATAAGTAGTGTTCTAGGATCATTTAGAACAAAATACAATGATTATATAATAAAGACAAAAGAATAAATGCAGCGCAGAAAATAATATTCCACGGATGGCGTGGTGATATGAGGAAAACGGCATACTTCAAAAAATAATTTCGATAACATTTCCGCATTTCCCAAAACACTGGCGCGTAAAATGAACTCTGCCAAGAGATTTTATTACTGAGAAAAATTTCCGGATGAAAATCTCCATTATTCCAGTTGAATAAATGTGCGTTATTTCCAAGAGATCTTGTCTCTTAAAGATTGCAGGATGACTCAGTGGGTTATCCCGTTGCGCTTTCCTTCCTTGCCTTTTCGTTAGCTGTCAGACTGCATAATTAGAATAATTACCCGATGCAATGGTGGATAATACTATGTCACCTGTCATAAAAATGGCAAAACAGACAATGCATCCAAATGGATAAAACAAAGTTGCTGCACAGTTGAAAAATTTAAGAAAAATTAAAGCCTGATTAAGTTTGTCTACGTCAAAATGCATCAAAAATTTATTTAATTTTAGATAAAGTGTAGTGTAAGGTTGACTTTTATACCAACTATGTGAAAAATAATAGAGCTTTATCTTTACCGCACGTTAGAAGTCTGCAGGGGCGGAAATTTTAAGGCCCGGTATGAAATCAAAAAATTAGACCTGGGCCCGGCCCGGACAAAAAACGACAAAATCAGACCTGACTCGGCCCGATTCAAAAATATGTAAAAAAAAAGAAAAAAAAAAAGTATGCCTTTCTATGAAAAAGATTTTTAGTATGTGTTTTGCAGAGGTTTTTATATAACCACTCAATAGTACGTTCTTTAACAAAACTGCTGAACTTTTACAAGATAATTATATATAAACAGAAGTTTATTATTATAGACAAGGCACAAAGACAAACAAAGTCAAATCGAAAATATTAGCATTCATCAAACAATATAGGAAGGTATTTAAAATGGTTAATACTACTAAAAATGTACTTTCAACCATTTCCTCTTACATACCTTAATGTATCCGAATCTTTCCATGTGATCCGGTAAACAAAACTTTAATGTTAATCCAACCATATTCAATAGAAAAGTTGCTTTTGCCATATGATAAAAATGATGTTACTTTCATTCACTGGAGAAAAGAAAAAGGAGTCTTACAGAAAAAGTTACAGCGGAAGGATTTTTACACCCTTCATACCACCTAAACTCAACAGATCATAGGAAACAAAGCCTTATACACAGTAACGTATCAAATCTCTTTTGTTATGTACAGGTACGCAAACTGGTAGTGACATGCATACTATTTTGAATAGGAAACCATCTAATGTTTCTTTAAATAAAATATATTAATTTCGAGGCATGCTAAAAATATTTGCGGAAAATCAGATCGCAAACAGACAGACTGGTAGACAATTAAATTGAAGTGAGTCACAGATATATTTTTTAACAAAATAAAACTTTTTGACACATCAGCCTGTAAAATTAAGTAAAATAAATGACTGAAGAAATATTTTATCATTTTCCTTTTTCGTTGATTAACGAGGAAATCAGAAAAAGATTCGGGCCGACACGGCCCGGAGAAAATTGCATTCTGGCCCGGCCCGAGTAAACACAAAAAAATTGAGCCAAAGCGTGAAAAGAAAATTTACGCCCGAGCCAAGCCCGGCCCGTGCAGACCTCTACCGCACGTTTAACCCTTTCCTTCCCCGTGATTCCAATTGGAATCATAACATTTCAGATTTTCTTTCTTACGATCTAACACTCCCGCTGATTCAAAATGAACAATATTAAAATCTATATACATTTTCCTACCGAAAAATACCTATTTTAGATTATTTCACTATCTTTGTTGATAATTGAATGTATATTTTACGCTATTCTGATAATAATATCGGAATCAGTTTCCTGTTTTGGGCAATTTAAGTAAATTAACTGCTTGAAATATTTTTTATTTTATTCTTTAATATTTATAATATGTATTTTAATTAATTGCAATAGGTATTTCTTCCAAAATTTTGATATTTTTATTTATTGAAAAGTTATGATTTTTAATGGCATCAGTGGTTATACTAAACATAAATAAACATCTATGAGTTGCTTTGTTAGCTATATTAATTCGTACTCTGCTATTACTCCTATTTTAAAAAAATATTTATATATATTACCTTTGAAATAAATTTATGACTAAATATAAGATTTATTGTTTTATGGAGGGAAAAGGTTGGGAATGAAAGGGTTAAGAGGAGTCTCTACTTATCGTCCCCGGAAGCCAAGATCAATGTTATTCTATGAAGAATTTCGCCCCGTTATAACTCATTAACTAATACACATTTTTAAATTCCGCTTTCATTTTCGAAAAAAATCACAGCTATTAAACTATTTATCGATTTCTAAAAATTGATTTTTAAAATTTTTAATATTTTATTTTGAAGTTTCACAATGTGAATATTTACATTTTTGAACTCAAAAATGAAATCTTAAAAATTAAAATAATCAAATTTTAGAAAACGATAAATAGTTTACCAATTGTAAATTTTTTGAATGTGAAAACGGAATTTAAAAATGTGTATTTGTTAATGAGCTATAACAGGGCGAAATTCCCCATAGAATCACATTGACTTCGGCTTTCGGAAACGATAAGTAGAGAGTCCCCTTAAGGGCCCTCTTCACTCACCGCCGCCGGAAGCCGAAACTAATGCTATTCTATGGGAAATTTTTCTTTACATATAGCTCATTAACTAATACATATTTTTAAATTCTGTTTTCACATTCAGAAAATTCCCAACTGTTAAATGGACGGACCTTTTTTAAAAATGTATTTTTTTAATTTTTAATATTTTATTTCGAAATTGCAAAATGAAAAAATTTCACATACTGAAAATTCGTATTTTTCAGCTTCAAAATAAAATATAAAATAATAATTTTTTAGAAAAGGTGCGTCAATTTTACAGCCGGGAACTTTCAGAATGTGAAAACAGAATTTAAAAATATGTATTAGTTAATAAGTTATTTGTAAAGAGAAATTTCCCATAGAATAGCATTAGTTTCGGCTTCCGGCGGCGGTGAGTGAAGAGGGCCCTTAAGCGGAGGGACACAGGGTTCGATTCCTGGCTCTGGTATTTTTCGCATAGTTGGTATAAAAATTAACCTTACACTGCACTTTATCTAAAATGACGAGCTAGTCATCAGCCAGTGTAGCTCAGTGGTAGCTAACCGCACGCTAAGCGGAGGGCCCGGGTTCGATTCCAGGCTCTGGTATTTTTCACATAGTTGGTATAAAAATCAACCTTACACTCCACTTTATCAAAAATGAAATTTCATGGTTGATGTCTTACATAAAATTTCTAAGTTCATTTAATATTTGGTGATTTTTATTTTAAGTTTTGAATTGGTTTGGTTATCTTAATCTTTGCTGCATTTGGAAAAGAGTAAACAATTTTTTAACTTCATATTTAGATATCAGAATTACAAACTTAAACGCGTCGCTCACTATGTTCCGTTAGCCATTATGACCATAATAATGACAAACAAAAACATTTATCACGAAATTTAGAGAACAACCTTTATAAAATGTTTAAAAACTAGCATGCATGTATAGGTGGACTCAGCTCAGTTCCACATCATATAATTTATTCTCAGAGATTTCATATAAAAGAGAAAAGAACAAGGCTGATCACTTCATATATGAGACGTAATGCCCTACCTCAGATTAGATATACAGTACCCGCCGCTCAATAAAATCACTGGTTAATAAAATCAGCCGCGTAATCTGATCGAATCGCCAGGACCGGAATCAAATCAATACAAACTACTTTTAAAGCCGCCGCTTAATAAAATCAGCATCGCAGGTATCAGCATCAGCAAACTCAAAAATATCTTCTCAACAGCCAAAAATATCATTTATGCACATTAATTTTTTTTTTTTTTTTTTTTTTTTTTTTTTTTTAATTTGCATTGATTTTTCTTTTTTTTTTTTTTTTTTTTTTTTTTTTATAGAAAAAGAAATTAAAACACAAAAAACCCTCTGTTATCGCTCATTGTTGAAGATTTTATACTTGCAGCACAATTACAAATTAAACACGTACCGTAACTTATGTCCGTAACAATTTCAAGGAACGTATTCTTCAAAGCGCAGTAATAAAATACAAATTTGATTTGATTTTTTTTTTTTTTTTCTAATTATTAGAAGGCAATTTCTAGTTCTGATTTTGAAATTACTATCATTCATGAGGTTTAAACGGAAAGATTTTAAATTTATAAGAACAGCGTGAACTTTGGGTAAACTAATGATGATTTTCCTCTAACGAAAGTGCACGGGAACATATAATGCATTTAATTTACTTATATCGAAGAAAAAATTAGTTAATTTTCTACCAAAAATTAAAATTGTTTACTAATTATATTATTCGTTACCTTTTGAAGTTTCTTTCGAAATTCAGGGAAGCAGGGCCCGACTTAGATTACTTGGAGCCCCGGGGCAAGCTTATTCTGGGGGGCCCCCTTGCAGTGGCATAAGAGGTCTTTAGGTTGCAATATTTCTGCTTATGCCTGTTGGGGGGCCCCTTCCAGAAGGGGGGCCCAGGGCAACTGCCCCGTATGCCCTGGCGTTAATCAGGGTCTGCAGGGAAGTAATACATTTTCCTTAAAGGCAGGAACGTTCGCCAGATGTATAAATCAGCCGCTTAATAAAATCACTTTGGCTCAGAACGAATGTGATTTTAATAAGCGGCGGGAACTGCATTTACCTTATCCTTTTTTTTTTTTTCTTTTAAGGGTTAGTTGCGTATTTTAATTTTTATGCAACTTCATACCATTTCCAATCTAATCATCTCCAAAGTTTATGCGAAATTTTGACCACCTCTCCCTTTATTAAGAACCATACATTTCAAATAACTTAAGAAGTTCTCAAATTAGAATATTCACGCCAGTATCATAAATGATATTTTAAAACTGGTCTGACACCGTTACAATGAAAGTATTCCTTTAATAAACACTTATGGAGTTAATTTCATGTATCTCATAAACATTTGTACCAAATTGAAGTCAATCTGACGATTTCATTAAATTGAAATACTTTTGTGTTGCCATGTACATAAATTTTCTGCATACCATTTTCAATAGAATACCTATTCATTATATTTTTTACATGCGTTTTATTATTTAGTCGCCGCTGCGTTAAAAAGAAATTTTTTCTTAAAAAGATTTTATAATGCTATAATATTAAATATATATATATATATATATATATATAAAGTAAATACTGATGTGAAATAGTAGTAACAAAATAATAAAACGTACGTAAAAATATAAAAACGCCGCGACCCCTAAATGTATTGTATATGTACTTAATTGTATATTGCGCTTAAAAGAAATTTTTTCCACACACCGCAATGAGCCACAAACATTATATGTACACCAAAATTTATACAGCTGAATATCATGTAGTTCATGAACATTTGTACCAATTTGCAAATCAATTGGATGATTTTTGCGAGCACGATGCATAAACTAAAAACTTTATGATTCTCGAGGGGGTTCAGATTCATATTCCGGATTCAGGCTCAGCTATTCCCAGTAATTTAAAATCGAATTCAGAGTAGACGTTCCAGTGAGTTTAAATATGGCATGCCAAAGATATCTAATGTACCAAAAACTCACCAACCATAAACTCAAAATTAAGTATTATTTTAAAGGAATTCGCATTTATATATATATGTATTTTAAATAATCTTCCAGTTCATCTCTAGAACTACAGAAGCCAATTAAGCCCACTTGCATACAAAGACCACAATAAAAAGCCCATTTTTAAACAATAAAATAAGGTAGATATTCATTCCTTCTAGAATAAACAAGGCATCATTTCTTCTATTTAATTACAATGCACTCGTGTCTTACAGAAAAAATATAACATCCAATTTTGGTCCTCGTAATAGTGCTGATTATGTTTTATCACTAGAGCATGACGGTAGCACAGTGCCTCAGTTTCCCAAAGAGGAAACATTACTGGCATCAGTTTTATAAATTAATATGTAACAATAAACATATTTTTCCTCCTCCAACGCGTGCGAAGTTTGACTCTGAATCAGTATTTTCCGTTTTAGATCTTCACCGTGGCCTAAAAAAAAAAAAAAAAAACGATTGCATAATAGCCGCAGGCAATAACCTGTGTAAAATATTAAAATTAGTATTAAAGCAAATAATGAAAACTGGATTGTGATGTATGCATACATTAGATGGTGTTATTCATTTTATTATTACTAGCAAACCCGTGCAAAATATTCGCACTTTATTTCTTTTCTTATTTACCTAAACTCATAAATGTTATACCAATTTCGCCACCTAATTAAAATTCTAATTTACTAGAAGCCAAATTATTATTAAAACCAAATTAATATTGCACAATAGCGAAACCAAAATCATTCAAAGAAAAGTTTCCCTAAAATTCATGGTTCACGACCCGATTTTCATACTTCCGCACAGGCAGTACAGTTTTAGTATAGGACTCCCACGACGCCTTTTAAATTTTTGTCGTCATGTTGGCGATCACTTTTTTAATTTTGGTATACACATATTTGTTTGTTTAAAAATAAATAAGCAAAATAAAATAATTCCTATTTTGATTATATTTTTTATGATTGTGTTTTTTATAGTCAATTTATGACACAAAAGTTCATATTCTGTTCTTATATCTTTAAAATATTGCTAAGGTTTAAAATGACGCTTGCAAAGATTCTGATGAAACAACTGTTAAAAAATCATCTTTTCGCAAAATAATCCGTTCAGACAAATATCGTCATTTTTTCTTATTAGTCCATTGCGCTAAGTCCGCGTGCTTAAATATTGTTCATGTATATATATTTTATCTTCGCGTATCGTATCGTTTCGACAAAAAATAATTGAAACTGGTCCACGTTAGAGAAATATTATATAGATTATTTTGTTTTGGGTCGATTTCTTTTACTTTTAAGGGGGTACATCAAGGTCATCCACAGCCCATGATGTTATTCAATAGGTAAAATTGTTTATAAAATTACAATATTACTTGTTATTTTTAAATTCTGTTTTCACTTTCCGAAAAACACACAACTGTTAAATTAATGCTCGTTTTCTGAAAATTTATTTTGATAAATTTTTAAACTTTAATTTCAAGTTTAAAAAAGTGAATTTTCAATAAATGCATTTTTCTTCTTCTTCTTTTTTTTTTTTTTTTAAGCTCTGTAAAATGAAACATTAAAATTAAAAAAAAAAAAAATAAATAAAATAATAATAATAATAATAATAAAGATTTTGATGAAATTCTGACAAAAGCAGAATTTAGTTTAGGACGGAGGACTATTAGTTTTTTTTTTTTTTTCTTTTTTCAAATTATAACATCGCTTTCAAATTATTCAATTATATTTTCGATAAATTTTAGATTTCGACAAATGTCCAACTATCCAAATCGACAACGCAAAAATCTCAGATTGAGACTAATAGGCCCTCAGTCCTGAAAAGATTTTGATGAAATTCTGGCAAAAGCAGAATTTAGTTTAGGACGGAGGACTATTAGTTTTTTTTTTTTTTTTCTTTCTTTTTTCAAATTATAACATCGCTTTCAAATTATTCAATTATATTTTCGATAAATTTTAGATATCGACAAATGTCCAACTATCGAAATCGACAATGCAAACATCCCAGATTGAGACTAATAGGCCCTCAGTCCTAAAAAATTCAATTTTTGGAAAACGGGTACTAATTTAACGGATGTGAAAACGGAATTTAAAACTATCGATTAAGTAATGAGTGGTTCTATAAACAAATTTTGCCATAGACTTGCATGGTATTTGGCGACTAGAGACGGGAAATCGTACGAGGGAGTGAGCGGCAATAAATGTGTTTTTTAAATCTTGAATCTATGAAAAATGAACAAATGATTATCCTTTACTATTCAATCAAGTTTTACTTGATTAGATGATGTAACAAATGCATATCACACACACACACACAAAAAAAAAAAAAAAAAAAAAAAAAAAAGGCTGAAAAATCTCCCTTGATTTGTAACATTTCATCTCTTTTTTACGAACTACTAAACAACATTATATATATATATATATATATATCTGTTAAAATGGAATAAGTAAAAGAGCAGTAAAATATTTTTAATTTATTTTACGGCATAAATCATCTACAAAGAAAATAAACTTGTTACTTGAAAATTACTTAAAAAAGAAGAAAAGGAGGAAAAAAAAAAATCTGTCCGAGACAATTTAATGTAGTACGACAGGAATATTTTGTATATTACAATATTTTATTTTATTTATTCATTTATTAAAATATTGCTTTTTTTTTTTTTTTTCCTTGTATGTCCTCTCGTCATATAGGTGCCTTGGAATTAGTTCGTAAATAAATTAGGTCCATAATTTTGAATCCTTCCATGAATTTCTTCCCACCTTCTGAATTAAAATCTAAGTAATATTTATGATGCTTGTAAGAAAAATGGCTAATTCGACCATTTTGTATATTTTTTTTATCAAATATTTTTGAATGGTTTGATTCCCCCCCCCCCCCCTCAGAAACAGGCGACTTAATTGTTTTACTACTTTCCAATTCAATAGGTAGCAATCGTTCTTTAAATATGCAAATGTTTTTACAATTACATACAGTAATTGTCTTGTCCTTCAATTGAAAAAAAAAAAAAAAAAAAAAGGTAGAAGAAGACAACGTTACAAGTTAATTTTTTCGACATAAAAACACATTTATTATTCAAGTTCTCCCCTCTTTTTTTTTTTTTTTTTTAAATAATTTTTAAATTAATATAGGTTTTTTATTTAATCTCTCTTGAACCAATTATCTGACTGAACTAAACAATGCGTTAGCATGCGTTAGCTTCATCTTGTCCTGATTAATAAGTGTACCAAATTTCGTAGCGATCGGTTGAGGAATGTAACTTTGTATAACGAAAGACCTAACATATCCAAGGTAAAACAACAAAAGATGACGACGTAAAATATCTGGATGAAAGCAATTGTCCTGTCCTACTAAAAAAAAAAAAAAAAAAAAAAAAATCTTTCTATTGCTTTAGTTACAAAAAAGAAAAAAGAAAGTATAGAAAAAGGAAAAATTAAATCGTTTAAAAAAGAAACAAGGTTAAACGAGATTAAACTCCGGATTTTCTGTGAAGCTAACCATTACAATATGTCATCTGTATAGTAAAGGAAGAAAAGAATTCCAAATAATCTGTGATGTTATATTGTATGGTAAGTATGACTGATGACGAATAAAGCTAATGCAAGATGACAAATAACAGAAAAAACATGGAAAATTTTCGTCATCTCTCGTCAGACATCTAACGCGGTTGAAATAGACCGCAAGAAAGAAAAAAGGTGAATGTACACATATACCTTTTCTAATACTCCTACATGCGGAACGATAAATAAAACAGATGTGTAGGAGGATTCGAAGAAATTTAGAACTGGAAAAAATGTATAAACATATTTTTCGTACAGACAATATAGCTGAAAATTCTTTGCAAAGTTAGAATAAGGAATAATGTTTTCAGAATTGTTCGTTAATATTTACTTTAAAAATTTACATTAACAATTATATGTAAAGGGTAGAAAAAAGATTATACAATTTTGTTAGAATATAACAGATTTTTGTAAGAAAAATAACCATTTTGTAAAAAGCTATTACAAAAAAAAAAAAAAAAAAAAAAAATGCATGACGTTTTTAATAGTTTAAACTATTTAGAATTTATCGAATTGTAGATTTACCTTTAAATGATAAATTACCATATTAGAAAAAATTATTATATTCTAAATTCAAAACTAACATGACGAAAGTAATTCAAGATTATAACATTTTTTTCAACACTTTCCAACAAAATTGAGAAGTGTTTATAATTTCCGTCTGTCTGTGTCTGTCCGCACTCGAACTCCCGTAAATATTCATGGAATTTCTTGAAACTGATATAGGTTATTCAAGTTTACTCTAGGTGTTTCCTATTGAAAATAGAATAAATACCTCCACTGGCTTGTGTACAGGGACACCCGTAAGTATTCCAAACCAAAGCATTGCATTCTACAGGGGTGAAACTACCTTGCATGCAAAAACCCTGAAAGCTGTTACTTGCATGCAGATAGGTGAGACTAATCAACGATATATCATATAGTTACCTATACTAAGTGATATTTTCAGTGTTCTTAATACATTATAAGGCAAATTAAACATTCAAAATGAGGAATTTCTACAAAAACTAAACAATTTAACGTTAAAATCACAGACAGCAAAATTTTCAAAAACCCTGAATTCAGGGATAGCCCCTTTAAAGTTTCACCCCTGATTGTATGAGAGGTATTTCTATAAACTATTCTTTAACGCCTTTACATTGCGCGGAAATCTTAATACAATTTAAAGTTATTATTAATATCCCCCCCCCCCCCCGAAAAACTTTCTATAGAATTATCAAAATTAAAATTTACAGGGTCAAACAAAAATATTCGGCCACATTAACGGCTACAATTGAAAAATGCAGCAATTGCATTTTCCTTTCTTGTAAGCATTTTTAATACTTTCTAATAATGTGTAAGACTGATTATGATTTGAATTTGTCTCGGCCTGTATTTCTGCCAGGTGGTCTATCTGTCCGCCTCTAGCATACGTAAATATTTTCAAAATTTCTGGAAAGTGTGTTATTCAAGTTTCCTATGGAATGTTGCTTATTTAAAATAGTATCAATAGTAAAACTGGTTTGTATACAGAGACGCCCAAAATTAATGACAATGCATTGCGTTTTTTAAGAGGCATTTTTATAAATCCCATTTAAATAACTGTCTACTGCAAAAATCACCAATAAAATTGACATTTATAGTTAAATATGCTAAAAAAATGTTTTGCATATAATATGGTATGTTTGTCATTCATATTTACAAGGTTACACTAAAACATTCAGATAGACATTGAGGACAATTGGAAATTGCTGTATTGTAGTTTCGTTTGCGTTAAGCGTTTTTGACACTTTCCAACAATCTTTAAGAGTGATCGTGAATTTAATGAATATCTGTCTTTTTGTCCTTCTGTCTGTCCGTCCGTTGTGTGATCACCTAGGCAAAGAACAGAGATTGTTAACAAGCACATACAGTTGGAAAGGGTTAATAATGAATGCTATACACTATACAGTGCTGTCAGATGGAATCTTTAAAATTTCCCCCATTTCGCTAAAATTTTTCCCTTTTTGGCATAAAATTTCCCTTTATTGTGCAATTTACAAGGCTTTGAAGTCATTCAGTGTAATTCGATTTGCATTGAATATGGTGTTCATGTTGGTGTAAGGGTATGTCCATACCACGGAGTAGTCCATACGTTAGGAGCTTCTAGTGGTCCCTTAACCCTTTCAGGGGCAATGTAATTACGTTCATTTAATATCAAGTGCTCCCAGAATTTGAGAATAGAATTAGATGGTAAGGAATAAATGAATTTTTTCGGCTAAGTCAAAAAGGTAAAAAAATATTAAAAATTTCCGGGATGAATTTTAGAAATTGGGAATTAAAATTAGGTGGTATAAAATATATACCACCGCCCCTGAAAGGGTTAACACTAGGTTTAAGGAGATTTCTTATACACCTATCTCTACGGCACGCGTCAATTTGACGCTTTTATTTCTACAATAAGTAATTTATTTTTAAAGGAATAGTGTTATACAGGTGTACTGATATCAAAATATCTTTATATAAAAATACTACGATAGTTTATAGGTTCTTCAATGAGGAGTAAAACAATTATTTTTTTTTTTTCAAGTGTGTTAATACAAAATTGAAAATGCGTCAAAATGACGCGTCTCCGTAAACTTAGTGTTAATTGAATACCATTTTTTTAAATAGTAAAATTATTATTCAATCAAAAAAAAAAAAAAAAAAAAAAACTGCAAAGGATTACTGAAGTTTACATGTAAAAAAATATGCTATTCAAGTAAGAGACGTCTAAATGCCCTGCGCGTTGAACCTAGGCTTGGGTGGAATGCTCTCTTTAGTTATCTTTCCAAGAAATCCTAGCCAATATTCAAGCGTTTCTGAGAAAATCGGGAATCATCCTGAATGACTAGGCCGAATAAAACAATCACTAAATTTCTTCAGAATATATATATATATATATATATATATATATATATATATATATATATTTAACAAAAAGATGAAAAATACTGCACTGATTAGCTTTTAAGCTCTCGGCATATTGAGAAATTGGTTCAGATTGTTTGAGCTGGAGAAAAAATTCTAATAAATGTCTTAACTAGTATGTTGTGGCCACCACGAGACTTTCTTCTATATTTTCCTATACAAATTCACTCAGTAACAATAATTAAAAAAAAAAAAAAAAAAAAAAAAGTGGGACTTTGACAAAATTTTAGGTAAAATGTGAAAATTATTCTAAGTTTGTCAAAACACGGAAACCGTGAGACTTGGACAAAATTGGGGGAAAACTGCAAAAATTTGTTTAAGTTTGTCAGAACACGGAAACCGTGGGAGTTTGATAGAATTAAAAGGAGAGATATAAACAAAAAAAAAAAAAAAAAAAAAAAAAAAAAAGTGGGACTTTGACAAAATTTTGGGTAAAATGTGAAAATTTGTTAAAGTTTGTCAAGACACGGAAACCGTAGGACTTTGACAAAATTAGGGGAAAAAAGCAAAAATTAGTTCAAGTTTGTCAGGACACGGAAACCGTGGAAGTTTGATAAAATTAAGGGGAGAAAAAAAAAAAAAAATTCTAAGTTTTTTTTCGTAAAAAGTAAAAAAAATCGATAACTTTGTTTTAAATTATCACAGATTTATAGTTCAACCATTCGTTTTAAAGGTACTGACGAGACCTTTCGAAAGATACCCATCTTGAAAATTTTTGCCCTATATCACCCTGTTAAAAATTTAGAAAAAGCGGGATGGCAACGCAACCTGTAAAACAATTTTTACCAAAAGTTGATAGGCACTAATTTATGTCAAGGTGCAACTACATACCAATTTGTATGAAATTCTGTGCAGTAGTTCCAGAGATACAGTTGCCACAAAATTTTGTCACACACACACACAGACAGACAGACATTTTCTAAAAATGGTAAAATCGTGTTCTACAGCTCTCAAAACGTGTAAATCCATCAAAAACCCGAAATCGAAAATTTTTATGAATCCAATACTGTCTTCTATTGAAGATAGAAGAAAGTAAAAACTGACAAAGTAAATTTTCCCTTCTTTGGAAGAAATTTCCCTTTTCCCTAAATACCTTGAATCACATCAAAATTTCCCTCAATTTGGCTGCACTGGAATGCTAATGTTTTTTTTTTTTTTTTTTTTTTTTTTTTTTGACATGTTTATTTTAAATTTAATATTTTGTTGTGGCAATAGTGTAGGGTTTAAACTTCTGCAATATTAGAGTTGACACATTTGCAAAAAAATATTTCTTTTCTCTGCTTCCTGTCACATGATTACCTATATTATTTTTACTTTCTCTTACCCAAAGGGTCGAGAAAATATTGTTTTAGGGTCAAATTTTCGAACGTGAGTTTTTGTTATATTTACATGTTCTGAGGCCTGCTGAATACGAGAATCATGTTTTTAACGAATGGTTTGTATGTGTTATCAGCATATCTCAAGAACAAATAATAGCAGAAATTCCAAACTCGGTATCCTAAATATGTATCATATAGGGATGCTACACTAAGCTTTTCGTTGAGATGAAGCAAATGGTTCATGTTCACTCAAAAGTATTCAAATACATTACGTCTTTGGGGGAAATTGCAGGTAAGTAGAGTTTAACATCAAAAGACTGCACTAAACAAAATGAAACGAATATTATATATTTTTTAATATCGATAATCAACTGGGAAAATTTTTTTGTGCATGTAGGAGCCTCGCCTGACCCCTGGGGGGGGGGGGAAGTCCCCCCTCAAGGGGAGTAAATTTTCATGATGGGTATCTTTCAAAAGAGCTCGTCAATACCTTTAAAACAAATGGTTGAACCATCGATCTGCGATAATTTAAAATAAATTTATAGATTTCTTTCATTTTTTTTTTTAATGTAATATTGATAATAATTTAAACTTTTTTTGGATATTTAGTGTTATACTACTTCTCTAATATGGAAATCGTCTGCATTATCATGGAAGATATTTTAAATTATTTTAATAAATTATTTTTACTGAATGAATTTGTATAGGAAAATATAGAAGAAAGTCGTGTGGTAGCCGCAACACACTAGTTATTTGTTGTTAGTGGATGTGCTTTACTAATACAGTGGAGCACCTTTTATACGTTTCTCGTTTATACGTTTTTCTCATTTATACGTTTTTTGACTTCGGTCCCAAATCATTCCATTGAATTCTAATGTTAAAATATTTCGTTTATACGACACAAGTAAATTCTTAATTTCACTTATACGTTTTTTTTTTTCCTCCTTGTAAAATCCCAAGTTTGAGTTTCATTCCAGGATTTAAAAAAAAAAAAAAAGATGAATGCTCTTTATGTTTTATTCTTATTCTTTTCAATTATTTTTTTCTTAGAACTATGGTAACAAATTGCGGCTATAGAACAAAGTGCGACTTGCATCGATAGCCTCGGGGGTAGGGGGGTTAAGGCCAGTATCCACTTGGGCTCAAGATCAACGCTCAAAACGTCATTAATCACGCTTCCGACACAAAGAGCCAAATGTCTTGTCATCAGTTGTAGCCCTTTTTTATCAGATTGCGCAGTTACCTCAAAGGAAAGCATGCAAAATTGACAAAGGTATCTATCCCCGACCCCTCAATTATCTCAGCAGGGGGTTAGATTCCATCCCCGTTCGAGGGCTTTGAGCTCCGGTGAGCTCGGCTGACCACATCAGAGGATTCTGAATAGAAACCGCCCAATGAGCGCAAGTGGAAACCGGACTTTAGAGAAATTTTGAGACAAGCCAAGTAGCCAGTGACCACTTGAAGACCTCCTCTGGACTATAGTCCTGAGACCTCCCACTTTCCCTTTTAATTGATTCCAGGAATGGGGTATGAAAGGGAAAAAGCCCACAACTTTATAGCATTTTGTAAACTTGAAGATTTATTACTCACTTCCGTTGGGCAACTTGGAAGATTTCTTGTCATATTTATTTGACATTACGGTTGAAGAAACATTTTTTTTCTTTCCTTCCTTTTAATTGTTTGCAAAAATGTCATCTTCGTTTAGGGAACAAAAGGCTTTGTCTTTAAAGGTTAAAATCGAAATCTTGAAAAAATTTCTGAATTTCTATATTTTTAATTATTATTTAATTTTTATTTAACCTTTTAAAAATATTTTAAATATAATTAAAATATATCTTATTCGAATGTAAAGGAAATCATGAAAATTGATTAAACTTTTATTATTAATATGATACTTTATTGTGTATTAATCTTAAAACGAATTTTCAGTTGTACGTTTTTTTCAGTTATACGTTTTTTAGGAACGGTCCCTTGAAAAACGTATAAACGGTGCTCCACTGTAATATTTTACCATTTCCAGGAAAGCTGTTCGAAAATTGAAATAAATTCCTCACAGAGATATGGTAAATAATGTACGTTTTAAGCTAAATAGTCATCGCTTGTTTTTTGTATACTTACACGTTTTGAGGCTTCCTGATTACCGTAAGTCGTTTGATCTTTGTCTGTGTCTCTTAGAGTAACTTAAAAACGAATAATTTTAGGAGATCCAAATGATGTATTTTGAAGTTAATATAAGTTTTTTAGCTGAAAAAGTTTGATCAAGATTGATAAGTTTCAATGAATGTTGCGTGTGAAAATTGTCTGTATAATTTTAAGTAAACTTTTAATTTTAATAACACAATTAAATTCTATGTAAATGTAGGAGCATTAATGAAACGGGTGGTTGAGGAGGGCGGTCCATTCTTGTATTATTTAATATGCAAAATAAAAATGTCTTTGCTAAGTAGGCAAAATTTAAATTTGCCAAAAGATTTTTTTTTTTTTTTTTTTTAATGTATTCGTAATATTTTAAACATTTAAATTTACTTTAGAATGTATTAATTTTTATTCTGATAAGACAAAGAAAGGAGAAAAAGTGGAAGCATGAAACGAAACTTTGACTTTTCATGTAAAACATCATACACTGATTGAATATTGAGAAATAGTTAAGGAAAAATAAAAAAAACAATTTTTCTTTGGGGTGTGGAATGGGCGTTGTCTTGATTTTTAGCGATCGTGAGACGATAGACACATTTTCGATTGACGTAAGAGAAAAGGGAAATTATACTTCATCTGAAATTTTTATAACTACGTGGAACGATAAATGGTCATTCTAAATTTAGCTTTTATTCTCAATATGAAAAGTTTCACCTTTATCAATAAGCTTTAGTTATGAATGTAGAAAACATTATTGCGAGAAAAAAAAAAAAAAATCTCATTTTTATTTCCATTACCAGGCTACTGTAAATGATAAAGAAGGCAAAAATTTCGATATCGAATTTTCACCTGATTTACACATTTTAAAGCCCCTGAGTTAAAAAAAAAAAAAAAAAAAATAGTTTTTGGCAGTAGGTCAGAGTGTATGTGTGTGAAGAGGAATCTTCTATCATATCTCGAAAATGAAAACAGATAGAACGACCAGACTTCACAATAAAGGCAAGTCTGTTGTACAGATAAATTTTCCAACCTTCGGTGGAAATTGGAAAACTGGAAATGAGGCATAGAAAACAGGAAGTGTGATCATAAGTACGTGTCTCGAAAATTCCTTCCACGATTTTCTGTAAATTTGCTGCTAAAAATCCCCTTTTAGATGTGTTACATATGTATTAACACAGACGTTGGTAACTTCAGGAAATTGATAGGCGTCTTGAATAAGCAGGTAAATTTTACGCCTACCAAATGGGTTTCTTAACCGGCTCAACGAATTATCTTCAAACTCGCTAATATTAACCATTTTTTGATGTATTACTTCCATTACCTGACTACCATAGGTAATAGAAGTATTTTATTCAGTCCAAAAATTCGATATCGAGTTTTCACCTGATTTACACGTTTTAAGGTATCCTGAGTCCAAAAAAGTAGTTTTTGGCAATTGGTCAGTATGTGTGTATGTGTGGAATCTTCTGGCTATCATATCTCCAAAACTAATAAAGATAGAACTACGAAACTGCACAGTTGATACAGGTCTGGTGTACAGATGAAGTTTCCAAATTTTGGTGAAAATTGGAAAACCGGAAATGGGTCAACGGAAACCGGAAATGGGACGTCCGCATCTCAAAAACGGTTCTAACGATTTTCTTCAAAGTTATTATATAAATACTTTATTAGATGTCCTTTCATATGATATAGTTGGTTAGTTCAGGAAAATTGATATTCGTCCTGTATAAATAGCTCAATTCCAGGTCTCGCAATTGCGTTCCTTTAAAAACGGCTGTACCGATTTTTTTTCGAACTCGCCGTATTAACTCTCTTTTAAATAACCTTTTGTATGTAATTATTCTTTTACGATCAATAATTGAGAATACCAAGTTTTGGTAAAAGTTGGTATCTCAAAAACGTTCTAATGATTTTCTTGAAAATTGTTTCATTAATCCATTTTAGACACCCTTTCTCATATAACTCGCTATGTAAACTTGGTTTTATATGTATTTACACGTTTATCAAGTTTCTCTTACTAGAAAATTCCAAAAAATGTATGTAATATCTCCAAAAAAAAATGCATATAATACGTGTAACAGTTGGTAATGGAAGTCGTGTGGTTGTTTCACACCAGATTTTTTTTTATATATAACTGTTGATTTCTGGTTAGCAAATGAGTTTGCCAAGTTTTGGGTGAAAATGTGAACGGAATGTCGGCTCTAACAATCAAAAACGACTCTAACGATCTTATTCATATTTAATATAAAAATACCTTTATAGATGTCCTTTTGCATGTATTACTTGATTACTGCAGGAACATTTTCAGCTGCGAAAACACCAGATCGCAAATTACAAATATTAACAATGGACTTGAATTATATATATAAATATGTATATATATTTTTTTCCCTTTGACTGTGAATTCACGATCACTGTGAAAACAGGTTAAATTTATTTTTTAAAGCTTTTTTATATTCTAATAGTAGATTTGCATCGAACATAAGTTGGAATTTCGAAAGATTGCATTGTTATTTTAAAACATGTGAGCTGTCAAAATGGCTTTGAAAAAATAATCACAAAATAAAATGAATCACATTTCAACTAACATAAAAAAATCTCTTTAAAAATCTCTAATTTTCAACTACATTTAGAGATTGTTAGACTATGAACTCATAATCAGAAACAATAGCTATTTTTTATTCTTTGTCAAAATCGATTTAAAATTCACGATTAAAAACAAAGGGGGGGGGGGGTCGTTTTCTCTCCAATCAAAAAACACATGACTTATATCTAACATGATTAACGCGATTTATATCTAAAGTATGGAAGTTTGTCTGCTTGCACAGTTAAAAATTTCAACGCAAGGTGGCCTGAAAAAACATATTTTAATTAATGTAAAAAAAAAAAAATCTATCAAACAGATTTTTATTGAACTTAGCCAATGACTCATCCCAATTAAATCAGCATTCTAATTAAAAAAAAGTATTGAAATCGGTCTCTTCATTTGGATGCTACAGTACCACATACAAAGGCTTTTAAACTTATGACACCTCTCTTTTTTGGTCGGGAATTAATTAATAAACAGTACCATACATATCTTTTTTTTTTTTTTTTAGTTATGTTGTTTCCCCAGAATACACAAGGTCTACAATGACGGATATATTTACAAATAATCCGAACAGGAAGTAAATCTGATCCTCAGTATAATAGGCAGATCAACGGAGTAATATGAAATCAAATCCTCGCCAGACACGACTGATACGAAAAAAATACAATACCGTACAAAGAAAACGTGAATCCACTACTAATATGCGTGGGATACATTGTTGCCAAAGTTAACATGATAGAAAAAAAAAGTCTGTCACCAGCTTTCAAAAAGGTAATCTAAGCTAAGAATAGTTATTTGAGAAGGGAAAAAAAATTGATAGTCAGGACAGGTTTTGACTTACGACTATTTCAATACTGTGCTTACGAACGAAGCAGACAAGTCCGTATCCATATCTGCGGATATCCCCGAGAGGGAAAAAAAAAAAAAAAAACACCCGTATCACTGACCAAATATATATATATATATATATATATATATATATATATATATATCTATCTATCCAGACCAGTTTATTTTCTTTCGACATAAAAATAAATACATTTAATTAAACGTGAACATTAAAAAAGTATAAAAAATTAAATGATGCATCTCACAAAAATGGACGTCATTATCAAATTAAAAATTTTATGCACATTGATAAGAGCTCTATGATTCATCAGAAAATTTAAAACATGGTATATAAAAAGTTTTTTTTAATCTTATAATTATTTTTATTTCATTTTGCATGCGCTTTTTATTTCCCAATTCAAAATTATTTAAAAAAAAAAAAAAAAAAAAAAAAAAAAAAAACCTTTTTCGATAGTGTTTGTAAGTAGGAATTGACTTAAAAATTGTTTTCTTTTATATTACTTGTTATCCCTTAAAATATGTTCGTTCTACAGAAAATGAAAAGGAGGGAGGGGGGGGGGGGTTATAGATTTAATGACAGTACATGATTAAAGCAGCGATAAAATGTAAATAACAATAATTAATTTTAATGTTCCTCGTTTCCTTAAAGCGTTAAAAAGAGGTCGAAACTTTCATGAATACCAAAAATTCCCCATACTTATAACGTGATGCACAACTAAAATATTTCAATGGCAGGAAAATCATTGAAGAGGAAAAATAAATAAACACATCTGATAAAGAAATCCACGAAATCCGAAATAAATCCATACTTATCTGTGCCATATGTGATCATTGACCCTGATAATTTTTTTTCTTCCTCTCCTAAATTCAATTTATACCACTAATACATTAATCCAATTAACACCAAAAAGAGTGGAATAACTTGGAATACCTATTGATTTTCTTTCCCCGTTTTTTCAGTTTCTTCGATACATATATTTAAAAAAATGAAGGAAAAAAGAAAAATGTGTGATGTTTTTTCTCAATGTCACACATATTCGTTAGTTATGGATATAGTTCGTGACATCGGTTTTAGAACGTCTGCGTCTAAGCACCTCGCGGGGACAAGACAAAATAAATAAATAATAGAGCATCAAATTAGGTCAAAATCTGAATAGCTATTTCAAGCGAAAAACAGTATGTTTTAATTTGGAAGGTAGGTTTATATCCTAATGTAACGTAATTGTAATGTACATTTACAATCTAACTTCAGTTATCAAAAAACCATACAACAATATGAGAAGAAAAATGAGATAATGAATCAGAATTAAAAAAAAAAAAAATTTTTTTTTTTTTTTTTTTTTTTTTTTTTGAGGGGGGGGGGTGTTATTAAGTTTTTGCAGAGTATTTTCGGGTTTTATCAGAGTTTTCAGGAATATTTTCTTTCTTCCTTTTATTAAACATTAAGTATAATATTCATAATAAGATAATCTAAAAAATTTAATTATTTATTCATTAAAATCAAATTTTTAAAAATTTAATTTTAAAATTTCTAAAGTCTTTATTATAATGTCATAAAGAAATTTTAAAAATTAAATAATTCTAAAATTCTTTTTATTTGCCCTTTACAACAAAAAAATGGATTTTAATAATTGCTTCATGTTGCTTTATTAAACTTTTCGTAGTCAATAGATTTTCATAAAACATTTTTAATTATTGCCCTTTTTACATTACATAACACTGTTCCATTAAGTTTGCCGAATTTTTTAAAACTTTTTATTTATTTTATTTTATTTTATATTTTACATTCCTCGAGTCCTACAGTTTTCTTACAACTCTGTTTTTTCTTGCTTTTAATTTTTAATATAATTCTTTATTCTGTTTTAATAAGATAATTATACCTTTTTTTCCATGGGAAATATTTCAGGATTTTTTTCTATAGAGCAGTTTTGAGCATCTCCTATATTTCCGAAAATTCTTTTTCATGTTCTAATAAAGTATATAATGTTTGTTTTATGTTTGTATGTTTATTTTAAGTTAGGCAAAAGTACAATTTTAAACAAAGATTTTGAAAAAGAAAAAAAAAAAAAAAAAAAAAACACTTTGCTTTTTCACGGTTTTTTTTTATGTGGGTTTGAAAAAACCCACCAGGGTTTGTTTCGGGTCGGGCAAAATCTAGCCAATACTGTAATGAATGCTTTGTATGTATATATATATTAAATTCAATCAAAACAGTCTTTTACAATAGCAAGGGAAAATCGTGCGTGCTGTAATTAAATTCAAAACAGAAAATCGAGATTTTTTTATTTTTTTAATCAATATATTAGTGTGTGTGCATATATATATAAAATTTTTCCAATTTTGCAAAACCTAAAAATTCTGACGCTAACTCCAAACTGGCGCCATCTGTATGTATGTAAACAAATGATAGGCATTTCCAAAATACATGGAGGCCTTCGTCAGGGAAGCCCCCATGTAGGGAATGGGAAAATGAGAAGCTTCTGAAGAAATGTCTGCGTTAAGCCGAAAAAATACATCCCTAGCCCTCAACTTCTCTAAGATGAAAACAAAATATATAGCGATCGAATTCAAGATTAAAATGAAATAATATGAAACACTAATATAAAGAAATCAGATTTACAAACAAAATACATTAATATAAAATACATCGATATATAAATATATGAATTCATTCTATACATATACAGGGTGTTTCCAAAAGTCCCACACCCTCCTCTTAACTCGAAAATGCGTTGGAATTGGGAAAAATGGCGAAACACATGTTAAATGAATTCAAGAGGGAAATCTTTTGGTGAAAAAAAATTTGGGCGTGGTGACTAGAGGGGCAGTTAGAGAAGGCAACTTTAAAATTTTAAATGGGAAGGTATGTCTTGTCATACGTCCCTGGTAACCTCTCTTCAAAACAATGAATTTCATATGAATAGTTTCGCCCTACGATGATTATTAAAGGAGATACATGGGTTTTCAGATTTTTAAATGTGTATTTCATTCTTACGTATCCCCTTTAATAATCTTTGCAAGACAAAACTATTTACATCAAATTCATTTTCTTGAAGAGACGTTTCCAAGGATGTATCACAAGACATAATTTCCTGTTCGAAATTTAAAGTTGCCCTCCCTAGCGGCACTTCTACAACCCCCTTGCATGGCCTAAACATTTTTGGGCAAAGTATGTCTTGTCATACATCCCTGGAAACGTCTGTTCAAGACAATGAAGAATAAAAATTTGATATAAATAGTTTAGCCCTGCAAAGACTATTAAAAAGGATGCATAAGTATAAAATCCACATTTCAAAAGTCTAAAAACTCATGTATCTCCTTTAATAATCATCGTAGGGCAAAACTATTTGTATCAAATTCATTGTTTCGAAGACACGTTTCCACAGATATACTGCAAGACATACTTTCCCATATGAAATTTTAAACTTGCCCTCCCTAGTGGCCTGGCCCCCCTAGGTCCAAACTTTTTTCACGAAAAGAAATCCCTCTTGAATTCATTGAACACATGTTTCGCTATTTTTCACAATTCAGACTCATTTTCGAGTTAGGAGGGGGGGGGGGGTATGGCTTTTGAAACACCCTGCATATATATATATATACAAATGAACATATAAATATAAAATTTGGATGGCACGTTCGTTATCAAATTATCAATCGAATTTTATATAACTTTAACACAAGTGATAATTTTTAAACTGCCGTAACTTCAATTTCTTTTTTTTTTTTCTTTAAGCAAGCATTGGAAGAAATGAAAAATTTAAACAATTTAAACAAAGAAAATTAAATGAGAAAGGGTGCCAAAAGTGCGTTACTGATAGTTGAAGATACACATGCCTCCATATGTTACATTAAAATCAGTTTTGTCTTCCTGTATTCACTTTTCTTTTTCTTCCATAAGAGACTTTTTGGAAAAATATAATTAATAATTTATAAACGTTGAACATCGACAAAATAATAAAAATGTCTTTAAATAATTTAAAAATGAACAACTCATTCAATTTTCATCTGGAAGAACAAATCATGTACCCTATATATATATATATATACACACACACGTGAAATTATTAATTTACTTTTGTTACGTACAAATATCACAACCCAGAAGAACGCAAAATTTTCAAATAATGCCCTTTTTATAGCATTCCCCCGGCGGCGGCCCTTTTATTTTAGGGTCAGCACTATAGTCGTTATAGTTTATGAGCGACTATTTTTTCAGATTATATAATCTTACTCACGTGTCGTAATTTTATATATTTACCAATTCTTATAAATTACACACCAAAACGTTCGCATACGATCGATAAAAGAAATTGAATGATGAATTGTGATACGGAAAAAGTTTTGGACAAAAACTCAAAAATGCCACAAAATTTTTATTGAGAAACCTTTAATAAAAGTTAATCTTTTCCATTTTAATTGATAAATTGATTTATTTCAGGTAATTTGGGTAAAGAAAAATTTTTCACGCGTAAGTTTGATATCTTTAAAAGGGGCATGGGCCGTTGAAATTATATTTGTTTTACACTATCATTACTTAAATCACGTACTGTATTGAAATCTGGGTTGGCAAAGTTTCGGACACTATGGTAAAAACTATGGTTTTTACAGTCCTGTCCAAAAACCTAGTGTCCTAAACTGTCCAAAACTATAGTTTTTAATAGAATTATATTTTATTAAAATGATTCAAATATTCAAAGAATTTACAAAATAATTACTACACTTATGTGTATACATACATATAATTATTAGTTGTTATTTTGTAACTTCTGAAGTATTTAACATTGTCTTAATTTTGATAATGATAATATATGGAGTGAGAAAAAATTATAATACATAAAAGTAAAAAAATAAATAAATAAATATTACTGAAGCTTTAATGAAAAAAAAAAAAAAGTGGATAATTTTGTCTCAAATATGGATATTTGTAATATTTACACACACATACAAGCAATATTAATGAATATTGTGTTTGCCTTAAAATATCTTATTATACTTTCTTTGAAATAATGTGTTTAAAAAAAAATGATCTTGAAATAAATATTTAAAAGGATTTTTCCCACCAGTGAAGGAAGATTATATATATATATATATATATATATATTCCAATTTTCAATTCATGAATTATTATTATTTTTTTCCCCTTTTAACGGATTGTTACTAATAATTCATAGTTTTTGCAAATTCTCTCATCGCTAGGCTTATGTGTTATGTTAGTGTCATTTCTCTTCTGCGTAAGTACTTTAACATGTTATTACTAATCATTGGTACTCAAATTAATACCGTGATTATTTTTAATCGAAATAAATCTCAATTAAAATTTAATTTTATGTTGATATCTTCATCTATCTTTTGTCTGCCGAGTGTTACAATGGTACTAAATAATTCAAATTATAAATAAATATATATACAGAATTTCTTAAATACTTTTTTTTTTTTTCTTTTTTTACATATCTGCCATCATTAATGCAGAGACTTCATCATGTAATTATGACTTTATATTTTAATTTATGTTTATTTTCTAGTATGTTTTAACTTATATGCCTTTTAAAGAAGAATTTTTAATAAAACAATTTTCAAGCAGAATTTCTGTGAAATATTAATTACGGGGAAAATAAGTTATGGGGAAAAAACATGAATGAAAATAGATTGGCTGACCATTCAATTTGAATATATTATTGCACATTGTTTTTACTATAAGAAAATTTTTAAGGGTATTTAAAATTTAACAAAAGCTATATAAAATAAAAATTTCAATTTCTTTTCACATATTAAAAATATTTAAAAAATTAGCCAAATTTTCAGTGTAAAAATGACTTTAATTATAAATTATAACTATTCTAAGAATGAAAGCATTCTAAAATGGAATTTCTTATAATTTTAAGTTTTAGACAGTTAAAGACATTTTTCGACAGTTTAGGAGACTTTTGGACGGTAAAAACCACCTGTCCAGTCCAAAACCAATTTCGGACGTCCTAAACTCCAACCTTGATTGAAATATGCAATTTTGTATGCAAATAGCATGTTTTAATGGGCAAAAAGTATTTTTAGAGGTGAGAAGGCCTCTTCTTTTATGGAGGAAAAGAAAGCAAAATAGTTCCCTATTTCAAAATGCCCCACGCTAATTCTAAATTATTTTAACTCTTCAATTATATTACTAAGAGCTGTATGAGCCGTTCAACATATCTGTGCAGTTAAAGTTTTACATCAGCACTGGCCTGCAAAAGTTAAAGTACAACTTGTTTTCTCCTTTCCTTCTTTTGTGCATAATTCTGAAGCAAATGAACAAATGAATATAAAATTGGGATGGCTTATTCATTATCAAATCATTTAATCGAATTTTATATAACACAAAAATAGTTATTTTTAACACGCTTTTATTAGCTTCACCTGTATGTATGTTTGTAGCCGCTCTGGGAGCAAACAAAAAATCTACCGGGCTACGAACCTAAAGTCTAACGTTCGAGCCCAGTCTGGAGAGATTTTTTAAAAATGGTTTTTGTTTAATTCTAAATTATTTTATAATCACCCTGTAATATGGCGTGTTACTCACCCATTTTTTTCTTATCCTGCATTTTAATACTATAAAGATAGATATTTTGTGCTTTTTAGTTCACATTTCAATAAAAGCTTGTTCTTTAATATTTTAAAAGTATAACTTTATTAAACTTTTCCTCAAAAGTAAGCATTAGCACTGGAAGAAATAAAAAATTTAAACAATTTTAGCAAAGAAAACTAAATAGGAATGAGTGTGGAAGGTGCATTACACACAGAGGAAGATGCCTCCAATAGAGGAAGGTGCCTCCAAACGTTAATCCTTTAACGTTCATTGGTTTCGCAGCGAAACCAAACATTTGACATCATTTAACAACTTTTATGCAGCAATTTTTTTAACAATTCCCCCCTGTTTTAATCAAATTTTAAACTTTTGTTCCTTACTGTTCGGTAGATAGCAGCACTATTCCAAAATTTAACAAATAATGCTTCAAAGGAAGCTAAATACATAAGTGTGTTGAAGTTTCTTGGTGGACGCGAGTGCGAAATGCTAGTTTGATGATGCACTCATGCCTAGTTTTTTTTTTATTTAATGAAGAGCTGAACTATTATATTCACTTGAAACAACTTTTTCGAGTTTTTATAGTCGATAATGTTTACTTACAAAGTGTTTTATTTATTAAATTAAATATTATTTGAATTTAATAAGATTAACTTACAGATCATCAAATCAAAAATTTCTCGAAAAGGAACAATGCTAATTTTTTATTTTTTAAATATTTATGATCAGCTATGTGTCTAAAAGCCATTTTAAAAATTAGTTTAGTAATTTTTAAAATAAATTAAGTAGTGAAAGTTAAAGGGTTAATTTGAAATAAGTATTTTTCTCTTGTATTCACTTTTTTTTCCCCGAATGCGAATAATTAAAAATATATATACTGTGAGTATTGTTTGTTTATTATGGTTGCTTTCTGTTAGATTCTCTGTTATTTTGTATTTAATAGATTATTCTACTTTAAATTTCACTTCAATTATTTTATGTACGATAGGGAGTCCGCTTGTGAACGAAATCGTACATTGGTGCCCAAAGGTGAAAAAGGTCTCCCATGATGAATTTTTTTTTTTTTTTTTTTTCCACCTTTCTGAGCTTCTCCTACTTGAAAAACATTCATTCTTATTGGTCTAATGTGGTTTCTGTGATCTTGTAACTGTTGCTTGGCTTTTACCACGTTTAATAATTCATTATTAATAATTTATTATATATCATGGAAATTGGATGAGATGTTAGTTTAAAAATTATTGAGATTTTTATTATTTTGATGATGCTCAAAGTTTACAAATTAATAAATATAATTTTCCAACATGTAATTTATAAAAGAAAAAGCAAAACAAATACAGGAAGAAAAATCCAATTTTAATATAACATTTAGAGACATGAGTACCTTCACCTTTTCGTAATGCACCTTGGACACCTTTTCCCGTTTATTTTCTTTGCTAAATTGTTTCATTTCTTCCAGTGCTTTTTTTGAGTGAGAAGGGGGATGTTAAAGTTCTATAAAATTCGATTAATGATCTGATAAATACGCCATCCGAATTTTATATTTATACGTTCATTTGTTTTAAAATTATGCTCAAAAGAAGAAAATGAGAAAACAGGTTGCATCCTAACTTTTGGAGGCGGGTGAACATTGCAGCATCAGTTAAAAACAAAAAAGTGTATGATTTTTTTTTTTTTCCTTTGGTCATGTGAAGATTGAATTTAAAATTTTCATAATAAAGGTCAATTTTTTTTTTTTTTCAAAATGAATGCTCGGTTTTGTGACAAATAAACTGATTAATATCCAAACAAATTTTTAAAAGGACCGAACGAAAAAGAAGCATTATGAATAACTGATTATTCAAGAAATTTGAAAACTTAATTATAAAGTTTGAAATTTTATAGGTTCTTGCAAATATTACTTGAAAAACTGTAGAGTATTATTTTTAATATTATATTAGCTTTGCTTGTTTTATAATAATTATCTGCAGATTTTTTTAAACTGCATTGAAATTTTGATCATTTTCACCATTCCATCCTTGGGAGAGGGAAAAAAAAAAAAAAATTGCATAAAGATCATATAGATATCAGGGATGGAACACGGGCGCAGAATTCATACCACTATCAATGTAAGAAAATTGTCTACTACTTAAATCAATGTTATTATAGGTAGAGAAATTTCTTAAACAGATTCCGGTATGAATTCTGCGCCTGTGTTCCATCCCTGAGATATATATAAATGTAATACATAAAGTATTTTATATAAATGAAGTATTTGGTACTTTTAAAACTACTCCAACAGCTTCTGGTGATATACATTACTTTTTCCAATAACTGTTCATTATTTTCCCACAGTTCTTTGATGGCACGCATTTTCTTGAAGCCTTCAATAGACTTTAGCGTCACAACTAAACATGTCCTATACTACATCACTATATAGACATTTAACTAATACTCCCCCTTCTTTTTTCGTAAAATACTGGCGCAACCATGATAACGATCCAGACGAAGTTTTCGATCAAATTATGTCAAATTCTTTATAAAAAGCAGGGGTCGATCCAGGTTTTAATCTTTGGGTCCCATTTTGTGAAAAACAAAATATTTTTTTGAAATTTTTATTTATTTTTGTGAAAAAGTAAAATATTGTGTAAAATTTTTCATTTTTATAATCACTGCATATAATGCTTAATATCGAGTTAATAGAGTTTCGTTCAGTCAAATTAAGGAATTAATTAAAAGTAACATTAAAAACATGAAAACATTTAATAAAGGGATCAGTTTTATAAAACAAAATCTTGTGAAGGGGGCTTATTTTATAAATTTGAATTTTGTGAAGGGTGCCTTTTTGTGGATTTGAATTTTGTGAAGGGTCCCTTTTTATAAATTTGAATTTTGTGAAGGGTCCCTTTTTATAAATTTGAATTTTGTGAAGGGTCTCTTTTTATAAATTTGAATTTTGTGAAGGGTCTCTTTTTATAAATTTGAATTTTGTGAAGGGTCCCTGTTTACGATGTGGAATTTTGTGAAAGGACCTGAAAAAGGACCCAAATTTTGCCTGGATCAACCCCTGAAAAGGCACTAAAATTATATAATTTTTTAGAAAATGTGTGGAGCCTAAATTTGATTAAGGAATAACTATAAATAATTCGTTTTATAATTTCATTCTTTTTAAACAGAACAGCTGCTGCTTTTTTTTTTCCCTTGCAGGAAAGATTTTTATATGGTGGTATACAAAGGCAACAGATGCTTTTCTTTATGATGGTTTTGGCCAGATTATTATATTCATTGAGACAACTATTTAATATAATGATAACAGGGGTCGATTCAGGCAAAATTTGGGTCCCTTTTGCGGCCCCTTCACAAAATTCCACATAGTAAAAAGGGACCCTTCACAAAATTCAAATTCATAGAAAGGGACCTTTCACAAAATTCAAATTCATAAAAAGGACCCTTCACAAAATTCAAATCCATAAAAAGGGACCCTTCACAAAATACAAATTTTATAAAATGAGTCCCTTCACAAGATTTTGTTTTATAAAAATGATCCTTTTATTAAATGTTTTCATATTTTCAGTATTAATTTTAATTAATGGCTTAATTTGGCTCAACGAAACTCTATTAACTTGATACTAAACATTACATAAAGTGATTGTAAAAACTGAAGATTTTATACAATATTTTACTTTTTCACAAAAATATTTTATATTTCACAAAAATGAATAAAAATTTCACAAAAATATTTTGTTTTTCACAAAAAAAGGACCCAAAAATTAAAACCTGGATCGACCCCTGGATAATCTAAACTCACCTCCTTAGCTGCACCAATTCGTACTTTTTTTTTTTTTTTTTTTTTTTTTTTTTTTTTTAACGTGTATTAAATAAAAGGAAAATCTTACCTCGTCGTACATGAACTGTAATGTGAGGGCTGATTTTCCGACGCCTCCACTGCCCACCATGATGACTTTATGCAAGGCGGGGGTGGCGCTCTTTGTTTTGGACATCCTACCGTCGTTCCGGCGAAGCAAGACGCCCGGACGAAGTCGTTCCAAGCTGAAAGGACAGTGCAGCTCCTTTATCAAATTTGGCATTTTTCTTTTAAGCATTCAAGAACACACACTCACGGTTATAGCAAGAAATAAAATTTAATCCTATCGAGCAAAAATACGTGTACGATCACACAGCCGCAGGTAAAAGAGAAGAGAACGTATATCGTTTTGCACGGCACTCTGGAGAGCAGATGTTCGGATGTATTCCGAAATTTGACAGCAGTGAGTCAGGGAGGGAAAAAATCAATACCGGTAAGTACGCACACGTTTCTCAAAGACGGCAATACATTTCAAAATCAGATTATTCACAATAGCACAATATTCTCATAGAATAAAAATTTTCTATATGTATGCAAAATGTAAAAAGTGCACAAATTAAGCCACTTGGTGAAAACTACGCTTCATTCACAAGAACTTTTATTCTTTTCTTTTTTAATTCTTAGCGCGTCACTTTCCCAAACTGTGTACGCTGTGCAGGTGATCTAACAAAATAAAAAAAAATAGATACACCTTATCCGGTTTTGCAAGATGCAGGCAGGATACGCGAAAAAAACGCACGCGCCTGAACGTATAACTTGCCTGCAACCTTCTGTTCGCCAGCCTAGTAGAAAGCTTGGGGTTGTCGAATGGAGAAATGGGTGAGACAGCTGCTCAGAAACTTGCCAAAAGTCGCCAAATGCATTTACAGTTCTCATGTCATGCAAGGATGACTCTGTTTGTTATGTATGCTCTCATTTCAAAAAAGTTAATAATCACGAAATTAAGAAAAAAAAGAAAGAAAAACATCTATGTAAGATACATTTAACGATGCGAAGCATGAAAAGAAAATGGAAACGTAATTATTCAGAAAAAAAATGCCATCATTTAAAATTCAGAAAAAAAAAAAGACAAAGAGAATCCCCCCCCCCCTTCTCTTAAGTAGGTCAAAAACTACAGTTAAAAAATTTTATTTTTCATTTACATCAATGAGATGGAAAGAGAATATCTTCCCTCATCGAAACCCAAACCGTATTTTCCGTACGAATCATGTCAAATTCCCTCTCTAAATATACCGATCATCATATAGCATATCATCCCGACAAGAATAGAGACAGTTCATAAATGCAGTGTTTGTAAAGAATCGTGTTAACGATAAATTATTGACTAGCCTATAATAAAACTGACACAAATGCCTCAGGTGAATAAATGTCGAGATAGAGATGTGATACTTTTCGTACACATTGGAGCACTGTGACTACATATACTGATCTTTAAATGACAAAATCTAAATTGCAATTTTTTGACTTGTGTCACTTTTGTTACCAGGGTACGATATAATTAAAAAGAATATTATATTTTTAAAAAATTAAAGAACACGCTTTCATTGAAACGTGAACTAAAAGGCACAAAATATCTATTTTTATAGTATTAAAATGCAGGGTAAGATAAAATCGTGTGAATGACACACTATAATATTTACATCTTTCATAAAAAAAAATTGATTAATTCTTGTCATTCAACGTTATACAAATACGGCCAAATACAGTGCCACATACGATATACATATAGATTTTTTTTTTGTTTGCCCCCTAGAACCTGCCCCTGATGGGATAGGAGCCTGGAAACACTTGTATGTAGTACTGTCATCGACTACGAAGTCGTGTGCAAAATTTCAGGCCAATGGAGCGAACAGAAGTGGTCGAAAATTGAATTGCAAGATTCAGTTACATACATTAATAGTTACATCATATCAAGTTAATAAAAGCATGTTAAATAACATAATGAAGGAATGAGAAATAAATAATTTAGAATTAAACAAAAACCATTTTTATAAAATCTATCCTGACTAGGCTCTAACGTTAGACCTTTAGGTTCGTAGTCCGGAGCTTTACCTCACAGCCACAGCGTTCACGTAGGGAAAGTCTTTTTTTACAATATAGTTTTTTTTTTTGTTTGCTCCCAGAGCGGTTACAAACATACATACAGGTGAAGCTAATAAAAGAGTGTTAAAAAAAAAAAGGTCAATACTTCAATGAAACAGACGAGTTAGAATTATTAGAATATGTGCAAATTTTCAATGATTTGCATCCTTCTATGAGCGTAAAAGAATGTAAAAAATCATGTTTTATAGGCAGCGTCCGTCACAGTTATGTCATGTCAGCCATTGTTAACATCAAATGACAATGTTTAGCGGAAATGATTAATATGAAAATACATAAGTGACAAATAATTACTTTAAAAGATAATATACATTTACTATTGTCAATGATAAACTGATATTTCTAAAGTACGTTGATAAATCACTTCTAAATCGTTTAAATATTTATTTGTGTAATCTAAAAATATATCATTATTCAAAACAGTCATTACGCACGCACCCCCCCCCCCCCCCCACCCGCCCATATACAATACCTAAACTAATATATTGTAGAGGCTATGATTATAGTCATTTCGAAACTTCCTTTCATATTTTCTTCAGGGTTGGTTTTTGACATGACAAAGGTTTAAACCGTCAAAAACCTGTATTGTCAAAATTCAAAATCTATAAATGAGCTAGAATTACCAGATTTTACCTAGAAATAGGTATTTAGTAATATTTGCCCTATACAAGTGAATATCTAAATATTATGCTGTTTATAAATTAACAAATCTTAAAACAATTTGTAGATAATTTATAAAAATTTAGGTAAATACACTCGTTTATAACCTAAGAAATACATACAAAGTATGCATAAATATATATTTTGTATATTTATGTTTATTTAATATTAATAATTATTAAATTCTAAAATTCCAAAGTTACTTATGAATTTTCACATAAGCCATAAAAACACAGGAATACTGTTTTTTCCCCCCTTTAAGTAAAACATAATATATGTGGGCAGTAAATTAATATGAATTTGAAAATAATTATACTTATAATCTATATTTATGACACTTATCATTTATTAATAAATGTTTATCTGTTTATCATTATTATTATTATTGATTGTATAAATATTTGTACCTGTTTATAGCTTGGAATATTGGTGTTTGGGAGTAAGGCTGATTGACTACTCCAGTGTCTTAGGCCTAAGGGAGAGTGCCCTCCGTGGGGGTCTTTCTAAAGGGTCCTAGCCCGAATTTATACAAGTTTCGGAGAAAACCACTAAAAACTCTGAACGGCAAGGCCGACGAGTGCGCCCTGGGATCGAACCCGGCACCTCACGTCTACCAGCTTTGAGCGTAGAACCGTTTGGTCGCTGGTGGGCCCTTCAGCTTACACTAATAATTTTTTAAAAAATCTGTGCGAGTAAATATTAAATTTATTACAATTTATACATGTCCAGAAAGCATTCATATTTCTTGTCTCACGGTAATTATAAGAATTTCAGAAACAATTCAAGCTTGTTTAACATTCAGAATTATTGCTTTTTCTTAAAAACTTGCAATATCAACAGTCATTTAAAAAAAAAAAAAAAAAAAAAAATATATATATATATATATATATATATATATTTTTCTATAAAATATTTAAATACAAAACATTAGGACATGCATTTTTATTTTGCTGGTTAAATACATAATACTAAAAAAATTGAATTATACAATGTTGCAAATAAAATGATTTGTCAATCAAAATGATCCATCAATGATTTATAAATCAAATTTTTAGAAGCCTAAAGTTTTGTTTTTATATTAATCAAAATGTTATAATAATGTTTCTCCAAAAACATTAATATGTTTACCTTTTAAAACATACTTATAAATAATATCTTATTGAAAACAACTATATTTTTAAAGTATCACATAACTAAGTTTAACATATACTATATTAAGCATTGTTATAAATAAATTTCGTAATAATATATAAAAGTATCACAGCATATTTTGAATGAACATAGAAATAATTCATAATAAAATTTTTAAAGCCTAAAGTTTTGTTTTTTATATTAATCAAAATGTTGTAACAATGTGTTTTTTCAAAGTACATCAATCTATTAAGAAAATAATAAATTTCGAATAACTGCTGAAGCTTTTTAATTAGAATGTTGCAAATAAATAGGGTTCTTGCCAGTGTCATAAATATTTTTTTAAAAAACTGGTCTGACCTCTATGCGATAATTTGTTCGTGAGATATCGTGTAAACAGACTAACAAACTAACGGACTAACACACTAACTGACACCCTACAGACGGACACCATACAAATTTTCTCATTTTCGGATTCCTCACACCTGAAAACGTATAAAAAAAGTAAAAAAACCTAAGTCGAAAATTTTCACGATTACCTAAGTTCCCCATACCTATAGTATGATGGGGAACTAAAAAGTCAATATTTTAGTGCTTTATATGGTATTTTACATAAAATTAAAATCTTTAAAGAAGCTTAAAATACAAATGATAATATACTAGAGTCCTGCATCGGGTCGGGATGGCTGATCATTTTTTTCCAGCGGGTGGAGTTTGTTGAATTTTTTTTTCTTGCGGGTCGGGTTTAGTTTTCAACGAGTCGGGTCGACTTGAGAACATCATTCAAAAAATATTTTACAATTATAAGCATAAATTTGTTGACATTCCGTGTTCGTATCTGGATCCGTATAAGGAAGAAAAAAATATCCGTACTTGTTTTCGTTTCTTGAAAGAATCTAATACGAATTTTTTGTAGAAATTGTATGAAAATTTAAGTATTATAAATCTTTTTTGACTATTGTTAATATATAAATAAAAGAAATGCAGTATAACCTCGCTTTTATGTTCTGGAAATTGAAAAGATTCTTCAATTTCAATTTTTTTTTTTGGTACTTTTATGCTCAATGAACTTCAATCATCGCTTTTATGTAAACAAAATTATGATTTTTCCTCCCTTTATACTTGTAAATACAGCAAATATAGATAAATATTTGTTGTGGTTTAATTATATAAAAAGAGAAAAAGAAATGTAAAATAAGCAAATTTAAGAAACGGATTCCATAAAGGCAGATAACATTCTTTATCATCTTCTCTAGAACAAATAAACAATGCACCGAAATTGCAACTGGAAGAAGCTAATTTGCTGATCGTGTGAATTGAAAGTGATCGTAGGAAAGCAGATATTTAATTGCGAATCATACCCATGCTGCTACTACCCAAATTATTGTACTAAATATTCAGATCGAACGAAAGCAATAAATGAAGATACATATTTTGTTTTCCTTTCTTTCTTTCTGACGCAAAGTCAGTACAGCGCCAGGCTCGTAATTGGAAGATTGTGGGTTCGGTACTCGAGCCGGCCAAGGAACGTCGTGAACACTAATGGTGGCTAGTGCACATAAAATCTGTCGTGGCCGCAATTTCCTCTATGTTCCCATAAAAAAATATACCTCTGGGGGTCACCGAAGAGAAGGAGCCATCCCTTCCGTGGAGGATCAAAATTGTGATGGCATGTCTCCGGAACACCTCTAGGGATGAGTCCCAGACCGTCGCCAATTACCCATTGCGCAGCACTAGTGCGACGTAAAACAACTAACCAACTTTCTCTCTCCTTTTTTTTTTCTTTTCTTTTTTTTTTTTTTTTTAAGAATCTAAGCATTAAACAAACAATAAACTACTAACATTTAACTTGAAGCATAATTTTGAACTCTTGAAATTCACAACTCACATAAATGATTAAAAATTATTATTTATCCGTTTTTCAGAATTTTAAATTTTTAACTTAATATACAATTAGTAATAACATTTTAAATTCTTTTTAAAATAATTTACCAATGTATGACAGTGAAAAATTACCGTATTTTACAATTTTAAAAATATTTACATGATTTTTAGATGAATTAGTAATGTTCATTCAGTTTTCGGGTTTCGGGTTGGGTAGCAAAAAAAATCTTTATTGCGGGTTCGGGTCGGTTTTCGGGTTGATGAAAAGAATTTTGTCGGGTTCGGGTCGGGTTTCGGTTTAATGAAAAAAAATTTGTCGGGTTCGGGTTGATTTAAAACTCGTCTGTCGGGTTCGGGTCGGGTTGCAGGACTCTAATATACACTTACACATATGCCTTAAAAAGAGAAAATTAAAAATTTGTTTCGTTCTTTTTACTTCTATTTTCTTTTTTAAAAGTTTTTTCGCAGTGTTCTAATTTTTTTGGCGGTCCTAAGCAACCGCCTAGGTTCGCCTAATGGTAAAACGCGCCCTATATACAGCCTTAAACTAATTCAAATGCGAATACACAAATACAGTGGATTGGTGTTCACAGAATTGCTGGATTTGAAAGAAAAAGGGCCAGAAAAAGCGATAAATAAAAAAACCTTGCAACCCTGAACCAAACCGAAACTTGACGTGAAAAACCACGCCAGAACTATTTTATAATGCACCGTTTTCTTTCGCTAGCGGCTTCTCACCTGATGAAAGCACGCGATGCAAAGAGAAGTCATTTCCCTCAGGTGTGTACATCAAAAGAAAGCGGCTTTTCCTCTGTTGTTTATCCTTCGCGTAATTGCAAATCCGTGGTGCACACACACACACACACAAATTGCTTTGTGAAAACTATTTTCGTTATGAAACATTGTAAGTAAATAAAGAATGCAATGAGGTAACAGGTTAACAGGTGATTTACTAAATAGGTAGTTAATGTAACTCCCTTTATTTCCTTTTTATTATGTAATTTTCAAAAAACGGTTGTTAATATTTTGTCAGTAAAACCACATCATGATGTATTTAGAGAATGACCCAGTTTTAGAAATTTTTAAAGGGTCAGGAGGTACCTTTGAATGGTGGAATTATCATAAAAAACAATTGTTAATTTTATTTGGAACAATTTGAAAAATAATTACTTTTAAAACAGTCGAATAAACACCCAAATTGAAGCCCATGTATAAGGCATTATCGCAAGTAATAGGAATACGTACCAGAGAGTTTGCGGCTAAGGAAGTTGCTTCAGAAGGCAGCGGCGGTCCAAAGTGATCTTTTGAGTAATTTCAATGGATTTCCTATTTATTTTTTATTTATAAAGTGGTTTAAAAAAGCGATCATGTTATTAATTTAAATATAGTGACCATCGAAGCAGGAGAAGCCTGCTAGTTATAGATAAATAATGTACTAAAAATTATCTACGTTATTAAAAAAACCTTTATATATCCGTTAATATAAGTGCAACTCTCAGACAAGTTGACATCTATAATTAGAAGAACGCCCATAATCATATACTATAGCTATAACTCATTTCAAGCATTATTGTTTACAGGGTAATCCAAAGATTATATTTTATTTTTATTAATTTATGACTAATCCCTTTTCAGCGTTCGAGGCAAAACCTTCGGTGAAATACATGTGCTTTAACACGTTCTTTTTACCCTTAAAATTTTAAGAGAATCCATGAAGTATTTGAAGTATTAGATATTAAAAAAAAAAAAAAAAAAAACTATATAACTTAGCTATCGTTATCCGTCCTTAGATTTTGTGCACCAGTGTGTACTGATTATATGCATAAGTATCAGGGTAATTATATCGTTATAAAAGTAAAATCTGATATGGAAATTTCAATACAGTTTTTGTTCTAAAATAATAGGAGGGGGCCCCAGACGAATTTATGGGGGGGGGGGGGGAGCCCCAGAATACGTTCCTACGGCCCTGATTACTTGTACGACGTGCAATGAATGGTATGACTGCAACAAAGAAATACACAGAAATTGAAATAGTTTACAATAAGCATTTCGCATATGGCATATCATGCTTGATTCGATTTTATATATGCTATTCAAAACCGCCTGATAATCGTACACGCGGAGCAAAAGTTTTACTAATTATCTATTTACTAAAAAATCTCTGGTTTAAACTTCTAGTTTTTCCTCCGACTCCAGCCATGTTTTATATGAATAACATTTTCATCTTTCTGCCAAATTCATTTTTCAGTCGGCCTGCAGAAAAATTTGCAAGATAGAAATCAACTATAAAGAAGGAAAGGACGGTCGATAACCGACTAAAGTATTTTCTTTAACATTGGGTGTGTGGATAGGAGCAGTTTGTCCCTTAGGCCTTTTGCTTACTATACCAATGGCTTTTATATTTTTTTACAACTTCACCTATTGTAAGGGGGTGGGGGAGGAACGAAAAATTGAAACAGTTTTGAGCACAAAAATTTTTTAGTTGCGCCCTGTTTGCCACAACATTGAAAGATCAAAATCAGAGTGAATGTACATTTTTTGACAGTTTAAACTATCAAAAACCTATATGCATAAATGAAATTTAACCCGATCAGGTTATCGCTTTTTTCGGCACCTTATCATAGTTTATCATGGGTCGCTGAAGACCCGAGCAATGTTAAAACATGTTATTTTTAATGAAAAAAAAAAAAAAAAAAAAAAAAAAACTGATAAAATTCTTGACCACTTTTGAATACTTTTACTTTAAAGGTAAACAATAAATATTGTAAAAAAAAAAAATTAGCAAATATTTTATTTTTCATCAGAAACGCACCTATTTCCATAAAATGCAGGAATTTACAAAAATATTCATAACTTTTGAACAAATTAAGATATCTGAAAAATTCAAATTGCATAATAAAATTTAAGGTTGGTTGGTATTTTTACGGGAAAAATCATGGACACGATGGATAGGTATTTCTTCTATATGTGAATTCTGAGGGATAAAACAAAAGAAAAAAATGGCTCGGGTCTCCAATGACCCACGATAACCTGATCGGGTTAATAAATAAAAAATTAGTAATATATATATATATATAGCAATACTGAGGTACAATAGAACATTTTTTGTCCAAAGCGAAAAACCTTGCTTAAAAATTGAAGGTCTGTTAAAGTTTTTGATAAATTATAATTTTAAATGCTCAGAAAATGGGAGAAATGTATGATGATACTGGAGATTGGAAGACAGTGCCAAAACACCGAAATCATTCTTGAAAAAAAAGGAGCAGTTGTCAGGTATACATATTAGTTACTGAGATACAGCTTATTACGAAAAGTATATGACATTGCATTAGTCATTCAGAAATATCTACACCAAATTTATAAATCGCGAAATAGCCTTTTAAAAACAGTGGATAGCCTCTACAGATGTTTCCCAGATAGTCGCTAACTGCGTACGTCTACTGCGACATTAAACTTACGAACTTTTTAAAAATGTTAGTTCTTTTATATGGCAATTTTTGCAATTGATCGTAATAATGATTAAATATTAATTAACACTGAATTATTAATTGATTTGCTCGAAAATAATTTTGAACCATTTTGACATGAAAATATTAGAGGTCTTCCCATTATTTTTGAATTGCTGCGCCCCTTGCCTCCTCGGTTCCTCCTTCCAGAGTTTTTTTTTTTTTTTTTTTTTTGTGTGTGTGTTAAGATAAAAACTATCTACACTGCATTTACTTCAGAAAGAGAAACACAATCCTTAAGCACACTTTACAAAGATAACAGTTCAACTGAATTGAAGAACAGAATGGAGCAATTCATGAAAAGAGTGAAATAAATGGCTTTGCGTCATGACCAGTCAGTTTAATATTAAGAAGCGGAAATGACGTAATAATTTGTCACACCACTTCAAATTTAGTCAGGTGAGTAAGTACAATGATGTGTTGAGTAAATATCATAATTTCCAAAATTCGTTTTATCTTTATTCAAAAATCTATGTTATTCAGAATTAAATAATCTTACACAAATTTAGAACACTATTTTATTTTGTAACTTGTAGGTTTTGGCCGCTTCAATGGCACTTGCCCACTGTATTTAAATAAATTTTGAGGTTTTTTTTTTTTTAAATATATATAAATCAAGTGAAATCGCTAAATATCTGACTTTGAATCCCTGCTTCTTTCCGTAACGTTTTCCTTGCTTGCACTATGTCAGATTCGGGGCCCTACTTTGGGGGTTATCGGACGACAGGTGGCGCTGCGACTATTTCTGAACTATGATTTTACAGATGGATGTACCTCAACGCCTACTGAACATTTTAATTTTGTATTTAAAACTTAATAAGTTTAACTCTTTCTACTATATTACCATTTGATTCCGATATAAACAAATTAAATGATTAAAAAAAAATCTCTTTCAAAAGTATTTTATTTCTCTACATAAACTGTTTTAAAATTGCTACGACTGAAATGTAATATCACATTTTATTTAAATATATATATATATATATATATATATATATATATGATTGATTTCTCTTCAGTTAATGGTGGTTTTCTGTTTGGTGAGAAGTTGGAGGCTAAGGATAGTTATTAGCTAATTGCTATTGTCCTTTCAGAAACTTCTGTCACCCCTAGATTGAGGGGCCTCCCAGATGAAGACCTCAGTGTTTTTTGGGGTTTCATTTCATTCATTTGTTTATATATTCCTATATATATATATATATATATGGATCGCATCGCTTAGGAAAAGATATCGAGAGATGGGGGGGGGGGGAAGAGCTGTACTACTTCCATATTAAATTCACAATGATATATATAAAAACGAATTCTTACTTTGATTTAGATACACAATATTTAATCACGTGACAGACTACTAAAAAAAATAGAAAATTAAATGGTACAGAAACCGCTGGTAAGGAATACAGACCGAAATGAGAAAATACGCAGTTTGAATAATATTTAAGTAAATGAAACTGATAAAATCAACCACAGCTGTCATAAGTGTTCCGTATTTTAAAAACTGTCTATTTATTTTAGAAATTGTTTTATAAGTTTTTGTATCAGTTTACTGCGAGTAAGTATGGTGAAATTTTTATTTAAAAAAATAATAATATTAATAATAATATTGGTATTCAAAACACGGAACACTTGGCAGTTAATAACGGGGGTAAAAAAAAAATTAATGAAACTCATTTCTGCATGCTCTAAGTTACCCCCTCTGCGATTAGTAACCTAAACTCCGAGCGCATGCCAACACTATTTACGTAGATGAAAAGAAAAAAAATCTCATATTATTCATCAAAAAGACTGCGATGCTTTTTAATCTTAATGTTAGATAACATGCTGCTTATATTTGATTAGAACAGACAATGCTATAAAAGGAAGTTGAAAGAAGATAAGATTGTTGAAATCGGCACAGTCGCAATGTCTTGTTAAAATATCATTTCTTCGAAATTGGATTTGATTACTCGAAGTTGAAAAATGCTTTGTAGGAGTAGGATAGAAGAAATCAAAGTCTTAGCAGAAGCGTAATAGATAACAGATTTGAGGTTCGTTTTGTCAAATAGTTGTCAGAAATTACTATATTATTTTCTATACAAACCTGCACATTAAGTTTAAACTTTTTGTATTTTAACGCTGTGCACATTCCTCAAATATTTATTTTATTTATTTATTATAGTATCCTTAAATCGTCACCAGATATAATAAATCACATTTAAATTCGATGAGTGTTTTTCGAAAAATTTCCTCACAGAGAATTAAATAAAAATACTAGTATGTTGTGGCCACCACAAGACTTTTCTCTATATTGTCCTATATTAATTCACTAAGAGCAAATAAGTTATTAAAACTATTATTTTTAAAAATTATCTAACAAGATATGAATGCAAACTATTTTCATCTTAGAGAAAACTAACACTAAATATATAAAGAAAGACAGTTTTATTGTCTATAAATAGCATCTTAAAAAATGTGTTTTTATAATGGTTATCTCACACATCAGGTTTCGTACAGTTTTATGCCATAGAAGTGTAGATATAGCCTTCCCATTAGCGAGGAAAATTGCAGTATAGCAGCGCTACCTATTGGCCAATAAGCATCCAAATTGAATCAGCATAATGTCTCATAATGGCCTTCTCACATATCAAGTTTTGTTTGTTATACGCAGTAAAACCTGAGATACAGCCTCCCTTTAAATTGCGGAAATCGTTGTATAGCAGCGCCACCTGTTGGGTGGTTGACACTAAACCTTGATAAGCACTAATTTAGGTCAAGGTGCATCTACCTATAAATTTATATACAATTCTGATCAGTAGTTACGGAGATACAGTCGCCACAAAATTTTTGTCACGCACACACACAGACAGACATTTTCTAAGAATGGTCAAATCGTGTTCTAGACCTCTCAAAACGTGTAAATCCGTCGAAAACTGGAAGTCGAAAAGTTTTGCAAATCCAATACTTGCTTCTATTGAATATAGAAGAAAGTAAAAACGGAGGAGGAAGGATATTGTTAATTTTCATCGGAGTGCAATTGATCTTTTCATTCCATGCGATGCCAATTGGAATCATAACATTTGTTTTTCTATATTACTATCGAAAACTCCCACTGATTCAAAATGAACACACTATATTATAATCTACATATATTTTCCTACCGAAAAAAAAAATGTTTTTTAGATGATTTCACTATCCCTGTTGATGAATGAAAGGACGATTTACTCTACTCTATTCTAATAACAATATTGGAAGCAGTTTCCTTTTCTGGGCAATTTAAGTGATTTAACTGGATCAAATATTTATTTTATTCTATATTCAATAGAAGAAAGTATTGGTTTCGTAGACATTTCGGACGGATTTACACGCTTTGAGAGCTCCTGAACACGACCATTTTTAGAAAATGTCTGTTTGTGACAAAAATTTTTTGGCGACTGTATCTCAGGAACTACTACAGAGAATTGCACATAAATTTTTATGTAGATGCACCTTGACCAAAATTAGTGCTTATCAACTTTTGGTGTCAACTGCTTAACAGGTGGCGCTGATATACAACATTTCCCCAATTTTAAGGAAGGCTACGTCACTCCATAAATTTGCATATAAATTTATATGTAGATGCACCTTGACCTGAATAAGTGCGTATTAGGTTTTGGTATTGATTTCTCAACAGGTGGCGCTGCTATACATCGATTTCTACAATTTACGGGAAGGCTATATTTCAGTAACTACTGCACAGAATTACATATAAATTTATATGTATGTGCACCTTGACATAAATTAGTGCCTGTCTACTTTTGGTGTCAATCTCTGAACAGGGGCGCTGCTATACAGCGATTTTCGCATATCTCAGGATCTATTGCGTATAATCAAACAAAACTTGATATGTTACAAGGCCATTATGCGACATTATGCTTTTTCGATGCATATCGACCAATAGGTGGCGGTGCTATATTGCAATATTCTCCGAGAACGGAAAGATAATATCTCAACTTCTATGGCGTATAACTGTACGAAACTTGAAAGGGAGATAATCATTGTGAAAACGCATTTTTAAGATATTAATCAAAGAATAAAACCGTCTTTCTTTGGATATTTAGCGTTAGTTTTTCTAAGATGAAAATCGTCTGCATTCGTTATGGTAGATAATTTTAATAAATAATAGTTTTAATAAATTATTTTGTACTGAGTGAATTTGTATAGGAAAATATAGAAGAAAGTATTGTGGTGGCCACAACATACTAACTAGTTTTTTAATGTATATAATTTGTATCTTAATTAATTGTAACATGCATATTATTTCAAAATTTTTACACTTTTATTTATTGAACAGTTATAATTTTAAATGGTTATATTAAGTACAAATAAACACCTCTTAGTTGCTTTCTTACCTATATTAATTCGTACTCTGCTTTCTGTTATTACTCTTATTTTTAAAAAAGGATTTACTTTTTTTTTTCTTTTGAAATGTATTTATGCCTAAATATAAGATTTATTGTTTTATGGATGAAAAGAATTGGGAATGAAATGGTTAATTTTGAGCTCTTACCAAAATAGATAAACAGCGATTTATTTATTTATTTATTTAATGAAGGTAAAATTAACATTTGACATAAATAATTAAACTCTATTATGTTAAGGGGGGAATATGTAGCATTAAATTTGTCAAAAAATTCAAAAAATGTTTTATTAGCTCAAAAAATTCTTTACATTTTTCTGAATAATTCGATGTAATTAGAACTATTTTCTAGGAGGACGAGAAATGACAAAAAATAATTTTCATACTAATGCAGCAGGAGTTTTTAGGTCTTTTTGTATAACACGTTTTCTGGAACTTGAGACAAATTTCTGCTTAAACTATAACTAATTCTGCTTAAACTTCCGGCTATATTTTTTTTTTTTTTTTTTTTTTTTTTTCCCTTCGTATGATAAAATGCTTGTAGAAAGATACTGACAATTTTTCAAAATATTAAATAGTATTGTAATTAAAAATTTTTTATTTTTAGCATGCCTCGAAATTAATATATTTTATTTAAAGTAATATTAGATGGTTTCCAATTCAAAATAGTATGCATGTCACTACCAGTTTGCGTACATGTACATAACAAAAGAAATTAGATACATTACTGAGTATAAGGGTTTGTTTCTTATGATCTGTTGAGTTTAGGTGCTATAAAGGCTATAAAAATCTTTCCGCTGTAACTTTTTCTCTAAGGCTCCTTTTCTATTTCTCCAGTGGGCGAAAGTAGCATCATTTTTATCATGGGCAAAGCAACTTTTCTATTGAATATGGTTGGATTAACATTAAAGTTTCTTTTACCGGAGCACATGAAAGATTCGAATATATTATGGTATATAAGAGGAAATGGTTGAAAGTGCATTTTCAGTAGTATTAACCATTTAAAATACCTTCCTATATTGTTTGATGAATGCTAATATTTTCGATTTGACTTTCTGTTTGTCTTTGTGCCTTGTCTATAATAATGAATTTCTGTTTACATATAATTGTCTTGTAAAAGTTCAGCAGTTTTGTTAAAGAACGTACTATTGTTTGGTAAAGTAAAACCTCTGCAAAACACATACTAAAAATATTTTTCATAAAAAGGCTTTTTTTTTTTTTTTTTTTTTTTTTGTTATTTTACATATTTTTGAATCGGGCCGGGCCGGGCCGGATTTTATCGTTTTTTGTCCGGGCCATAAATTGTTAAAAAATAAACGGGCCGGGCTCGGGCCGCATTTTTCGACTTCATAACGGGCCGGGCCGGGTAAGGAAAGTTTTCGTACGGGCCGGGCCCGGGCCTCGAAATTCCGGCCCGTACAGACCTCTAGGTCGAACCTCGTTAACGTGAATTACGTTTAACATGATCTGTTTCAACCATCTCCGTCAAAATGAAGATTAGTTTAATTATATAAAGATTAGTTACTGATAGCATGAACTACTGATAATCATAATATGAACATATTTTTCATTTCCCTTGAGATTCACGTTAACAAGGTTGGACTATATATTCTCGGTTTTTTTTTTTTTTTTTTTTTTTTTTTAAGCAACAACACAAATGTTTTAATTAAACGAACTAGTTAAAAACCGTATGTATACCCCATCTGTAATGTAGTCATTCCATGTCTAATCAACACAACTAAATATCTGACCAACTCAGATTTTTATGAAATTGGGCTCATTTATTTGTTCTGAGAAATGAATGTATACCAATTAATAAGTCCCAATCTCTTTTAGTTTTTTATATACAGGGCTGCAAAAATGGGTAAAAAATGCAAATTTCCGAAATTATTCTACTACAAATGTACCCATATTTTCTTTCCTAATTAACTTAGAGATAAAAGATTGGTATCACAGGAAAGCTTATAATACAGGCTTTCCAATGATATATCACATGCATATATATTTAAAAATTTTCATGTTAAAGTCAAACATTTTGACCTTTGACCTCCAATGTGTCAAAAAATACATGTTTAATTTTATTTTAAAAAATTATGTTATTTTTACTTTTATTATCTATAATTATTGTAAATTTCAACCTGGGACGGCCATGGGATGCTGAGTTATAAATTAAAATGCAACCTTCCATCAGTATTTTCATAATATCATAACGTCAGGTTTACGCATATTTTGTTCACTAATTAACTTAGATATAAAAGATTGGTATCACTAGAAAGCTTATAATACAGGCTTTTTAAATGATGTATCACATGTATATATATTTTTAAATTTTCATTTAAAGGTCAAACATTTTGACGTTTAAACTTCAATATTTGAAAAAGTATACATTTAATTTTCATATAAAAATTATATGTTATTATTACGTTTATTATCTATAATTACTGTAAGTTTCAATATGGGACGGCCTTTTTTTTTTTTTTTTTTTTTTTATAAAACGTACGTAATGTGTTTATGGAAATAGTGGTAGAGTTGCATTTTAATTTATAACTCAGTATCTAATAGCCGTACCATGTTGAAACTTACAGTAATTATAGATAATAAACGTAAGAATAACATAATGATAAAAATAAATAAATAAATAAATAAGTACTTTTTGAGATATTGATGGTCAAAAGTCAAAATGTTTGACTTTAACATTTTTTTTTTAATATATGCATGTGATATATCATTTGAAAGCCTGTATTATAAGCTTTTTAATGATATCAATCTTTTATTTCTGAGTTAATTAGAAAAGAAAATATGGGTACGTTTGTAGTAGAATATCGGAAATTTGCATTTTTTACCCATTTTTGCAGCCCTGTATGTAAAAAACTAAAAGAGATAAAAACTAATTAATTGATATACATTCATTTCTCAATAAGACAAATGAATGAGTCCAATTTCATAAAAATCTGAGGGGGTCAGGTTCAAAATGTTTTTTTTTTTTTTTTTGTGTGTGTGTGTGTGTGTGTGTTGATTTGACATGGAAAGACTCCATGACAACGAGAGAATTCACATGACTGTAGATACCTCATTTGCCAGAATATTACATTGTGGCTCCAGACCTGAGAAAAATAAGTTATTTAAAAGGCATAAAAACAGAATTCCCATGCATGAATGATTTAATAAGCATGTAACATATGTCACTCCATTCATTCTTTTCGAAACAATGACAAAATACATATGACTAAGTTATTTTTTTCCCAGAAACTCTCGCCAAACAATAAAAAATTGAGTGGGGGAGGGAGGAGAGGGCGAACATAAAACAAAATGAGTGGGACTTTTAGCTGTCTGGTATAACACCGTAAGAGTGAATCGAAACTACAGAGCAACGACGATGAAAATTTGCATTCAAAGTGTTCGTGTGAAAGGAAAGTCACAAATGCAAACACAATAAAATACTGAATATCAAAAAAAAAAAAAAAAAAAAAACTAGTATGTTGTGGCCACCACAAGACTTTCTTCTATATTTTCTTATACAAATTCACTCTGTAACAATATTAAAAAAAAAAAAAAAAAAAGCGATTTTTTTTCAAGTTTTTTTCGTTAAAAGAAAAAAAAATCGATAACATTGTTTTAAGTTATCTCACAAATTTATAGTTCAACCATTCATTTTAAAGGTATTGACGAGACCTTTTGAAAGGTACCCATCTTGAAAATTAACATCCTCCCCGGTGGGGGGGGGGGGGAAGCGATGCCCCACATGCACAGAATTTTTTGCCTAGTTAACTACTACTATTATCAATAATTCATATTAATTTTACAATCACAGGTTATGAATAACCCTCATTATGTACATTTATAAGAAATTTTGTCCTATACTGCCTTGTTAAAAATTTAGAAAAAATACGATCACAGCGCCACCTGTCGAGCGATTGATCCCCAAATCTAATCAGCACCAGTTTATGTCAGGGGCCAACTAAATACCAAGTTTGGTTAAATTTCGTAAAAAAAAAAAAAAAAAAAAAAAAAAAAAAAAAAAAATTACGTTTTTTTTTTTCAGTTTTTTTTTTTTTTTTTCGTTAAAAGTAAAAAAGAAATCGATAACTTTGTTTTAAATTATCACAGAATTATAGCTCAACCATTCGTTTTAAAGGTATTGACTAGACCATTCGAAATATACCCATCTTGAAAATTTACTCCCCTCGAGGGGGTACTTCCCCCCAAAGAGGGGGGGCGAGGCTCCTACACATACAAAAAAATTTTCCCAGTTGACTATCTCTATTATAAATAATTCTTGTAAATTTCATAATTATTACTAAAAAATAATTCTCTTTATGCACATTTATACAAAATTTTGTCCTATATCATCACCATGTTAAAAATTTAGAAAAAGCGGGATGGCAACGCAACCTGTAAGACAATTTTTACCAAAAGTTGATAGGCACTAATTTATTTCAAGGTGCAACTACATACCAATTTGTATGAAATTCTTTGCAGTAGTTCCTGAGATACAGTTGCCACAAAATTTTGTCTCTCACACACACACACACACAGACAGACATTTTCTAACTAGTATGTTGTGGCCACCACAAGACTTTCTTCTATATTTTCCTATACATATTCAATCAGTAACAATATATATAAAAAAAAAAAATACGATTTTTTTTTTCTGTTTTTTTTTTTGTTAAAAGTAAAAAAAATCGATAACTTTGTTTTAAATTATCACAGATTTATGGTTCAACCATTCGTTTTAAAGGTATTGACGAGATCTTTCGAATGATACCCATCTTCAAAATTTAACCCCCCTGGGGGGGTACTTCCCCCCAGGGGGGAATCGATGCCCCCCCATGCACAATTTTTTTTTCCTAGTTAACTACTACTATTATCAATAATTCATATTAATTTCACAATCACAAGTTTAAAATAACTCTCATTATGCCCATTTATACGGAATTTTGTCCTATAAAATGCGATCACAGCGCCACCTGTTGAGCTATTGATCTCCAAATCTAATGGGCACCAGTTCATGTCAGGGTGCAACTAAATACCAAGTTTGGTTAAATTTCATTCATTGGTTCGTGAGATACAGCGTCCACAAAAAAATGATACAGACACACAGACAGACAGACAGACACACAGACAGACATTTTTTAAAAACTATCAATTCGTGTTCAGGACATCCCAAAACGTGTAGATCCGTCAAAAAACGGAGGTCGAAAATTTTCGCGAATCCAATACTTTCTCTATATTACATATAGAAGAAAGTAAAAATGGTCAAATCGTGTTCTACAACTCTCAAAACGTGTAAATCCATCAAAAACCCGAGGTCAAAAATTTTTAGGAATCCAATACTTTTCTTCTATTGAATATAGAAGAAAGAAAAAAAAAAAAAAAAAATTAGAGTGACTTCACTCGATTTTTCGAACATTCAGTAATTACGGTTAAATAAATTACAGTAACGTAAGTCTGAAAATTAATGAGCTCAGTTGGATAAGATGTTTAGCACTATTGCACTATAAAGTTTAACAGTTTATCCAAGTTATTCAGACAACTTTCACCAGCACCACTTCTTGAACATTATCAATCTTGATTAAACTATTCAAGAAACAGCCTCATACGAACTTCAGAATACAATATTTGAATTTCCTCCCATTATTTTTAAGTTAAGCATAACAGACATGCACAAAGAATAACCGTTAAAAACTTTACTTTAGTAAGTATTCAGGAAACCTTAAAATGCGTTATATAACAAAAAAAAAAAAAAAAAAAAAAAAAAAAAAAAAAAAGCTCAAAATTTAGCCAAAAAAATACTTTATTTACCGTATAGATGTGAGGAATTAATTTTCATTCCTGAGCAGTTCTCCTAGACATAGTAAAATAGAGTAAAGCACCACCGCCACTTACATTCAATAAAAAAGAATAATTATTGGTAGCTTTGTAGGGCCTTCTATAAATTATGCACACACCACAAATTGAAATGCATTTTCAGAAATTTCCTAATCCCATTATATTCTACCTCTTTTGGGCAGCCATGTAAAAGAATGGTGAATGATTTACGTACCATAATCTATATGAAACATGCTTCGATGCATTTAAAAAAAAAAAAAAAAAAAAAAAATGCTTATCTCATTTTATGTAATGCAGCTTATAAATGTTAAACTGTGAAGTACCGTAAACTTCGCCCACAGACGTAAAATATATGAATTCTCTTGGATGTCCCTGTACACGAAAAATTTGCTTAATCTCAACGTAAAATTTAGTGTAGTAGCATCCCTATAAGTACACAATTAGAATATCGAGTTTGGACACACACAGAGATCAACCGCTAAAAACCTGATTAACGGATTCAAGGGACCTCAAAAAGTGCAGATATAACAAAAACTCGATTTCGAAAATTTTACCCAAAAGCAATACTTTCTTTACCATATGTATATAATCATATATGTGTAAGGGGAAGGATGAAAGATAGTCTAATATTAGTTTACTTTTTAATCATCTAATGATATTTAACAATGGAGAATTCATACAATAACATAGGTGTGGGAACAGCGTTAAAACTGATTTTAAAATGCCACTCGTCCACGGACCTGTGAACAAGAGAATATAGTGGACCACATAAGTAGTTATAATTTTCTAGAATGGAAACGTATAAATTTCTAACTACTGAAATAGAAATATATCTGTAAAATACGGACCCATCCATCGAGCAATTAAAGCATTTTCTGAACAGTTTTTTCCCCCTCCTTCCATTCTTTTTTAATATTCACGCAGCGGAATCACATTCAAAACAAATAATGAAATAAATATTTGGTTATAGTGTGATATTTTTAGCACACTATTCTAATACATGTACTTTAGAAAAGTAGAAACGGTTTTCATCGGATTATTTTTCATCATAATACACCTTTTTGATAAATTAGATTGTTAGATTTTTTGCAGCAATACATAATAAATCACATAAACACACACTTTAAATAATTATCATTTTAAATAAAATAATGTTGCAACGAAATAAATCTTTTTCCCTGCATCAATTATGCTCTTGCAGTGAAAGTAGATGTACAGTCAAAGTGGAAATAAACGGCAGTTCATTTACTTCCAGTAAAGTCGACCTTGGAGACAAACTTGCAGGGTTGGGTTTAATTTTACTCGACCCGAAAAAACCATACGAGTATTTTCAATAAAAACTACTACTGGGAAAAAAAAAAAAAACTCTGGCGAAAGGAAATTTGCCTATTTTCATTATCTAAGCTTTTTATGTAATTTGTATGTACATTTACATGTGTTTTTCCGTATAGTATTAAGATACAAAAATATATTTTAAACTATTTTACCGCGATGTTTGTACTCTGCACAGATAAAAAAAAAAAAAAAAAATATATATATATATATATATATATACAGACACGACATTATTTCATTATTTAAAACATGAAAATCTGACATTGACAGATTTTAATTTAGTGCCAGAGGCCTACTGCTAAACTTGTTAATATCGACAAATTCTTCTTTAGTTAATTCGTGACGATCTAAATTCCATGATAAAGTTTTCATTAAATCAAACCAATGTGTTTCAGCTGCAGATATTGTAACAAAAAACGTTGGAAGTCCAAACTGTCTTATAGCCGCAAAACAACGTTTTTTCTCTTTTTCCCAATGAGGGGGAGGTGTGCCTTGGGGGGGACTCATGTCAAAGTTGTGCCTTGAGGGGACTTCATTCAATAAATCCCCATTCAATAAACCGACTGAAATATGCCCTTAGCATTAATTAAGAGTATTATAAAAATTCGATAACTGTACCGACTGAAATAGGCCTCTAGCACTAATAAAAAAATAAATAAATAAATAAAAATAATTTTAAAATTGCACCTTTATCTAATTTATAATAAATATAAAACAAATATTACATACATTACACAATTAGAAAGACCCCCACGGAGGGCACTCCCTCTCAGGCCTAAGACCCTAGGGCCATTAGCCTTAATCCCCACAAACCAAACCATACGTTACACAGGTCTGCAAAAATAATGTTGACAAAATTTGCTTTGACAATTTTAGCTGATCTTTACGTTTTTTAGTGTGCTGAAACCAAATAATTTCACTACAAAAAGAACTTTTCATATACCACGTTTTTAAATTTTTTGTTGAATCATATAAACTTGACAATTCTATGTATTAATAAATACTTTTTACAGATTTTTTTGATGAATTCTGTACTGATAAGTATAAAGGATTTAAGTCCATATTCTTGATTTTTCAGGAGACGAGAAATAAAGTTATAGTAACTAAAAGCTAATCAGCAGAATCGATTAGGAAAAAGGGATTATGTTGGTTTATACGCTTTATACCATTCAGTGATTGTCAATCTTCATTTAATAAAGGGAAAAAATTGAATTAAATATTTTATACCAAAGATTAACGTTAAATTTCTGACTTGAATCTTTTTTTACCAATGGATTTTCTCAAAGACTAAATGACGTGGATTTAAATCCTGTATACCAATCGATAGAGAATTTTTTTCTGAGTCTGACTATGTACACTCAAAATCGACATTTTTGGACTTAAATCCTTTATACTTATCAGTACAGAATTATCCCATGAATTTGAAAGAAAATGATCCAATACGTAATAAAGAGAGCAATAAGAAATTTTCAAACATTTATTAATCGAATAAAAGTATTAAAAGAATGCATTGTCATCGTCTTCTGAGCTATTCTAAAAGTTTTAAATGTCTAGCTAGTCGGGAAGTTAGTTAAAAATCGATTGCAATATTTATACTGAACAAACAAGAAAGCGAGTTAATAAAAACGTGGTAAAATGAAGCCAGTTTTACTCTAACATGTATAGATTTTTGCCAATACAGGATGTCTACCAAAACATTCCCCCTCCCTTTTTTTCGGTAATTTCTAGTATCTTTCAATGATTAAGTATAATCATCATGGAAACACACTACAAAAATTACTATATGATTATATTGATGGAAGAGTCGAGGCAAATTTTTTATCGGTAGACACCCTGCATTGACAAAAATCTATACGTGAAAGAGTAAAACTGGCTTCAATTTCGGTTTCACCACACCAAAAATCAAAGTCAAAATTACCAAATCAAAATTTTAGATAAAGACTTGTGTTATTAAAACATGAACAAAGATTTTTCAGAAATATTGGAGATGATCAAATTACTCTAAATAAAGAACAAAATCCTAAGAAATTTACCACGAAAAATAATTTATAATTACCCTATTGAATCGAGAAAAAAAAAATTAATTAAATAAATAAAACTGATTAATACAAATTTATTGCCAATGAAGCAAAAGTTATGTGGAAATAGTAGTTAATAAAGTTTATGATAGTAACTAACTAGTACATTCCTTGAAAGTAGATTTTATATTTCAAGGTTACAACTGAATTAAAACTAGTATGTTGTGGCCACTACAAGACTTTGTTCTATATTTTCCTATACAAATTCACTCAGTAACAATATTTAAAACTAGTATGTTGTGGCCACCACAAGACTTTCTTCTATATTTTCCTATACATATTCAATCAGTAACAATATTAAAAAAAAAAAAAAAAAAAAAAATACAATTTTTTTTTCTAAGGGTTTTTTTTTGGAGGGGTACTTGTTTTTTTTTAAGGGTACTTCCCCCCCAGGGGGGGGAAGCGATGCCCCCCCATGCACAAAATTTTTTTCCTAGTTACGTACTACTATTATCAATAATTCATATTAATTTTACAATCACAAGTGTAAAATAACTCTTATTATGCACATTTATACGAATTTTTGTCTTATTCTGCCATGTTAAAAATTTAGATAAAATGCTATCACAGCGCCTCCTGTTGAGTTATTGATCCGCAAATATAATCAGCACCAGTTTATGTCGGGGACCAACTAAATACCAAGTTTGGTAAAATTTCGTTTAAAAAAAAAAAAAAAAAAAAAAAAATACGATTTTTTTTCTAAGTTTTTTTTTTTTGTTAAAAGTAAAAAAAATCGATAACTTTGTTTTAAATTATCACAGATTTATGGTTCAACCATTCGTTTTAAAGGTATTGACGAGATCTTTCGAATGATACCCATCTTCAAAATTTAACCCCCCCGGGGGGGTACTTCCCCCCCAGGGGGGGAACCGATGCCCCCCCATGCACAAATTTTTTTTCCTAGTTAACTACTACTATTATCAATAATTCATATTAATTTTACAATCACAAGTTTAAAATAACTCTCATTATGCCCATTTATACGGAATTTTGTCCTATAAAATGCGATCACAGCGCCACCTGTTGAGCTATTGATCCCCAAATCTAATGGGCACCAGTTCATGTCAGGGTGCAACTAAATACCAAGTTTGGTTAAATTTCATTCATTGGTTCGTGAGATACAGCGTCCACAAAAAAATGATACAGACAGACAGACAGACAGACACACAGACACACAGACAGACATTTTTTAAAAACTATCAATTCGTGTTCAGGACATCCCAAAACGTGTAGATCCGTCAAAAAACGGAGGTCGAAAATTTTCGCGAATCCAATACTTTCTCTATATTACATATAGAAGAAAGTAAAAAAAAAAAGCGATATTTTTTCAAAGATTTTTTTCGTTAAAAGTAAAACTAGTATGTTGTGGCCACCACAAGACTTTCTTCTATATTTACCTATACATATTCAATCAGTAACAATATTAAAAAAAAGTACGATTTTTTTTTTTCTAAGTTTTTTTTTTTTTTTTTTTTTTTTTTTTTTGTTAAAAGTGAAAAAAATCGATAACTTTGTTTTTAAATTATCACAGATTTATAGTTCAACCATTCGTTTTAAAAGTATTGACGAGACCTTTCGAAAGATACCCATCTTGAAATTTTGCCCCCCCCGGGTGGGAACTTCCCCCCCCGGTGGGGGGGCAACCGATGCCCCCACATGCACAAAAATTTTTTCCTAGTTAACTACTACTATTATCAACCTGATCTTTCGAAAGATACCTAATGTGAAAATTTACCCCCCCTGGGGGGGTATTTTTTCCCTAGGGGGGGGAAGCGATGCCCCCCCCCATGCAGAAATTTTTTTTCCTAGTTACATACTACTATTATCAATAATTCATATTAATTTTACAATCACAAGTTTAAAACAACTCTAATTATGCACATTTATACGAATTTTTGTCCTATGCTGCCATGTTAAAAATTTAGATAAAATGCTATCACAGCGCCACCTGTTGAGCTATTGATCCCCAAACATAATCAGCACCAGTTTAGGTCGGGGACCAACTAAATACCAAGTTTGGTTAAATTTCGTTAAAAAAAAAAAAAAAAAAATTGCGATATTTTTCTAAGTTTTTTTTTTTTGTTAAAAGTAAAAAAAATCGATAACTTTGGTTTAAATTATCACAGAATTATCGTTCAACCATTCGTTTTAAAGGTATTGACGAGATCTTTCGAAAGATACCCATCTTGAAATTTTGCCCCCCCCCCCCCGGTGGGGGGGCAACCGATGCCCCCACATGCACAAAATTTTTTTCCAAGTTAACTATTACTATTATCAACGAGACCTTTCGAAAGATACCCATCTTGAAAATTTACTTCCCCGGGGGGGATTTTCCCCCCCGGGGGGGGAACCGATGCCCCCCCATGCACAAATTTTTTTTCCTAGCTAACTACTACTATTATCAATAACTCATTAATTTTACAATCGCAAGTGTAAAACTAGTATGTTGTGGCCACCACAAGACTTTCTTCTATATTTTCCTATACAAATTCACGCAGTAACAATATTTAAAAAAAAAAAAAAAAAAAAAAACGATTTTTTTCAAAGAATTTTTTTTTTTTGTTAAAAATAAAAAAAATCGATAACTTTGTTTTAAATTACCACATATTTATAGTTCAACCATTCGTTTTAAAGGTATTGACGAGACCTTTCGAAAGATACCGATCTTGAAAATTTACACCCCCCACTGGGGGGAAGCGATGCCCCAAATTTTTTTCCTAATTAACTACTACTATTATCAATAATTCATATTAATTTCACAATCACAGGTTAAGAATAACTCTCATTATGTACATTTATACGAAATTTTTTCCTATACTGCCATGTTAAAAATTTAGAAAAAATACGATCACAGCGCCACCTGTTGAACGATTGATCCCCAAATCTAATCAGCCGCAGTTTATGTCAGGGGCCAACTAAATACCAAGTCTGGTTAAATTTCGTTTAAAAAAAAAAAAAAAAAAAAACGATTTTTTTTCTAAGTTTTTTTTTCATTAAAAGTAAAAAAAATCGATAACTTTGTTTTAAATTATCACATATTTATAGTTCAACCATTCGTTTTAAAGGTATTGACGAGACCTTTCGAAAGATACCCATCTTGAAAATTTACTCCCCTCGAGGGGGGACTTCCCCCCCAGGGGGTGTGACGAGGCTCCTACGCATACAAAATTTTTTTCCCAGTTGACTATCTCTATTATAAATAATTCTTGTAAATTTCATAATGATTACTAAAAAATAATTCTCTTTATGCACATTTATACAAAATTTTGTCCTATATCACCATGTTAAAAATTTAGAAAAAGCGGGATGGCAACGCAACCTGTACGACAATTTTTACCAAAAGTTGATAGGCACTAATTTATGTCAAGGTGAAACTACATATCAATTTGTATGAAATTCTGTGCAGTAGTTCTTGAGATACAGTTGCCACAAAATTTTGTCACACACACACACACAGACAGACAGACAGACAGACAGACAGACATTTTCTAAAAATGGTCAAATCGTGTTCTACAGCTCTCAAAACGTGTAAATCCATCGAAAACCCGAGGTCGAAAATTTTTACGAATCCAATACTTTCTCTATATTACATATAGAAGAAAGTAATAACTCTCTTTATGCCCATTTATACGGAAATTTGTCCTATGCTGCCATGTTAAAAATTTGCATAAAATGCGATCACAACGCCACCTATTGAGCGATTGATCCCAAAATCTAATCAGCACCAGTTTATGTCAGGGTGCAACTAAATACCAAGTTTGGTTAAATTTCATTCATTAGTTCGTGAGATACAGCGTCCACAAAAAAATGATACAGACAGACAGACAGACAGACAGACATTTTCTAAAAACTATTAATTCGTGTTCTCCATATCCCAAAACATGTAAATCCATCAAAAAGTGGACTTCGAAAATTTTCGCGAATCCAATACTTTCTCTATATTACATATAGAAGAAAGTAAAAATCGATAACTTTGTTTTAAATTATCACATATTTATAGTTCAACCATTCGTTTTAAAGGTATTGACGAGATCTTTCGATCGATACCCATCTTGAAAATCCCCCCCCCCCCTGGAGGGGAAGCGATGCCCCCAGATGCACAATTTCTT